>PVKB01001844.1:0-351056 GCA_004027205.1 Ctenodactylus gundi | reverse complement strand
TAAAACAACTCCTATATCCACATAATACAAATTTTTGTGTGTGTGTTCTGTATTTATAGTCTGAAAGTTTTATGTGCTGTATAAAAATAAGAACTTATGTAAAAATAATTTATTACTTGAGTAGTAGAAATTCCATGTATTTTTAATGCATGACTAATTTTTACTTAAATAAAATAAAGAAAAATAGATAAAACACAACAATAATTTTGGTAATATACTAGAGTTTTAACCAGAAAAATAATTGATTACCATATAAAGTTAAGTAAAAGTTATGCTTTTTTCACAAGAAATATAAATATGATTAAGACACAGTTCTTTCTTTGAGAAATTCATAACACAGAAGTGAAGACAGACATAAACCATTGTTAATATGTCCACAACAAATAAAGAGATGAAGTATTACAAAGTAAAATAAAGAAGGCCTTCTTAATTTATATATGTATGCTTCAAAATCAAATTATTATTGTGGTTGACTGTCTTATGTATTTTTAAAGGTATTTTTGTTGGAGGCTTTGCATAAGATCAAAATGTGCAGTCAATTTAAAAAAATAATCAAAATATTTTTGTTATAATAGAAAGGGAAATGCTAAAGGAACTAATAAAATATTTTTAAAATTTCTTAAGTGTATACAATCAATTTTTGTGAAATTTCACTTTATGTTTCTCTTTTTTTCTTTCTCAACTCTTCAGATTTTCTGACTGTCACAAACTTTTTTTTCTACTCTTCAACTGTAGCTTTCTTTTTCTGTTAGAGAAAATGTTTTGGAAAGTACTACAGCATGGTTAAAGATACGATGTGAGTGCAGTTTCCAGTTACACAAGTTTGAAGCTACTTCAATATTCTCTTACGATTCCATTCAATGTAAGTCTGACAGCCAGACCTAACAAACATTGATCTGCAAGGTCTTGTTCGGACCTGTTACATATGATCCAGATGGCTGTCAGCTTACAGAGTTTCTCTGAGTATGTTAGAAATCAAAGTATCTGAAAATGAGAGAATGCTGAAATTGGATTCAGTAGACAAATGCTCAAATGTGATTCTGTTTTTAATAATTATATCGAACTTGATCTTTGGAAAGCTTTATCCTCCTTCCTGTGGCAATTTGTAAGAGAAGAAAATAACTTGAAATGTATAAAACGGTACTTCATCTGGAGTTCATCTTTGGAAATAATTTTTATGATTCTAAGAAAGCAGAATTCTTATAGAAAGTCAGACATATAACAATAACTGATACACATATTTTCAAATAACATATTTGTGCATTTAAAATAATTTCTTAAATCTTTTTCCTGATTTAGTGCAAAAAAATTATATAATCTGCTGTCTGTTTTTTTTTAATATAAAAAGCCTGGAGAACTTACTTTTAATTGCAATTGAATCCCCCAAAATGGAAATTACCTAATTTTATAAGATGATTATTACTCTTGTCATATATGAAACAGAGTTATAATGCACTAGTATCATTTTTCTGCAATTTAAACCTTCTATTATTTTCAGGCTATAATCAGTCATATGTAGATATAAATTATTTGTAACACTATAAATACCTTCAGAAAGTTGAAATATTCTATGCTAAGTAAAGGTAACAAAAATTTATTGAAAACATGTTAGAGTCTCATGTAATTAAAAGCAAATTGAATATATGAAACATTAATTGAATAAATATGGATATATATATATATATATATATATATATATATATATATATATATATATATAATTTTTTATTTTTATTTTTTAGACAGAGTTTCGCTCTGCCGTCCTGGATGGTTGTAAATTCACTCTGAAGGGCAAGCTAGCCTTGGATTCATTGTAAGTCTCCTACTTCATCCTCTGATTTCTGGGATTGTAAGCATTTGCCACCAGGTCCAGCTCATGTGGTGATGGGGAATAGAACTCAGGGCCTTTAGCTTGCAAAGCAAGCGCTTTAACCACTTTGCCATTCTTCCAGCCCCATGGATAGATCATTCTTTCAAAGTGAATTATTTTAAATAATTTAGATGTAATATTGCATGTAAATTATTTTTATTGTAAATTTATATGGTCAAATGCTAATAAGTCTAATGGAGTAGAACATATTGTATAAAATATAAAGAAAAAGCATTTTAAGGATTATTGAAAAGGTGTAACAAATATGTAAATGAAAGTTAAAAAATATCAAGAACTTTAGAAACTTTCTCATTGACACAACTCTGGAATAATTGATGTTTGAGTAAATAAGCATTGAATAATTGAAGTACAAAACATACAGAAATCATTTTCCTTAGTATTTGAACATTCTCACAAAATATATCATGAAAAGATTTTCTATATCAATAGTATGAAAAGAAATAGCTAAATTTTTAAGGATTCTTTTTTCTTCAGTAATTTCTGCACAATTGTAACCCACATCAGACATCTCTGTTCATCTGTTCTTCAAAAAAATACTGACATTACCTCTGTGGAAGCTATACAGAATAACAAGATAAAGGAAAATTTGAAGGAAACTAACCTCTCAATTGCTATAAAATTAAATTACAATCCAGTTATTGCATACTTTTTATGTATAAAACAATTTTGTGGGCATCGTAAAGAACATTATATGATATAATACTCCCATAGAAGAGCCACTCATCTTGCTGAGAAATAGATAAATAAGAATCCATTAAAAGAAAATTAGAAAGGTGAAATCTATATAAATAATTGTTTAAGAAAGAGCAATGCAACTACATTTAAATGGCACAAGCAGAGAGAATAAATTGATTGGTTAGAAGCAATCAGGAGAGCCAACTGATTTCAGACAGTAGCTTAAAAATAATGTAATGTATTGAAGTCCTCCAGAGAAATGCAAACAATACTACAATATAGAACAATAGTGGCAATAAGGTATATGACATAACTTTACATATATATTTACACACACACACACACACACACACACACGGACACACACATTCATGTATGTATATGAGGACAAGAAAAACTACAAATTTGGAAAGAGTGTAAAAAAAGAGTACGTTAGACACAGTAGAGATTCTTAAAGATTTAAAGGGCTGAATGGTCTAAATTTTACAGGACAGATGGGCTGACTGGGTTGAGGTCAAGGGAACAACTTATATTTCAGTTTTAATATGAATGCAGTACCACTACACAACACCTTTATTGTGGAAGAACTCAAATTGATTGGATGAAAAACCTATATCCTGTAAAGTAATACCCTTTATTTAAGTTTTCTGATTTTTGCTTAATGACATCTAAAAATAAGAGTTTCATAGCAAAATGTTTTAATCAAATATCTGAATATTGTGGCCTATCCAGGGTGTCATGCAAAATAGTTAATCACAAATCCTACCTTTTAGATTAGTTTGAGGAATATTTGGCTGAAAAGAATATGCAAAACCCTAGTTTAGTTTCCCCAAAATCTCTGTAGGGCATTTTCTCAAGATGTATGGAAAGAACAACAACAAAGACTTTAGTTGTATAATTGAATAAAAATCTTAGAAATAACCCAAGAGAACAGATTATCTTAAATTTATACCTTTAAATGAAAAACTAATCTGCACAAAAAAATTTGAAAAGAATACCTTTAAATTATTCTAAGTACCTTAATCTCAACTTGTGATTTCTTTGTCTTGTCTACCATAGGTTTTTCCTCATAAGAACTAAGATTTTTGTCAATTTTGGGAATCTTTTATTCTTACTAATTCTCCTTTGTAAACTCTGCGAAAATTAGAGACCATGTTTCTGAGGCATGGTAAGTCTTTTAATATTTTCTAAACAGTGGTCCACCAAGAAAATTGTACATAAGCAGTATATTGCAATGTATATTTAGTTTTGCTCTATGACTAACTAGTTTATCAAGAATCCTATAGAATTTTTTTTCTTAAACAATGTCTCCACCTCAGTCCTGTTACCCTCTCATTTTTTTTAAAAAAACAGCTGGAGTTTTATTTACATTATTATTTTAATGCAAATCTGATTTTAAACATTAAGGCACATTTCCGTTCATCTTATGAAATATTAACATGTTGTGAATATTTCTCCTTGTTTCCATGCCATATCAACTGCATGCATTTGTCACTATCATTTGCTTTTCTTTCAAAGTGAGCAAACCAGTTGCAGGCCAAAACCTTATCAGACCATAGCATTTACAAAGTCTTTACTGGCAGGACTCAGAGAACGCTGCCCTCCCCATACAACATTTTATGTTTCTGCAGGTGTTATCAGCTGCTCAGGTGATGTCCCGACTGCCTTACCTCTGAACACTGACCAAATTAATAGAAGCTATTTATTCTAGTGAATAGGAAAGCAAGTTTATTTGCAGAGAGCTTTCAGAGAGGTGGTTAGCCAAAATTATCCACCACTTAAAGTTTCCTTAGTGTACCAGAGAAGTTTATAGAATCATGTTCCAGTAGGGAAAGTAAACTACAGATTTCAGCTTAAAAATCAATTTAATAGTCCATTACTGGTGAGCAAGCTCTCTGATGGCCAATAGGAGCACAGCTTTCCTGGTGGGGTTCTCTTGTTGCCCCCGTGTCATTCTCTTGAGGTCCACATCCTATTCTTGAGAGGATGTTGGGGGTCCCCAGTCAGAAAGCTAAGTGCTGTCCTTTCTCCAGCTGCTCGTTGTGTATCTCCACATCTGCTCTTCATTCCTTTCTTGTTCCTCCTGTGTTGGGGTCCACAACCTGCTTTCAGGGGAAGGGAGCACCCGTATGTGTGTTGGGGGGGGGGGGGTGCTGTCCTGTTGGCCACAAGGAAAGCCATCAAACTTTCACTTTTCTATATACATTTGCATTTCTAGCCCCAGTGCTTTCATTTGTTTGTAGATCCCTGTGAAGTCAGAGGCTTATATGCTATCACTGAGGCTTCCTTACTGGAAAGAAAGGGGGAACCCTTGAAGTCACTTTCCCCGAGGGGCTGCCTGCACTATGATATTGAAAGTAGCAATGAGGAACAGGTTGGTTTGCAATATCATTGATCTATGTAACTGACAGAGTTAATTGCATCTCCTGATGCAATAGCTTTCCGGGTTAGCTGTCACTCGCTCCCTTCTTCTAAAACCTAGTCCATAAAACTCAGTCTGTTGCTCAAACATCCTTCACAGTGAAAAGATCATCTCCTGCTAACCTGATCCTCCTTCAGCACTGTCATGTGACAGCAATGAAGCTGAAACTTCAACTCCTTCTGTGGTTTTAGCCTCTTGTTTATACTGTTGGAGAAAATGAGAAAATGATGAAAGAATTCATCGCTTTATTCTTGGCTTGACGATTTAATTAGCTACTCAAATATTGAAAGCTAGATTGCTCTCTCAGCTCGGTTGAGCTCTTCAGAGTAGTGATGAAATCTTCAAAGCCCATAGTTCAACCCCCATGTTTATTAGTTTGTGTTCTACAAGATGAAGAATTGACAGAAATTATAAGAAAAAAAGGACTTATTTGGAGGACTTGCAAGTCTGAGGTGAGAGATAGCTCAAGATGGTAGCCTCCAAATGCGAGAGCTCCAGAGGCTAGTGATTGCTCAGCTGCAAGGTAGAACAATCGTCTCTGACTGCAGGACAGCCAGAGGAGTCTGCTGCAGATCTCAATTTTTCAAAGAACAATGGTGAAGACTAGAGACTGAATATCTGTGACAGATAGATAGACACAAGTTGAGACGGAAGAGAATCTGTGCTGAAGATCTGGCACATGTAGCAAGTTGATGTGTAGCAAGTTTGTGCCTGTATAAAACTGCAAAGGTGAGAGCTTTCCCAGGAAAGAAAGTGTAACAGTGCATCTTCTTCCCTCTTTTTGCATAGTTCAAGCTGCCAGTCGGGCACCCCATTACTGCATGGGTGCTCTTCCTTCATTTGCTGACCCACAAATTACTCACACACACCTAAACTCTATACTGGCTGTGGCTCCTAATCCCAACAAGTTGACAGTCACACCAGGTCTCCAAAAATAAACAAAAAATGTGGAAAATCTCTTTCTGGGCCTTCTTCCAGCTATAAATAAAACCATCTTCTCTGAAAATTTAAAAAAAACAGCAAAAATGTAATAAAGAATTTGTTTGATACCTTCATATAATATGGTAACTTCACTGTTACTGCACACTGAGAGTTTTAATATTTTTAAATGAAGGGAAATTAATCAAGATCCAAAATACTTCAGCTAATATGGAAACACACTATTCTCGCCCTTAATACAATTCATACAGTTAACATAAATCATTTCAGTTAGTCCTCAGAGAATTTGCTGAAAAGTAATGGACTCTCCTCCCATGAAGCACAAATGGAAGTTGTATTTATTGAATGAGTATCTGAGTGATTAATAATGATTAAATAAAACGAATGATTATTCATTTACAATATATCTAGAAAAATGTCTACAGGTATTTATTTGTATGAAAATATAGATTAGATCTAGTAAATAGTACATGGATTATTATGGTTTTGATGAAGTGAAAACTTGGTATAAAAAAAGCACTGCACAAACTCAAGGATTTAGGAAAGTCTAAATCATCTCATGTGAGGTGACTAGTGAGTAAACAATTCATTTTGTTTGATTAAGTAAGGCTTGACTAAACGGAACCTGTTCAGATCATGTCTTCAATTGTAAGTATGCATTTTTATGACTGAAAAAGTTGAATACATTTTGAAATTAAGAAACAATTTGAAGAGGACCACCAAACTAGACACCAGGTGTGAAGATATATCACAATGGGGTGGATAGGGACAGCTCCACGCTGCTGGAGCAAAGCCAGCAGCTGCTGCAAGAAGAGATCAGCAACGATGCATTCAATGAATTATGTCAGCATCCTTAAGAGTCATTGCCTATCATCTAAGGGTGAAATTACACATAATAATATATAATTTTGCAAACAGAAGATTAGAATAATACGTTAAAGTTGTGCAGTTTAAGTATTTTATACACAATGCATAATTATGAGGAAATTTGTTATTGAAAAAAATAAAAATGCATAGTAATAGTGAGAGCCAAGTTCAAAGATTTCACTTAAAAATCATGTGAAACTTTTAGAAAGTGTTGATATTGTTCATCTAAATCAGAGTTCTAAGGAGAGCTATTTGATACATGTATGTAATTTTAAAATTTCTAGATTAAAATGAAAAGAGCATAATTCAAATTTCCAAAATTTCCATAAGCATTTTAATAAGCATAGAAAACAGAAATACACAAGACATGTTAAAGAACAGGAACCCAAATGATGGTTGAGACATAACAGTGTTTTGATTATAACTGGATAAATGATAATAGTAACAATAATAATAGCAGAACAGATCAGAAAACAGGAAAAGTCAGATGAATAGTAAAAATAAAATCAGTTTTAAAAACACAGACATCTTAAATTGCATCAACCTGGATGGACAGATTAAACCATATCAGAATATTAAACACAAATTAACTTTATGGCTTCTTTATGACTTATTAATGTTTATACAGCTTTTTCCAATTTTATTGAAAAGTATAAGTGCAAAATTTAAGGTTTACAATGAAGTCTAGCATTTTGTGCAAATACATATCATTTCAAGGCTACAAGGGCTTTCCCACTCACCTTTTGTCCCTCCCCATACCCACCCCTCCCTCCCTCCCTCCCCACCCTACTCCCCTAATACATCTTATCTAAAACTACTTAGATTTGTGTTGATTTATTTAAGTAGTATTCTAGTTATCATAATATTTTAACAAAAATAATTGCTTTTGGTTTTCTTTGTAGAAGAACATTTTATCTGTACATTTTATGGTATATGTCAGTATTTTTGAAATTTCTTCTGAGTAGGTTCATAATCAATTTTATATAAGGCTGATTTTTGATTAGCTATTTGTTTACATTTTAAATTCTCAGAATAATGCTGTTCACTGCCTGTGACAGGTAATCAATCTCTTATATGATGTTTACAGTAATCTCAAAATTCTCCCTAGATGTACATGCAACAATTTGATTTGTTTCTACAGAAGATTTTTAATTGCTATACAATTTTTGAAGAAGTGTGTTTCTCTACTTTCCCAAATGTGTGTTTTGTCTACATTTCCCATGGTATGTACTTCTTAGAAAATATTTTATTTAGAGTTAAAATTATTATTTCAAGTATTTCTATATTTTAAAGCAAGAATTATTTGAAAAGTTTTATAAAACTATTAAAATGATCTCATATATGGTTATAAAATTATTACTATTTTCCAAGTATTATATGAATATTGCAGCTAGTCATCTATCTATATAGGTTGATAATTTTTTATTAAGACAACTCTATCACAATAGAAATTTTACAAAGAAATCTTTTGGATTTAATTCTTTAAAATAGTTTCAGGTAGCAGAGTGTGCTTGGATGATTTATGAATGAATAGCAATATCTTCTATTTGTTCATACATAATCTATTTGCAGTTGGCTGGGTTTTTGGAAGATTTCTGTGATTCCACCTCCATTCTGTGTGAAACTTCTATCATTTTCTGCCCTGAAGTTGTGACACAGAACCTGGAAACAAGAGGAGATATCATCTTTGTGATTTTGTTGTTAATCACTGGACTTTAATTATGAACAAAACCATCTGAGTGTGCCCAGTCTCACCCAGTGCGTCCTGATGCACATTAGGTCCTCTCAGTAATGTAGACATTAGAAATTCAGTACAAGGACCACAGATAGGAATTACAAACAGCCTCTACAAACTAGAAATGGTCTGTGCCCAACAGCTAAAATGAGAACAAAGCCTCAGTCATAAGAGAGTAAAAGCCTTAGTTCTTTTGTTTTTATGTTTGTTTGTTTTTTTGTTTTTGTTTTTGTTTTTTCCTTTTTTTAACATCATAAGAACTCTAGAAGTCTCTACTTCCTAAAGAAGCATAGCTTCAATTACTTCACAAAGTTTCAGCCTTGTGGGATCTCAAGCGGAAAAGGCCACACAGCCATCCTTGGAATTTCAAACTAAAAATATTTTAAGGCAACTAATTGTAGTGTTTTTAAAAGGTTAATTTTTTGATAATGTTAAAATAGTGCCGGGTTAGGGTTGCAGGATATTAAAGAATGAAACTGTGGATGAAGAAGCAGTTGCAAACGAGGTAGATTATAGAAAGGTAAGGACAGAAAGACGTAGCTTCTGCTAACTTGAGTTCTGAAATGGACTGCTGACGAGCCTCCTTGTCTGGGGGTCTTTATGCTGGGAGGTTGAGGAAGTGGATTTTCCAAAACAACTATGTTTTTGAGGCCCTCCGTTCTTACTGTCATTGGGACCATTTAATGTGGTTTAATTACAAATATTTGTAGATAGCGGTCAACAACATGTTGTTTCAGGAAGTAATCAAATTTTATTTTGCACTCCAGCAATTTCTTCATTTTAAAGATCCTTTCCCTAATCGCCTGTGTACCTGTCCATTACTTCCTAATTCAGTAACTACTTGAACAGAAATAGAAAAGCTAATATTCTGCTTCTCTTTAATAGTATTGCTATGCATATGCTAGTATAAACTGAAAGTTGTACCAGATAAAATAAACCTATAAACCTTCAAATACACAGGTAGGTTTGAAAGGTTCACTTTGGTTACCTTCTTTCAAAAGCGTAAGCTAGTTATCAAAAAGGTATTACCTCATTATCTTTTTTGATGTCTCTTATTGTCTTTCTAGTTATAAATGACTGTACCTTAAGGCTTTTTTTTGGGGGGGTGGGGGGGCAGGGTAACAATCGAGTCAATTATTCTGAGAAACCAAACAGTAGTCCAGAAGTACAGTGGATTTCTTAGGTTAAAGGAAAGTGAACCAAGAAATAAATCTTTTAACTTTAACATTAAATCACTTTCAATACTAAAAATGGAATACATTTCTTAAGGATTTATTAACTGTAGAATTCACAAAAATAGTGTTACCTTAGCAACTCATGACACAGAAATTAAGCTGTCAAAATCTCGATCACTCAAAAAGGGTCACTGATCTCTGTGTCAACACAGCAGATGAAAAAGAGCTGCAGTGATGTACTTTGCCAGGTTTCTGAACTCTAATAAACAAGCCAAGCTGTGTTTATGAATTCTCTAAAATAGACAAGTGGAGAATACAGCAGTATCTCAGGGTGCCAAAATGGATTTATAGGTACTTAGGCATTACACAAACTGCCAAAAGTGTCTTCATTTACTGATTCCTTCTCTAAAGAGAAATACCAGATATACCTCAGAAAGTCAAGTGGCTTTCCGAAATACAAACTTGTATCACATTATTGATCATTAAGAAGTACATTAGATCAATTTCCTTTAAATAAAATCTGAGATGTGTTCTAAATTGAAGCTTTAAGAAAACTACTATGAGATTCTCAATTCCCTAAAAAAGGAGAGACGTTGCTACTTCTACTTTGGTGATGTATGACAATATTAGAAAAGTAATAAGATTCCAAAAAATTCTCCCCTGCAACTCTAAATGGGTGATATAAATTCATTCTTCATTAACTGTTAATAAACCTTAATGGTATTAAGAAAATTTTCAGAACATATATGTTACATTTATACATCGATGAACCAGATTTATCCATATCATACTGTGAAAAACAGTGTTAGTCTAAAGTGCAGGAGGAATCACATCAGATCTTGGTAATTCTTTTGTCTCTCAAAACACCACAACCATCTCATGGAACTTTAAAGGAAAGACAAAGGGAAAGAAGGGGACTTGGGGTGGGGTGGATAGGGGGTGGGGGTGGGGGGTGAAGGGAGGGTAGGGAGGGTAGGGGGAAGAACAAAGGGAGAGCAGGAAAGCCCTTGTCACTTTGATAAGGAAAGTATGTGCACAAAATGCTCAACTCCATTGTAAACCTTAAATTCTGCACGTGTACATATCAATAAAATGGGGGGGGGGGGGAAATACTCCCTCACTTGTCCCCTACATCAAAAAAAAAAACCTTGTCCAAGGATATTCTCTTAATGGATATATTTCAAACGTCAAAGATATTAACCAAGATCTACTCATCTTAGTCTAGTTGTAGTTGTATTTGTTAAAAGAAGATTTCTTTAGTTTTGGTATTACTGAGTTTTGGGTTATTTTGACTAAATTTCTGATACATGATGTATTGTTGATTTCTAAATAAAAATAGATGGCTTCTTATTCTATTAGTTTGGGATAGATTACTAATGACTAAAAAATTATCCACCAAAAAATATTCACACTCTACATCTCAGAGGTTATATGGAAAAAGGCAGATTTTTAGGGATAGTTAAGGTAATAAATAAACTAAAATGTATAAATTTGGTTGAATAAACCTTACTGTTTCTAAAATAATTGTATGAACTGTTTTTAGGTAGAAATATTTTATTTGAAACAAAAACATGGATAAGCCCACAAATAAATCAACACACAAGATGAGCCATTGAAATAAATTTAATTAGAAATGAAACAGATGCTGTAATTTGTTATCCATACATAAAACAATGAGATTATTATGAGAAATTACATGCCTACCTGTAAGAAATAAATCAATGCTTTGAGTCACAAATTCTCCAATTTAAAACAATGAGGGATAGGAACTCCAAAAGATCAAAAACAAATAAGGTGATGCAATCAGAGATGAGTTTCTTATTAAAGCAAAAAATGAGAAATTGTTTTCCTAAAAATAAAAAATATTAATAGATAAGTAAATTAAAGAAGAGAAACACTTTCAAATATTTTCTTGAGTTCAGTATTGGCCTGATAGTGCAACTAAGAAAAATCATTATTAGAAAAAAATCTATAGACTGATTCTTCTGATAAGTACAGATGGAGGATCTTGGACAGTAACACAGTGGTCAGAATGCCTGCCTAATGAGCACAAAGCTCTGGGTTCGATTCCCCAGGACCACTTAAGCAGGGCCACGTGGCACATGCCTGTAATCTCAGCACTCAGGATGGTAAGGCAGGATGTTGGCTTTAAGTTGAAAGCCACACTGTGCTACAGAGCAAGACTCTTTCTCAAAAGAAAAAAAAAAGAAAAATATTCATAATAAATTATGTACAAACTAAAATCGGATCACATGTCTTGAATGAGTTATCTGTGGGATACCAAGGTGGTTCAACATATATATAGAAGTCAGTATGAGTTTGCCCTTCAGAAAAATGAAAGATCACAGTATCTTTTATTTTTCTCTCTCCTTTCTTCTTTAATTTGCTTTTCTTTTTCCTTTGCTTTTTTGTCTTTTTTCTTTCTTTCTTTTGGTGCCAGTGATCACACCATGAGCCTTGTCCATGCTAGGTGTTATGGCTGAGATCTAATATGCTCCCCAAATATTCTGAAGTTTCAGGGGCACAGCGTTGAGGTGATTGGATATCTGGGACCGCCTTCAGCTGTGTAACTCATTGAAGACTTCATAGTTGCACCTGCTTCTAGCTTCTAGGGCCTGAATGGAGGTGGGTCACTTGGGCATATGACATGAAAGAATGGATCCATGTCCATAAGGCCTTCCTTTTCATCTGGTTTCTTGAGCACATAAATTGAACATCTTTCTTTTGCAAATCCTCTTACTATACATTTCTGCCTGACTCAGCTCCCAGTAGACAGACCTCTCTAAAATCTTGAACCAAAACAACTGTCTTCCCCTAAAATTGAGGACGTATATTTTTCTGCTCCATTAGTGATCAGATGACTTATCCATAAGACCAACACTAAACTTCTGAGCCACACACCCAGCAAGACACGACACTCTATTTGGCACACGAAATTTATTATTACTATTATTTTATTTTCTTGAGAAAGAGCCTCTCTCTGTAAGCCAGGCTTGTCCTGACTCATTATGTAGCCCAGACTAGCCTTGGGCTCACGACAATCCACCTGAATCAAATACAGAAAAATTATTTAACAAAGTCAACATTCACTCTTACTTTAAACTCCAAACAATGTATTTATATGAATAAATTTGCATCAGGATAGTAAAGATCAATATGAAATAACATTACTTTAATTGTAATGAGTCATACCTATAGCTTTCTTTCTGTGATCCCATATGAGGAAACAGATATTTACTTTTTCTTCTTTCCAGCACAGTATAAGTCCAAGCTAGAAAGATTGGTCAAGAAAATAAAATTAAAGGCATTTAAATTAAAGAAAAACAATTATTTCTGTTTTCAGATGACAGGCTTGAGTACTTAGAAAACGCTAAAGACCAGTCGTGACATGCTGATGGAATAAAGTATTGTAGGAAGATTATAGTTATAAAAATCAATATTTCAAAAGAGTATTTTATATTGTTATTACCTAAACAATACAAATATAAATATAAATAATATAAATGTATTACAGAATAAAGTACTTTCAGAGGCCTGTGATAACAAAAATCAGTATCTTAAGGCAATATTTTACATTGTTTTATATCTAAACAATATAAAGAATAATAGAAATGTAAATGTATTTTATACATAAACACTGTATTTTGAAATAGTTTATTAAAATAGTAATAAAAAGCACTTAAAATTGAACCTAACCAAAGACAAGAGAAGTTGCTTGTTAATATTATGAAAATTAGACATATAAGCGAAGATAGCCTATGTTCATATATAAAAAATAATATTTTGCAATGTTCTTGCTCTACAAAATGATCTATAGACTCAATACAATCTTTGTCAAAACTCAAGTGGTATTCTTTATAGAAATAAAATATAAACTTAAAATTTATACGGATCTTTGAAAGATCCTAAGAAATAAAAACAATGTAAGCAAAATAAAAACAAAGCCAAAAACATAATACTTTCAACATTCAAATCTAAAAATCTATGGCAATCAAAATATTATGAATGAGCTCACTGTTATGTGTAATTTAAAAACAAATTCATAGATACAGGCAGGGAAGGGTAAAGATTATATTTCCACACAAGAGGAAATTGGAATCATTGGTCAATGAATACACATCGGTAGCTATAAAATTAATAAGCTGTGATGACATATCATACGGAGTGAAAATTAACATTAACAATCACATTTTATATTTGAAATATTCTAAGAATTAAAATATAAGCATAATGATTTCAAACATTAAAAACCTCTGAAAATTATGTATATATCAATAAGCTTGATTATGCTAATCACTGAATAATATATATATTTATAAGTATTACATTGTACGCCTTCAATATTTATAAATATTTATTTGTCACTTAAATCTCAATGAAGCTGGAAAAAACCCACTGTGATGCTGGAATGAAAGTGGGTACATGAACTATTTGCCAATGGGTAAATCTATATACCTGCTGTCGACCAGTCTTTTCTTCAGGATGAGACTGATGGTCACACACTGTTGAATGTACAAGTGCTGTGATAACGCGTGTCCGGAAGAGTGGATGACTCATATTGGAGAACACATTTAGATCTTTATCTCATATCGCATACACTTGCCAATGCAAGTGGATTGAAATTAAATGTAGTGCAAGTCCCCGAGTTTGATTCCCATAAACTGTGTAAACCGGGCATTCCAAAAATCAGATGCTGAGGCAGAGGATTGCCATGACTTAAAAGCTACCCTGGGCTAAACAGTAAGTTCAGGAGCAGCCTGAGCTGCAGAGCAAGATCCTGTTTCTAAATAAATAAACAATTAAATGGAATTTTAATGTAGACCTAAGAAAAATTACTAGTAAAAGCAGAGACGAATGATTACCATTATGAGTATAAGGAACTTTATATTATATGATACTAAAAGTGCATGCAATAAAATCAAAACTAGACAAATGAATTGCATCAAGATCAAGCTTTTGCAAATCAAAGGCAATGATCTGAGAAGAAAGGCAAACATTGGAATGGAAGGAAATGTTTTCAAATCACATAGAATGAGGATTTCATACCCATATATATATATTAGATGATTAAGTAACAATAAATAAGTAAATACATATAATGAAGTAAAATGTGCAAAGGATCTCGATGGGCATTCTCAAGATAAACATGCAAATTCCCAACAGGAGCAGGTGATCAGCTTCACTAATCACCAATAAAATGTGGTTTTAACTAAAAGTAAGTTTCAAGAAAAGTAAACTATCATACACTGATAGTGGAAATGTAAAATTATATAATTGATATAGAAAACAGTTATAGAGTTTTCCAAAAATGTAAAAAATGAATGATTCTGTTATTTAGCAGATTTGATTTCTAGGTAAACATACACAATAATAGTAGTCATTCCTTCCAAACTCAAGGTCTTGAATTTAATTTCCCAGCACCACAGAAACTGAGTATGAACATTGGGAAACTTGAAGTATGAAAAGGACTTTATCTTTGGTGGTTGTTTTCTTGAAGATGAAAGAGGCTCTTCACCCGGGAATACAGATAGTATCCAACAGTTGTAGCTGATGTTCAGGTCTAGGACCAACAAGTAAGCAGAGACTAAAAAATGATGATTCCGCTAATAAACCAGCCTACAGTACATTTCCTCCATAGTGTCCAGACAAGATCCTTATTCTTTGGACATGTTGTTTTGGATTGAATAATACTTTACATCGAGAGTCCTATAGTTGCCACCAGATGTCTGATCCTCATAACTCTCAGATAACATCTTTTAATTAAGACATTAAATTAGTGAAAAGGTTTATGCCAGCAATAAATTCCTAGCCTACCAAACCCACCAAACTGCTGTTTCATATTATTCAGTGTCTGACCCACTCTGGCCCCATTCTGCTGTTTAATGGTCTACTCAACTGGCCTACTGTTTTCTTTTTGATTGGGTTGTAAATGTGCCCAGATGAGTTCTATATTTTAACTGGAGATCCCAGACACTTGAATTTCTAGCTTATTCTAAGAAATAATTTCAGAGGTAGTTTTCTAACTGCACACACTGCTGACCATACCTGAAAACGTAAGTGCTATGATATTCTTTCCCAAATAAAATCTCTCTGAGAAGTACTCTACAGACTAAGATAGAGCTGGGCTAGGAGCCAACACCGGGAGTCTAGCCAACATTAGATGTTCAAAAAGAGACTGGATTGTGTCCACTATTGAAAAAAAAAAATCAGCCAGCATACTTGCATATATCAATGGGAAGATTCTATTATCAGCTCACTTCCTGTCCTGAATCTTAAGGAAATAGAACGTATTCTGGTTTGCATGTCCTTTTCATTGGAACTAGTAGGAATGTCAAATGGTTTTTAGCTCGTGTTGCTCCTGTTAGTTTTTCATCTTTGTCTTTTGAGAGCTTTATGCTCTCTATTTCTTTGTTCTTTTTCTGGTGGTTTAACTGGCAAATAGAGATATATTCAAATATTAATGAAATTTAATTGTACTGGATACTAATAACTCCAAGATATTTTCACCATTCTAAACACATGGGTACAGATAAGTATATATTCGTCTTTCAAATACACTTGTGTAGAGGAATGGTATATTATATTAAATCACATTTGGAGAGCCCACACTTGTTTTATATATAAAATAAACTGATATGAAACTAAACTGCTTGTGTTTGTTCTTTTATATAATCAGCATATATCTGTGAAGATATGATATGAAAGATTATAGGAATATGATGGCAAAGGCATCCCTTATTTCATGGAAGTATACTACAGAGTTAGAGCAAGTGTGAAACAGGCAAATGCATATTAACAATGACACAATGGAAAAGTTCTCAGTTGTCATTTACTATAGGGTGAAATTAGGCTATTTCAAGGGAAGTCAAGCTTGCCTTTTGATTTGATTTGGTATTAAAATTACCTTCTGGATGAATTGATATTGAATTCTTTCCTCTAAATCTTAATCATACAACAGTAATCGAGTGGTGAATTTAAAAAGAAAAGGATTAGAAAAGAAAATAATGCTTTAAGAGACAGGAAATGGAAGTCTCTAGGCTGGCATTTTCAAAGTACAAGTGTTTAACATTGGGGAACTAGGGAGTGAGCGACAACAATTTGGGCACAAATAGCATGTAAAGAACAGATTGTTCTAAGCATCTAATGATATATGGAACTTTAAATAACACTTGAAATTTAAAAAAAAATAATACTCAGGAAAAGGTAATTGATAGGATTAAATACATAAATGCATACACAGAAGTAAGTATAGCCTTGGATATGTGCAGATAATATTTTCTGAACAAATCATAGTAGAGTTGTCCTACTTGTGTAATGTCATTATGGGAACTTCTGCAGTATTTTCAGGCTTTCCAAAGCACTGCCTGATAGCAGGTTGAAGATTTTCACTTGGGGTTAAAGTATCTTCTCCCACGGTATTTATTTTGGGAGAAATAATCATTACAAGAAGTCCATGGACAAAGTTTATCTTTTTGTTTACTAGAATATAAATTTATCCTTTGATAGAGTTTCAGAAATTCCTCCAAAAAGATGCTTCACATTTCTTATAAAGTTAATTTCTGCTTGTTTTTGTAAATAATGCATTCTATTATTTTATTTTATGATTATTATTTATATGCAAGTCATCTATTTTTGTGCATAAATTTGAAATAAAATATATGCTCAATTTTTTAAAAAAAAAGTTCATGGTATTCAGGAAATCTAAGTGCAAAGTTCACACTAACTTTGGAAAGAACTAAGTTTATATAAATACAACTCTTAGAAAAATATTTTAAATGCTAAGTGAATATTGAAATGACTCTAGTACCTTAACGAAGATATTTTTGGTGAATAATAATCACATCTGACGACTTTTGGTCATCTTCTCCATTCAGAAACAAGAATAATATTCTTTGTCTTATAATTTGTTCTACGTTAAGGCGATTTCACAAGACCATAATGGGCTGGAGATAGAAATAGGTCATACATTGGTGGGAAGATTCAATTTCTGATAAAATCTCTTTTATAGACCCTGATCTTGTCCTATTTTCACTGGACCACTGTAGTTGAGATTACAGATGCACAAAACAAACCATCTTATGTTGTTGAGTCAGCACCGAAGACCTAGAACTCACTATTTTCTGCAAGAGAACAAAATAAATACTCATTAATAAGCCATTAAACTCTGAGAGTTTTGTCTTACAGCCAATATCTTTACTTATCTCAACTAAGACATTATTACTGTAGTTTTGTTTCATTTTAATAAACAATATTCTTATTTTAATGATATACTCCCTTAATTTTTATTGAATTACTGCATATTGATGTTTATTCCACACATTGATGTCAAATAATGTAAAAGCTCACCCAAAATTGCCTTAAAAAGAGTGGACTTACTTTACGATGCATTCCATTAAAGAGATGCCTCTGCTATTCCATGTTAAAATCAGCTTTCAAAAGGCTCTGAAAGGTATTTTAATCTGTCATTTGAAGTTTATCCAAAATTTTACATTTTTTTGCAGTGTATAGAGAAAACTTATCATAAAAATGATTATTGTTTGCTTTTTCTTAAGGGTTTTTCTCTTTTCCAGGCTAGTGTTGAACACAGCACACAAGCTACCTTGGTTTAAAATGCAAATGGCAATCCTCCTGCCTAGGTCTCCTCAGCGCGGGCATTATAGGCATGTGCTAACACATGTAGCTATTATGTGGTACTGGGGAATCCAACTCAGGTCCTCCCTTCCTGAGCAAGGTCTCTAGTCACTGAACTATACCCTCAGCTCAATTAGAGTTGACACTGGTAAATGCTGTGTTCATTTGGCTTTTGTAAATTAGCATCTTTCAATTAAGAATTATTCTATCTTTACATAGAGTAGACCAGAAACATCCAATTCTTTTCCTTTTGACAGCTGACAGACTGAGAAGTGATACGCTCTGACCAACAGCTTTCAAGCTCTCAGTTTGGTGGGGACTTGGCAACCGCCACTTCTCCCTGTGCTCCCCTGAAATGTCGCCTTTAGAACTGGTTTCATCATGGATCCTTGCAAATGCTTCAAGATGTGACTGCCTTGATTACAGAGAGCTTGAATTGATCACAATCCCAGAAGGCACTGTGGTAGGACTGGACTTGGAGCAGCCACAGGCCCGGAAAGTGTGCAACACCATACACCTTCAGTCCCTCTGATGTTCTGAAGAAACAGTGCTTTCCTTACACTTGCGTCATTTACGGAAAACCTCTTTCCGTTGGTAGGGTCCCTGCAGCACAGGCACGACTAAAGCCTATCTTGCACGAATCTGTACATTTAGTCACGATTTATTTCTCAGATAGTGCGAGGAGAGCTGCTGGTTTTAAAGAGTTGTGAGCACGATTGGCTCCTGGGTCTGCAGAGTTCTGAAAGCCAGCGGCTGAGAACAGCAACTGATAAACATCAGCAAAGACCAGCATGCAAAACTCACAGATTGGAAGTAGTGTCTTCTGTCATCTATCATAGACTGGCAAGGACCCCTCAGCAGTGAGTGACCCGGTATGTCAGGGGCAGTATGAACTGGTGACGACTGGCATTAGTCAGGGTCAATTGGCAGCTTTAAGCAGCGGCTACTTGGTGTCAACTGGTGGTGAGTAACATTCGTGAGAGCCAGCAGGAAGGGCAAGGCGCATTCACAGAGACTGGTGGAGGCCTGTGGAGAGCTTCGTGAACACATGGAAGCTTCTGGAGGGCCCCTAGTTAGCTTCCAAAGAGCATTAGGAGGCTGGCTATCTGCTGCCAAATCTCTAATACTGAGAGATACAGCACAAAGGACTGAGATTCGCTGCACTCAGAGCCTGCAGCTGCTAAGAAACTGCATTTTTCCCTGATTGCATTTTCTGTACAAATAGATTAAAAAAGAAAAACAAAAATACAACTCTGAACCAATTGGCTTTGAAAGCACTTTCTCGTCAGTCTGTGACTACGAGTTTTCCCAGACAGCACCTTTTTGTGTTTTTCTATAATCCGTTTACCTGTCTTAATGAAAGGAACAAGAATGTCAAATTTTATTGGCGCCTCTGTCTGAAAACAGAGAAATATTAATGTATCAACATTTGCATTTTCAAAAATATGTTTCATGCTTTTCATGACTGCAGTTTTTAAAGCTCCAGTCTTCAGGCCTATCCTTTGCTATGTTTGAAAATTTTCCAAAGATACAGGCCACCCACATAGGTGAGCGAACTGTGATTCTTCCAGTACTGTTAAGTATTTTCAGGCAACTATATATTAGTGTTTTGAAAATATTATTTGGGTTATTACACCTTTTTTTCCTACGGTCTTATTTGCTCTCATATATGTATGTATGTATGTATGTATGTATGTATGTATGTGTGCATTTTTGAGGCAGGGTCTTGCTCTGTAGTCCACGCTGGTCATGAACTGATTCGTAGAATCCACGCTGGCCTAGAATTCACAGGAATCCTCTTGTCTCAGCCTCCAAAGGGCTGGGATTACAGGAGTAAACCACCCTGCCTACGGATTATACAATGCTGGAGAATCAAACCTGGGATTTCATGCTTCCTAGGCAAGAGCTCTAAACAGTGAGTTACATCCTCAACTCCCGCCCTTTAAAAAAAAAAAATGTCTTACCGAGTAAAGTACAGAAATATTGTTCTAGTTTGCAAGATTATCTAGTCTCAAAATTCCAGGTTTTTCTTTTTTACCATCTTGTATTTCTTTAAAAAATAAACTCTCTCTGTTGACCCCCTCTGTGAGCTGGCTTAAAGGGCTCTCGTCTGTTTTTCTACACTTCAGGATGTTTCACAGATTTCGTAGATCAACTTCTCCATAAGGGCCTATGGGAATTTTATAACAATTCTGTCACTGCAGCAAATGTCTTACTGTCATTTTTCATTGTAAATAACTTTTGAAATATCTCTTACTAAATACAAATTTCTTGAAGGAAGGAGCTATGCTATGTAGATTTCCTGTTTATTGTTGAATATAGTTGTCTTTGCACAATTAACCTTTCATAGCCATTTGTTTTAAAACACTGAAAAATATAATTTTAAATAAAATATTTCATGTATTTTGCACAGTGTGAAAGGCAGAAAATTGTGTCACATATTCTATAAACAGAAATATAAGATTCCTGCATTATTTGTGTCAAATCTTTACATCTGGATCCTAAGTACTTCCATGAAAATTTTCTATGATGAATACTAGTCTCTATGTGTTAAGGACAAAATAGTAATTAGCATTGGGCAATTATGCACTGAAAGTTGGAATCTCAAATACACACTGAAGTAATTTGTAAGGCATTTGATAAGGTGAACTCATGATTAAATGTAGGTTAAATCTCAGTATAAACTTTCTCAAATTGCCCCACTAAATCCAAAGCGCTGATTGAGAGAGGACTAAAGAGTCTGCAAGAAGTATTTTATAATGTGCATGGTAACACACTGACTAATTTATTCCTTTATCCTATTTTTAAAAGTTATTTTCATCAGAAGTCATGCATATATCTATTTCAATGTTTTTCTATTTCATCTTTTACTGTATGGAACACTACAAACACCAGTAGTTTTTTGGTTAAGTTTAAATTTTTATCAACTTATACATTGAATAATTACCAGGTTGCATTATACTCAGTGATGGAAGATTATACATTGGCAATTTCACAGTTAAAAAAGTTAAATTTTATCTGTTAATCTGTATCTTTAATAAGTCACTACACAATGATGAGACTGCAAATCATTCAAGTTGGTATAAAAATTATAGTTTATGAACATTGGGTTATTTATAACTTTTTTATTAAATTGCTTGGAATTTCCTGCAATTAAATTTTGCAAAGGACTTCTATAGACTTTCACTTATTTCTTGATGATCATAAATTAATCATTCTTTCTATAATACAATATATCTTTATTTTTGCTTTTTCTCTTTTTCTTTGGATGTTTTTATACTTACTTTCTTTCTTTCTTTCTTTCTTTCTTTCTTTCTTTCTTTCTTTCTTTCTTTCCTTTGACGTAAGCTTTCATTCTGAAGTCCAACCTAGCTGGAACTCATGGCGGTCCTCCTACATCAGCCTCCCAAGTGCCAGAATTCCATTCAGGTACCATTGTACCCAGGTTATGTAGTGCTGGGGAAACAAACTCAGGACCTCTTCCTGTTAGGCAAGCACTCTAACTGCTGTGCTACTACCCCAGCCCTCATGCAATGTTGTCTTGATCCGCTCTAACTAAAGAGCTTTTATCTTCTTTCGCATTTTGGAAGATTTCTCTATGAAATGTTGATAAATAAAGAGAATGTGCCTTATTGCCTGACAATTCCTTAAGTGAAGAGTACATGACAAAAAACGCATCTTACTGGGCTGGAGAAATGGCACAGCAGTTAAAATACTTGTCTGGCAAGTGAAAGGCCCTGAGTTCGATTCCTCAATATCACAAAACTGGGTGTGTGGCACACATTTGTAATCTCAGCACTTGGGAGACTGAGAAAGTGTATTCCCATAAATTCAAGGCTAACTTGGGTTATATAGTGAGTTCAGGAGCAGCCTAGGCTACAGAGCTAGAGTCTGTCTCAAAAAATACAATAATTCTTACTCATATTTAGCAATACTGAATATGATGCTTTTCCAGATAGATAACAAGTATGCGAAAAAGAAACTATGACATCTGCCTATCTATCTATCTATCTATCTATCTATTTATCTATCTATCTGAAATTCACCCACTGAAATTTACCCAGGACTTTCACACTGATTTGTATACCTTTATTATCATTGTTTTTATTTTGAGACAGGTTATCACTATGTTGCTAAATAACCCAGGCGGGGCTGGTACTTGTGATCCTTCTGCTTCGCTTTCACAGATTGCTGAGATGACAGTTGTGACTTCTGTGCCAGGCAATTAATATTTGTGGATTGATCTAGGTGAAAGGATAGGAAATTTTATTCAATAATGAAAATCTGGAACTCAAGGAAGTATAATAAAAAAAATAGGCTACACTTGTAAGAAGAGCTAGAGAGGCTTTTCAGTGTCTCTAGGCAATACATGGGCTCTTACCTAGAGACAGGAAGACACGGGGGACCTATGAGTTTCCCCCTTAAAAGTGTTAATTTGATGGATTTTTTAGAGAATTTAACATTGAATAAGTATTGGCTCCATGAATAAATTAATTAAAATTATTCTATAGAGCATGTGCTTTAACAGAGAGGACATTTTATACAGATATTTTACATAAATAAGCTTTTGTTTATTTAATTTCAGAAAGTGGGAATGCAATACTCCGATTCTATGTCTAAATGTTTTTATTTTAACTTTAACACTTTTTTGGTAGCAAAGTTTTCAGTTTTCTTTTTTTTGAGGATGCATCTTGGTGCGTTAAGTCAGGAGTATGAAGTGTTGACATTTTGAAGTAGAACCAAAGGGGTGTGATTAATTCCATGTGCGATGCTCTTTTCTTCTATTCATCTGCATGTGTTCTTTTGAAAGAATTTTCAAATGGGCAAATTATTGAACTGTAGAAATGTAGGAAAATATTTTCTTTCAAGACTTCACAGAATTTGATTGTGTTCCCTATTAATTCTTTGACATATATCCTTGAACTTTATAGTCATGTTAAATATAAGTGGAGTGCAATTTTAAAAGTGCATGCCTGTGGCATTGCAGACATTGGATAAGCACATTGAGTAAGTGCTGAGTACAAAATGCATCAAGTCAATAATTGCCAGCTTTAGGATCTTTCAAAAGCCTGGCCCCAGAAAAGCTGTCTGCTTTTAAAGGTTGAATGATAGAGCGACCGTGTCCAGCACAAGAACTCGTGGATCAGCACACACCAGCACAAAGATGCAAGACCTTCCCACTTCCGGTCTCCCATCTGGGCTGTATACTGACAAAGGGTAACATCCCGCCAGTTGGCAAAGTACAAATGTTTACAGAGGCAAGCTTTGTTTTGACAAAGAAGGTTATGAATGTTAAGTTGGGAACGGATGGGCAGGAAGTTGATTCCCCAAGAGAATGATAGGTAGGTTAAAGGAGTGTGAAGAACTGAGAGAAAGTTAAAGGGGCTCAGTAAATAAGGAAGGGTGCTTGTTCGCTTGACTTAAGGAAGTCCAAGTGCTTAGGGAAAAGGAAAGGAATAAAGCAACAAATGAAGCACTAGAAGATAGAAAAAAATAATGAAATCATTAGCAAAACGTCATGTGATAAGATCACACAAAGTATGTATGTGTGCACGCACATGCAGATTTATCTTCTCTTTGTGGCATAATAATTGAATTTATAGAAAAAAACGCTTTTCATTGTTTTATCTATTTTCTTCCCAAAACTTTATGATCAAAATCCAAGTTTCAGTGTAAGTTCAAATGATGAAAAATGTAAAAATCAAAATCTCAATAAAAACCTTCAAAATGACCATCTTTAAAATTCATTTTTTATGAAATAGATATATAAATGTATAGTTATGTTAGAAAATCAATGGCTATTTACCAGGTAAAGTTCAATAACAGTAACTTTTAAAATTCTTAATAATAATTAAGTCCCAGTACTTACAGAAAATGAATTATTACAATTATTAAAAATATAATGGATAAGTAATTTGGCCTATTGCATTTTAAACATTATGAATCATTTTTCTACAATATGTGAAGAGCCACACACTTGAAAAAATTAACATATATTTTCATGGATAAATGCCATCAGTATAGTTTAATAGGAGTTTTATATTATTGAATTTAGTTTGACATGTGCTTATACATAAAGCGAAAGTACAGGATGCGGTGAAAATACTTTCTGTAAGTATTTAACAGGCAAAATTTTCAAGATAATGATATTTTTCTCTGGCCAAGTTTGAAGTATATCTCAAAGTTGTAAATAATTTTCAAGAATTCTAACTAATGCAGTTTGTATCAAAAGAGTTATTAAACTGGAAATTGCTGGCAATTCAAATTTAGTCCTATTTATTTATTGATTTATTTATTCATTGTAGTTAGGAACTGTACCCAGGAACTTACCAGTGAATTTTATCTCTAGTACTTTTTATTATTTATTTATTTTTATGTCAACACATGGTCTCGATAGGATAGTAACTTGAGAAGACATAAATATATGTCAAAGTGGGCTCAACATGCAGTCCTCCAGACTCTGCCTACTAGTTTTCTGGAAATATAGATCAGTGTCACCATTCCTGATTTAGCCAAAATTGTTTATGTGTTCCTTTTTTTAGCATAAAGATCACTTAAAAAACTTTCAGTCACAAAGGACATACCACATTAAAAAAATCAAATGGATATTTCAATGATACAATGTTTAATATGTATTCTTTATATATTAAATATGTGAAAAATTTAAAATGATATATTCATCATTATATTTGCATACAACTAGCTGTAAGGATCTGTCTTGTATGTAATATTTATTGAAATTTTTTACTAATAAAATAATGCTAATGATTTCCTTATTATCATAGAATATGTATAAAAGGTATTGATTGCTTTTGAACACAACATTTCTTTGACCACTGGTAGCTCTTTGACATAATCCTCAGGCAATAATTTGGTTAGTAAAATATTGGAATGATCTTACCTGGAGATTTTCATAAATTCATAAATCACATTTATATATCAGGTTAATTGAGTGAACATAAATTTAAACTAAGAGTAAAGTCAAAACAATCAGTTTTATCATCATCTCATTATGTTAAATTGTGTATATAGTTTGATTAATTGAACAAATAAAAAGGAGGGGGTCACGTGGCCTCTCCCTCCTTCAATGGGAGTGAGGCCGAAGCCAAGTCTAGCTTGGTGCTGGAAGAGATGAGATTCTGTCTCTCTGTGCCATTGTTCATAGTGACCTCAGAAATACAATTTCGTTGACACAGACCACTGTCATTTTATCCTGACATGACAAGAAAATACGCGCAATACTTTTGTTAGCAACATAAATTGGTCTGCCCCAATTACAAATCCACGGTCATTTTCTGTTTATAGCAGAACTAATGTGCCCCATTATTGAAATGTGCTACTTGAAAATTTGAAATGGACTAATGTGCCTTCCCTATGATTGTTTCCTGTGTGCATCTTACTGTCTAAGTCCGTCATATTGCATTTTGTTCTTTTAGTGCATTTTCCTAATCCTGTGCTTAGATTTATGGTGAAGTGTTCATCAATCAAATTGGCAATGCTTTTAGTCACATTTCAGGGGGAAAATAAAAGACTGGGTTTAATCAACAAATGCACACGCATTACTCCTCTGTGTCTACCTAGAGCCCATTGCAGCTGTCAGGGCTTACTTCAGTGATTTTCTGAACACTATCCCTATGTACATAAATGTGTTTGAATGTTGTTGCCTGTTAGCACTTGAAAGGAAGAGGATCTTCTAGAGGCTTAGCGTGCCAGTAGTGGTGCACACTACTTAGACCTGTCTTCGACTAGCATACTACTTGACTGCCTCTGCCAATTGGATTTGCTTAGCTATTATTTCTGTTAACCAAGGGCTGGGAATGTAGGAAGTCTTCATCTAAGGGCTCTGGCAGATGCTTAGCTGTTTATCGTTTGTGTGAGGATCAAAAGAGTCAGGTGTACTATTTATTTTAATGAAGCCAATATTGAGATGGGAGTTCAGCAAAGCAGTATAAGGCTTTAGTCTCTTACTTGGCACTTTGTTTACAATCGCAAGAATGTGACATTTCCCTAGCCAAAAAAAAAAAAAAAATACAGTCTTGTCTTGATGCTTATGTTTTCTAAATAGAATAACCACTTGTCCTTACACATCATTTACATTGTAAGCATTTTTTTTAAATTGTTGGTTTCTAAAATAACTCTTTCCTCAGGAAAATAAATCATCATTTTGTTTTCTTATACACATGATGCCCAGAATCACAAACCAAAATATATGTCACTCTGAGAGAGAGAGAGAGAGAAAAAAAAAGAGTACGGAAGTCCAGAGTTGATCTGCACAAATTGTGTGTTTGTGGAATCGAATTGATAGACAGTAGCAATCTGGAAGATAATTTCAAAGTTTGTCTTCTTTCATATGTATAATGGTGGACATGACTCCAGTTCTTCTAAATAGTGTTGAACACCAGTGTGACGGCTAGTGTGAAATTATGGTTAGGATTATCAGTGATGGGAAATAAGGTTGACTGGGGTAAAGATAAGCCTTGCAACAGAATGCCGTGGTAGACTAGGCCGAAACAGTCATGCTTGGCTGAGACACGGGTGGCACTTTTTAAAAATTGATAGAACTCTATCCAGTGCCTTGCTGTTCACAGGTCATTGTATTAAAGACTTCTTTCTTAATTAAATGTATCATCTCATCTTAGGATTCTACCCAGCCTCATTTTTCTTCATAGTGTTCTTGACATTGCTTCAGTAGACTCACTCCCCCACTTGCGCTCACATGAAGACACATGCTTGTAAATTATTCACCTTTTTTCCACAGTGAAAACTTGAAGGCTCCAGAATTCTACAGGATTTGTTTGCTATCCTCAAGGTCAGTCTTAGGCTCTCTGTACACACACACACACACACACACACACACACACACACACACACACACACGAGAGAGAGAGAGATAGTAGAGAGGAAGAGAAAGAAAGAGCTACACAAAGAATTTGGTGAGCACTCTAAAAACTGCAGTGGAGGAATTCGTGAGAGTCCTAAATGATTTTTTTTTTCTGTGAAATCATTTCACTGTTTGGATAAAGAGTCTCAGACATTTGTAGTATTAAAAAAAAAAAAAACTTCCCTCAAAGTCCACCAGGATTCATATTAATCTTACCTAGAAATATTTGTAATGAGTTTATTAATTATTTAATTATCCACAATAATGTTGGACCAAATATTTAAGCATCCTGGCTTAATCAAGTTAACATATACAATAAAAATTATAGCAAGGTTTATTTGTTTTTTGGTGATTTTTTTGACTAATTGAGATCTCTTATAAAATATAGTTTGATTGTTTATGATCTTTTTAGTGGAAGAAGTTAAATCTAGCTGTTTTAACTCCATCTTGGCTGGACATAGAAGATTCTGACTATATGGGTTGCTTTATTAACCCAAATCACTCTTTCATAAAAGAAAATTATTAATATATGTTAACCTGAATAAAAAAACCTGAATATGAATTTAGAAAAAAAATTATCGTCTAAGAATTTGGTTAATAAGTAACAAATGCACAATTTCCTATCTGAGTGAAACATTTATTAAATTAAAGTATCTATGTGTTGATTGTATAAGAGGTAATACAATACAATTTTTAATGTTTTATAAATTATAGGGGAAATTAACAATGAAAAAGACAAACAGGAAATCCATTATAATTATTTGGTTGTCAATGTATCATTTTGAATTTTTCAGTAATGCAGAAACTTTGCTTTCAGTTGAGAAAAAATCTGAGTGCATATGTAATTAGCTATATTTAGATAATTATGTATCAAATCGACACATGAAGTTCTGGATTAGATTGGGACTTCCCTTCCCCACCTCCCTATTAGAAATATGTAATTGTAAAAGTCACAACTATAAGTTAAGTAGGCAACCCACCACTACGGCTGAAATGATTTGCAATATCACCAGAGGAAAAAATAGGAGTGAACCTGCTCTTGCTGCATCAAAACAAAATCACTGATACAAATGTAGAAGTGTAGTGAATATAATTTCCTTTAAAAATATGCAACTGCAATCTTCTTTTTCTTTTCGACTGAGGTATTACTTGCCACCTCAATGTAATATTGAGGGAAACCTTTCTAATTTTTTAATAGAAAAATTTAGAACTAAGCTCGTTGTTATAACGGTTTTCATTGCTTAAGCAGATTCTCCTTTAATATGTTATTTTGATAATAGAACCTTAACTCCATAAAAGTTTAAAAATGCAAATTAAATTATTTTAATATGATATGTGGCTACCTGGAAAGACTGGGGCTTCTCACTGTATCTCCAGACAAAATGCATGCGGTGAACATAACCCTATTCTCCCAAGAGAGAAGACTAAACTACTGAGAGTAAAGAGAAGTGAATTTTATAAAAGGAGGGCATGCACTTCTGATTGTAGATTTCCAATGATTCCTAAATGCGTCACTGTTTTTCTTCTTATTATTTGCCGTAATTAATGAATTAGTAAGCCAAAATTTATCACTTTTTTTAAAAAACTTCTTTCCACTTTGTCAGAGATCTTTTTCATGTTAAGATTGATATATAAATCAATTCTGGACAAATTGCTCTGAATTTCCAGTTTCCTTTTCTTTTTACCCTCATTTTGTAGATATGTACATATGTGATACATGTTTACATTGAATTTGAGCATTCTGTGCATTTATATATCACATCACAATTGCAAATGCTTCCCCTCTTTTTTGGCCCTCCCACACCTTCCCCTTACTTTCCTCATCCTAAATTGGAAATACTTTCCCTTGATTCTTGCATCTTTTGCGTGGTTTAAATGAAACCCATTTTGCAAAATTCTAGAAAATTCCTTTACAAGAAATGTACATTCGACAATTAGGCAGAGTTACCTCAGTACTGAAATGGTACTGATGTTTTGGTTGCTGCCTCAGTTCAAACAGTCTTCCAGGCTTCTAGTCACACTGTTCAGAAAAGCTGCATCCTCACTTTTCACTGTATATTTGTTTAAGTAAAGTGCATGTGTGTCCATTTGATTCTACTAATTGGGTGAATCCTTGTGACATTTTTTTTTTCAGTATCTTGCTGATTTGTTCAAAGTCTGTTTAGTTGTTTTTTTTTTTTTCCCTCAATATCAGATACTGTGTGTGTATATGTGAGGCTGATTATACAGAACTCATTTTAGGCATCTGAAAAAATAAACTATTTGGCATCTCTAAGGGCCAAAATTACTTTTGATTCTTTTATGAGAGTGAGGCAGGATATGGGGGGACTAAAAACATTCACTAAGTGGCTTTATTCCAGCTCTTTATCAGCATTTTATTATCCCCACATTGGCAGATTTCTTTTTTCCCTCTGACATGTGACCTCCAGGGGTCTTCTACTATTGAAAATGACAAATGCATCTACCGATATCTGTCCATGATTGTGAAGCAATACACAGAACACGAGGAAAGGCTGCCCTGCTCAAGTGTTTCTCTAGGTGGGATTTACTACTGTATTTAATTTTTCTTACTGTATTCTAAATAGCATTAAAGAGCACGGTAGTGACATTTGGAAGGTTTTGATGCACTGAAGTAGAACTTGCAGTTACTTAACTAGTTTGAGCTTGAATTTCATAATAAAGATTATGAATTTAATTTTACCTTGTGAAGAATGGTCAAACCATATTTATTATTTTACTATTTTTATCTCATTTGATAGAGTAGAACAAATTTTCATGCATATTACATGTACTCTAGGGACTTCAGAAAGAAAAAAATAGTTCAATATTCTCTTGTATGCTATGGTACTTTACTCACATTTCTCCAAAATTAAAAAAAGTAAATAATTGATACTTAAAGGCTAAAACATAACTAACATATAACTGATCTGAATATTCTCTAATATTCTTAATGTATTTATTTAACAATTTTCTTTATGTTTCTTGTTTTAACTTGTGTGAAATATCCTATGTAAATATACTATATTATTTAATCTATTACACTAAGTCAAAGGTGGTCAAATACCCAAAATCACAGCCTTTATTTTATGACTGAATATCATGACTGGTACAGTGACTGCGGGCACTGACTGCTGGGTTCTCGTTAGTGCAGGCCAAGTACCTTACTACTGCCAAAATTTCTGAGCAAATTTTAGTATCATAGGAGATATCTATGTGCCTACGAACACTGAAAAGACTAAAGCAAAAGTGGTTTTTCTCATCACAATAAAACAGAAGGGAAAGGAAATCTTGGCCAGAAAAAATGCATCTTGAAATCTATTTTCTCCACATTTTAACATACAGGCAACAAATAAATTGTTTTGATTATACTGTATTAATGGCATTTCATGAGTTACTAAATATGTACGGATTGATATGCTCTCAAAGATGTTGCAATGTAACATAAAGGCCAAGTATGTACATCACAAAATAAACATCCAAGTAGAAGAAGCATGTGCATTCAGAATCAAACAAGTAGCAAGCTCAAGAAAAAGGTTATCTTCTTCTACCTACCCACATCTTTCAGATGTTAATAACCTTTTTAGTAGCAATTATAGCCTGAGGAATTTTTATGATACCTCTCTTTACCTAGAGTGTTCTAGCAACTAGAAGTAGAAACCAAAATATTTGTTTATTCAATTGTTTATATATTGTCAGTATGCAAGGTAAGCAGCCATAACTCAATAATACTCATTTCGCTTTTTTTAAACTTAAAGTTTTTTAGAGAGAAAATACTTAAAAACTCAAAAAGAACTTGTTTCAGCGACTATCACAGTTTAATTTCAGAAGGACATTATTTAAAATTTTAGTGAGCTCATGAGATGATAACACTAAAGCTTTTTCTGCTTTGTTCAGACTAAAAACAAAGCCTATTTGTTATCAGTTGAAACAATGAACACTTTGAAACTAAGAAATAAAGTATATTTTCAGAACTATGCATAACAACTGAAAATTCTATTTTTACTGATAGTATTTTTGACCTTATTTCAAATGCACAGTCAAAGCAAGTTCTATTGCCAGTGTGTTTAAAAAAGTCACTTACAGAAAATAATTTTGTGAAGCCTAAAATAATGAAAATAGTGCAGGGAACATCATGATCTTCTAACCTCAATTTTCTTTACTAGAAACTCACTGGGCTAAGATTACACATCTGACATCTTAGCCAAGAAACAAGTCATCATGATTTCCCCTTGAAAATATTTGTTTATATTAAATTATGATACAGATATTCAATGGAAATTGAACCATCATAAATGGACCATCATAACAAAGCATGTACTAGTTTACAATATATTTTATTATTAAATTGAGATGTATGAATTAAGTAGATTTTAACTTGAAATTCTGTGTGGTAAAATTCAACACTCTGTTTATGTCATCAGGTATGGACTCAATTGTAAGAACTGCACAGAAATACTGTTCTATTTAATATTCTTTCTGACGCTGAATAAAAATAGCTGGACTCTTGATAGATAAGTTACTTTCTGTTTAGATTCTTCTACTAGAATAGTTCAGAGACACTGACAAGCTTGAATTAAGGCAACACTAGCTTAAGGTATTTATAGATATATAGAGAAAGACACATTTTTGAGCCTGGGCATTTCATACGTGCCCTAAGATAAGAAGACCCCATTTTGCCTATCAAAAAGCCATCTCTGCATGAGGGAAGACGTGTTATTTCTGCTTTGGGCTTCCACCATTCACAAGTATATTGGGTTCCTGTGGAAATAGCCAGCCTCTTATGATATCTTCTGTATCTCTACTCCTGGGTATATTGAAGACTCATCATTCCACAGGTTTCCTTCCCAACAATAGCCAAATATCATTTGTACTTACAAATTCAAAAAACATGAAGTATATTAAAAAACCCTGACATCTCCATCCACAAAACATCTCTCTTAACCTATTCTGTCCCTTTCAATTTGCAACCACACTTAGTAACAAACTTACTACATCTACTAGTATCTCTCCATTCACAGTTTCAGTTCAATGCATTTCAGCTTGCTACTACATACCTTCTACTTGACATCGGTTAACAGCCCTGAGACCCTGATTGCACAGTGCTGTTTTTATATTAGCATTGTTGTACACTGCACTTGCATTTATTTCCCTCTTACCTAGCTACTTCTTGGGTAAATATTATTCTTTCTGTCATTCCTTCATATTAAAACAACAACAACAACAAAAAAAACTACTATAGCTTCTTAAAGGTTTTTGTTCAGTTTTCCTCTTCAATCTTCTCAGATTATCTGTACTTATGGATCAAGTAGTTGGTTACATGACACTAAAGCTAGGTCTCTGAATTTTATTAAACATGCAATAAAAGGTGGCTATGTTAGCCTTGCATTATTTAAAGTACAGACTTTGTATAGAATAAAACTTAAATACAATTTTTTAAGTAGCGAAGTTCACCATAGACAACATTTTATTTGAGGTTAGTGTTCTTCCTGCTCTTCTGCTTTTTCTATTCAAATGTGTGCAATCTATGGGATAAGATGGCCTATGTGGTTATTCTTTCTATTTTTAGCAGCTGCGCGTATAAAATTGCAAAATTAGTTAATTCCATGCTTGTGTGTATAAGTTTTAAAAAATCATCATGTACTAATTTCTAGTACTCCCTTCAAAGAATAAACACTTTAGTTTTTCTTCTCTGAGTTATACAAACTGCAAAAGGTCTTCCAATAAATATAACAGAAAGCAATTTTTGATATAAAATAAAATTGTTCAGCCTTTTAAACAAAGTAGTTTTTCTACAGTATACACACACACACACACACACACCGTCGGCATTGCTAGTGTCTAAAATCCTTGCTAAAATGGGAATTAGTCATGTTCCTTCAATGTTAAAAAATGTATGTATTTCTTTTTTTGTGTAATAATCAAACATACTAATTTCTCTAGGCACATTGTTATTTACTATCAGAAAACATACTAGTATTTTCACAGTTTGAATCCTTCAATAAATTAAGAAAAACAATGTCTAGATTATTCTCTAAATCCAATATTGCTCACCTTTGCTTTATGAAAATAGAGAAAACCTTTCTGTATTTTTCTTATAAAGATATAATGCTTTCTTTATGTTCAAAACCTGTCTTTGGCTGTGTAAGATTTGTGAATCTCAGCAATAATAGCCTAGCTCTTTAGAAACTAAAACACTTTTATCCTAAAATCTGAGATTAATTTCTTTACAATTTAAGAAAAATGGGGGAGGTGCTAGAAAGACAGCTCAGTAGTTAGTTTTCTTAGTATGTACAACATCTTCGCTTATATTTCTCACAAACGCATGAAAATTATCCAGGCGTGGTAGTGCATGCCTGTAATCCAGGCACTCAAGAGGCTGAGGCTGAAGGATTGCCATGAATTTGAGACCAGCCTGGTTATCTATTGAGATCAGGATCAGTCTGCACTATAGAATGACACACAAAATCTAAAAAAAAAAAAAAAAAAAAAAAAAAAAAAAAAAAAAAAAAAAAAAAAAAAAAAAAAAAAAAAAAAAAAAAAAAAAAAAAAAAAAAAAAAAAAAAAAAAAAAAAAAAAAAAAAAAAAAAAAAAAAAAAAAAGTCAAACACAATCAGTATGATTCATCACCCATTGTGGTCTGGAAAATTAAGCTCTCTCTTATAATTATGATGTATTTTTTTTGTTTATCAGAAATATTTCTGGGCCAGAAACTAGGATTTGAAGGTAATGATTAGTCCAAAAAAAAAAAAAAAATTGAAGATACCAACCTACAAAATATAACTTGGTTCACAAACTGGTATCGCTGTATTACAGGAACAGGAGGAATAGCAGTCAGGATTTAGCAAAGGTTGAAGTAGCACACATTTTTGTTTTGTTTATTTTGGAGTAAATGACCCATCTGTGAATACTGAACATGAGCAAAAAGAAAAAAAAAAAAATACAGCAGCTGCAAGGATGTCAGCGGTCATAGCAGCATCTGACGGTCATGTGGAGGAGAGATGATGGTGATGTATCAAGAGCAAAGTATTTGGCTGCTCACTGAACAGGTTCACTGACAGTGGGATTAGCAAAATTCCCTTTTAAATTTATTCTTAGAGAGGCAGAAAGAACTCTGACTGTATTCCCTGATAAAAGCAGTTATACAAAATCCACTAGACATCCGATGGTCAACTTTAGCCAGTCAATCAGATTGACCAGATGACAGTCCAAATCAATCACTGAAAACAGTCAGTTAACCATGCAACAATCAAGCTTTTCAGTTCTATGGCTGTGAGCTACGTATCTGTGCCTGAAGTAAACAAATGAAGAAACAGTGGCAGGGACAATAAGTTTCAGTGACACAGTCTGACGGACTCACTTGCAATCCTTACAGCATCCAAAACCCAGTTTTCGTGACTTTGTTATTACGGTATCCAATTGCAAACTCAATAGTTAAGGTTATATTATACTATTTTTGAGACTATTCAATAGATACTAAAAAGTCTTTTTTTAACGTATATTAATTAGCAATAATTTTCAAATGTTAATAATTATCCATTAATTTTTAAATGTTTATTTCAAGCCATACTATTTCTTAAAATCTAATGATCTATGAGCAAAACCCTATGCCACTTACATCACTTAAATCACTTAAATCACTTAAATCATAGAAGGCAGGTCCAAAATTGGAAAACATGGCGCATTTTCTTATAGTCTCCTAAATTTTTTAAATGTCATAATATATTGTATTTTAAGCCAAAATGCTTGAGAAACTGTGATGCACTTTTGTTTGTGCAATTTACTTCTATTTACTTTTAAGTGTTTTAACACATAATCAATAATAAAATCACAGAAAAATAGTTTTACTCATCTTTTGAGACTGTTTTGAGATTTTCTGTGTCACCTTTGTCACTGTTTTCCCTACTGCTTCTTTAGGTGCTTCTAATTCACTTTTGTAAACACCTGTAGAGTCAACAAATGTTCCATATGATTATAGAATAGTAGATTGAACATAATAGAAGACTTTATGAGGAAACTATTGTTTCTTAGCAAAATTACATTTTACATTTTGAATATCACCGACATATGTGTATTTAGATATATGTGTATTAATGTTTCAGAGTCTATCATTAACTGAAAATGAACATAGTGTGCGGTTGCAGAACTCCAGGTATCTCCCAAGTATTTCTGAACACAATTCCTGTAAAACTTTTGTTTTTCTTCTGCCCCAAACATAGGGATAAACTCACAGATTTAAATCTAGAATAATGAAGTGGAGTTTTTAGAAGAATAAACCATCAGTAATTGTCTATAAACTTGTCCCCTATAACACTAAAATAAATTTATTTGTATATTCAACAGTATTTTACTCCTACCAGATTGGTCTAGAGATAAAGCAGAAAGAGAATGAAGTCGAGTGTTTCTCCTCATGATGTTGAAGTTCTAGAAAAGGATATAATGAATGAATGAAGGAAGGAAGGAATGAAAAACAGGCACAATTTAATACCTGCCAATGAAAGAAAATATTAATACATCACAGAGCCAGACAGTAAGTAGCATGTGATATTAGACGAGGTATTGAAGGGACTTCTCTCTAATGTCACTGTGTATATTCTCCTATGTGAATAAAATTTAGAAACCCTGGAAAAAATATGGAGAAAAATAAAACATCCCACTAGAATTATTTGCAACTTTCATTCAGAAAGGCGTTTGGCATGTCCAAGAATCAGGAAATGGCTCACTTTAGTTGGCACATTGTGGCTAAAATTAGGCTAGTACGTTGATGAAGGAACAAGAATAGGTGATTTAAGCTCTTGTAAGACTGATGGGATTTTACAGTACATATAGATCAGAATGGAATATATATTGACCAACACATACAGAAAACGCCGTGGCATATAAAAAGAGCATATATACCTTATTCTCTGTTAGATTCAGAGAGAAAACAGCCTCTGGACTAAGCTTATTACACCCAGTACATTCCTCTGAGGTTATTATTATTATGTACTCTACTTTTAAATGTAGGGCTAGTTTCATGTATGTCTTAGTTATATGTGTCTATATTTTTGCTCTGCTTTTCCATGAATAAAATATATGCAAATATACTTGTTCACCGTGGCATTACTTGTGAGCAGGCCATGGCCTAGAGCTAAGGAAGCACGTGCACATTTATAGAGACTGGCTTGACCCTGGAGAAGTCATTTAGTTAAAGTTATTGTTAAATGCACAAATCATTATGATATAGTCTTTTCATTCTACACTCTTTAACGTATCTATCACCATTTTGAAAATACAGATCTTTCCTGAGGCTGTCTTTTACAAGGCTGGAGGCCTCAGAGTTAAGCCACCATAAAGTGCCAATCAGCTCTTTGTAGGTATTTATCACCTACGTGAGGGATTGTCATTTTAACTTTCGGTAGAATGATTGTAGTAAAGGATTTGAATCTTCTCCTTCCTTATTTATACTGTCACTACCAAGCAAGTTATGATTGTAGCACAAAATTATCCATAGAGAACAAGCTTATCTATGGCTATGCCCCTCTGAACACTCCCATCTCGTCTGATCTCAGAAGCTAATCAGTCGGGCCTGGTTAGAACCTGCATGGAAATGTTTGTGTGTAGCTGGGCCACTTCAAACCTATGAAAAGGGGGGAAGACTAGACGTGGCCCATGGGCTACCCTTCTGTTCTAGTGGCCACCTGCTCTGCTTGCTTCCATAATACTCACATTACTGCTGCAGTTGCTCCTACTTTCTAGAAACATATTTTGCCCTGTGAGTGTATGAAGTGAGCCCAAAGATGAGCATTTCATGGGTTTCCATGCACTTCCTCCTGTTCATGTTTGTTCTCTGTGGCTTTTCGATGCCCCTTGCCACACTAGTTTTGCTCTGGCTAGCTTTCACCTGGAAAGCAACATGAACGATGTCATTTATAGTGACATTCTCAAAGCTTTGATCCTCAGTGTCAGTTGGGCGGTGTTCTGGATATTATTAATGTACACAGATAAACACCAGCCTTTCTACAAATAAAAATACACATCCTCATGTGATTGTATTACATGGTTCTTATGTGAGGGCTGCTGACATTATAAGGTCTCAAAGATTTCATCAAAGAAAGACAACTTTCAGGGTCTTTTTTCAGCCCATGAAATAATATATCATTGGCTTGGTCAAAAGCCAACTCATTACAAAATAAAATAATAAGATAAAGTTCTCATTTATTCCTTTTCAACTAATTCACCAGATATACCCTGAGTTTTGGTGATATTCTAGGATTGTACACAAAATAGTTGATTGGTATTTACTGTTCTAAAGTCAATCCATTAATTATGAGAATCCTGATAAAATCCTTTTACTACTGAACATTCTTATATGGGCATGCGAAAGCCCTAAAAGTGTAGACTCTAGTTTTGTGTAAGCAAAATCTGGCAATCAAACAATTTTCAGGAGGCTCTGCACCAACTTAGCCACAGTTGAAGATGAGTTCAGTTTCCAAATTAACCCTGTTTGTGCACAAGCTTATGTGTGGTATTCATGTGTTCATCATTTACATACTGGAAACAATTCTGAACCTGAGTAAACATAAGACTACTGCTTTCTTTGAACTGTAAAATTTGTTACCCATATATAATACATGACATACTTTAAATAACTATAGGAAATGAAAGGAAAAAATGCTCTATTCGCTACTAATTTACAAAACACTCTCGTTACTTTGGTAACTGAAACATCACCAATGATACAATTGCTTGCAATATTATGATTGCCAAATTAATTAATTTTGTTAAAACTATCCTTTATTATTTTCCTTTCCATTATTTATGTTTTAAAAATGAGTCCCAGAAGCATCTGTATGCACTATAAAGTAACATAAAAATAAATGCAAAAATATGCTAAATATTTTTTATTGCATTCACAAAATAAACTTCTTGGTCTCTACTGATTTAATAGATTGCGCGACCTTAAGCATAATCCAACCAGAAATTTCCTAACTTGTCATGTTGATATGAGAGCATTTTAATGTGTTTTCATTTTCTAAAATGTAAATGTGGAACAACAAAAAAGATGAAAGGAAATGATCCAAGAATTTTTTTTTTCTAACAGAAACCATTGCAGTGTAAGAGTAATACACTCATTAGTACATAAAGTCACCTATCAAAATGGGTGAATAAATGACAGAAGAGAAATGAATTCTGCCCGGGTCTGATTTTATTTTTATTATCATAGTGAATGTATTTGTCTTTTTTATAATGTCTGTGCATTTTTCACTAATGTGTTTTTCTTTTCCCACGATTCACAAGGTTTTATCTGTTTGATCCATTCTCGGGACATCCTTGGGTTGCAGAAATAGTGGTGTCATCCCTCACCAAGTTCAATATCAGAGAAGTGAACATAGAACTAGCAAAGTTGTGGAAGAAAATGTGTTGTAGCTAGATTTCAGTGACACTCATTGACAGGTTTGCATTATTAATGATGTTCTTCAAATTAATTTTCACATCAAGTATTCTGATCCGTGAAGTGTGTCCCATTCCAAGGAAAACTTTCGCTTGATTCTCATCAAATACAATATTCAAAAATAAATTTCTATCTATTAGACAGGTTTAGGAATAATATAACTCACTAAATTATTTATGCAATTAATGAATTGATAAATAATGATATATTTCTTAAAATTAGACATTTCTATAATAAATAGAATGATAGGAACACGATAAATCTTTATCAGAAAATGTCATATGTACTTACCAGCACATTTCTTTATATGCCATCAGTAAATTACCAATCTTTGGTCAAAACTTTTTGGAAACTTGTATTGTTTCAAAACTTTTATTCTGCAATTTAGCACTACTGTACAACAGTGTATATATTGGAAAATATCTAAAATAAGTTTGGGTTGGAAATGCATGGTCAGAAAGTGTCTTATAGGTTCTTCATAGGTGTCATTTTTGACATAAAAATATTTCCTTGCTCTACATTTCCATATACAATATTGAACATATAATGAAGTAATTAAAGCAATATTATAATTTTTGTAAAAATTTATCCATAGCCATAAATGTCTATTTAACAAAGGATATTTTATGTTTTGTAGCTAGCTTAGGATAATTTCCAGGTCATAAATTCTTTATGAAAAATGGTGGAAGCCTTGTGTCAAATTAGATATATTTTTGGAATGAGTGCAATACTTCTTTCAGTTACAAAAGCTGAAAGTTGGAGTATAATTACAGCTTCCATGAGGCTCCAGACTGATGTCTGTCATTAAACTAGCTGTGTGTAACTATGGGTTTTAAAAATAATTTATACTGACACACCATATCATTGACAAAGCAAATTAGGAAACAGTGGTTATGTCACTGTTACATAACTATCCATGCAAATGAGTTCTGCTTTTGCAGAGCCTAAATCCATTATTTTTGCTATAAAAATTATATTTCTTGTTAATGTATTCTACCTCTTGATCAATATTGAGGAAAAATGCTTTATGGTATTAAATTTAAATATAAAAATAACTTCTAATTCGAGTATTTTTGACTATTAATTGTATAAATTTTAAGAGAATTACAGAACAAATAATTCAAAATAAAATAGTGCTAGGTTGTGACCAAATCTGGGACCTTCCATTTATAAGCTGCATATCTTCATGACTTGCAAAACTTGTACAATATCTGTCCTCCAACATGGTCCTCAATAGTGAATGAGAAATAATGGCTGTGATTCATGAAATAGATGCGGTATTATGTTTCAACGAAAAATAACCCCATACAAAATAAACTAATGTGTCCATGCACTTATTTTATCATTAATCCAACCAATAGATATAACACTTCTTGATTTTCTTTTTTTTTTCAGCATTTAATAATATGATTAGGAATTGCTGTGACAGCAAAAGATAGAATGAAGATTTAAAAAAATCTGAAGAACTCCTGAATGCTGTTTGTGTGTGAGCTCTGAGTTCCAACTTCAGAAGTTTCTAAGAGTACAGATTTATAAGCCAACTTCAGGGGTGTTTACTCCCAAGGATAATAATCTTATCAATTACTTATAAACAGATGGTCTAGGGACCTTTGCACAGGACAGGTGTAAACTTTCCTGAAGCTTTACATGTATCTCTCTTTTCTGTGTAAAATTTCAGGAGTGCTAAAGTGACCAGTCCTATTGACAGGCAGTATCTGGAAAGGACAGGCCATGGCAGCAATGCTCATTCCTCTTCTTAAGATGTTTTTCCATTCATTCCCTTGATTTGTTTCTCTTCAAACTTGTTATTTAGTTTAATAGAATAAATATGGAAGTAAAAAATGGCATCTGATTTCATCACTCATCCAGAAAACTTCTATTCTCATTAAATGTGTAAAATACTCTAATGTAATTAAAATTCAACAGTTGAGTCAATGAAAGACTAAGCTCTTCTGTATAGAAGAATTTGTTAACAGAACTAAAAAAGACAATTTATAAAAGCACTTTTTTAGATTATTGATAACATTTCATTCCTTTTCAAAGACTTATCCTCAGTCCGTAACACCCTAAGGCTTCTTTCTGTTTAAATTTATCAGACATTTATTTTCTCAAATGAGAGCATTTTCCCCATCATTTTATTGATACGTAAAAGTGCAAAATTTAAGGTTTACAGTGGAGTTGAGAATTTTGTGCACCTGTACATCTTGTTAAGGTGACAAGGACTCTCTCACTCTTGCGGCATAAAGCAGAAAACAAAATTCAGCATGAGAATAGTAATGCCTCATCAAAGTTATCTATAGCCACAGAAATATGGAGAGTGGAAAAGTCCTTGTCATTTTTTTTTTTTTTGAGACAGGGTCTCGCTCTGTAGTCCAGGGTGGTCCTGAACTCACTATGGAGCCCAGGCTGGCCTTGGACTCAGGGCAATCCTCCTGCCTCAGCCTCCCAAGTGCTGGGATTACAGGTGTGCGCCACCACACCCAGCTTATGTGGTGCTGGGGAATCAAACATGGGTACTTTGCACTTGACTTAGCGTTTGGCTTTAACCGCTGAGCCATTCCTCCAGCCCCAGTCTTTGCTGTCTTGGCAAGATATATATGTGCACAAAATGCTCAACTTCATTGTAAACCTTAAATTTTGCGCTTATACATTATCAATAAAATGGGAAAAAAGATGATGGATTCCTCTTAGCAAATATTGTTCATTTTCTATTAATCATAAGATCACATAAAATAACATTATTTATGCATATGAAAGAAACTTGGGCATAAAAAGTTTCTATCTAAATATTATCTAAATATTAGTCTCAAGAGAAGCACAGTATTACATAGAATCAAACTTTTCCCCACATACACTTCTCTTTAGTAGAATTCAATTTTTAAAAATTGGTCTGGAACAGAAGTAGATCCCTGTGTCAACACATACAACAGCATGAAAAACTGGGTGGTTTAACATAAACCTTTTATCTTACAATTTTGAAGACTAAAAGAATGAAATCCAGTGTTGGTAGGGGTGGAATCTTTCTGAAGACTCAGGGGAAGAAATCATTCCATGCTCCTTATTTCACTGGTGGAGCTTGTAGCAGCCTGCATGTTCTACAGCTTGTAGACGTAGTGCTAGGATGCCTCCATTTCCCCATGACAGTCATATCCCTGTATTCTCTGTGGATCACAGAAAAGCACCTTTAGGTCTAACCATGTTTAACATTACATCCAATCTTTTCTTTTTAAGCATATTTCTATTGTAACTACTATTTGAAGAGTGATAACAGAATTCCTTCTTAGTATACATATGAGTCAAGCTGGTTGCCACATAACAGAGTATATTTTGAGCTTAATCATTTGTTAAGTAAAGAAGGTATCAACTTTGGAGGATGCAATTTTTAGATTAAAACTAAATTTTACTTATTGATATCATCTGACTTCTAATATATTTAACCTTGATTTTCAGTATGGTGTTCATCTAAAGTGTGATCACAATTTCAAATTTTGACTTATTGGCATGATATCTACATTGCACAATGACAAAAATTTAAAATACATTTTACATTTAATTTTTTGAGAAATATAGCTTCCTTTTGAATTCAATTATTGTTTACCTTACTCTGTAAATGTTCTATATTTTCTCTTTTTATTATGAGTCCAATTAAACATATACTACACAAACCTTTACATTTTTAAGATAAATATTTTTTCTTTAATATTAACACATTCCACAGGCAAAGCAAAGGTCCCAAAATATAGCCTGATGAGAAAAACTTAGAAAACTAAGACTGCAGGCAATAGAAAGCTTACTAAGTACATAAAAGGACAAATGTTTGAACCCCAGAACCAAACAACAGCAAAAAGACAAAGGCCAATACAACTAAAAGGAAAATATAGATTTATTTTTCTTATGATTGTGATATATGTATCAATTTGAATTTCTAATGTTATTACATTTTGAAATACTGCAAGGTTTAACAAAAGATAAGCTCTGAAAAGGTAGAACTTTTCATTTTCTTTTTTAATTTTATTGTGTGATATCTTTTCTGGATAGAGAAAGGTTTCAAAAAATCCCTAATTGTGAATTGAGATAAACTTTTGGAAAAGTCAATGAACTATCTCCCCTGGTTAGTGTCGATGCAGATACAACATAAAGTATAAAATTCGGAAGGGAGTTACAGTGCTGAGAGTTGCAGTCTGGGATTTAGTGCTTTGTTTCATCTGGCTATAAAAACACGATTCAGAGAAAGAGACTCTCCAAGGATTTTTCAAAAACTAGGACTTCTGAAGTTCTCTAAGAATACATTACCAAAGTTTCCTTTGGAATAAAATATGTGATGAAGATAACTCACACGCCCTATAGTTTCTCTGCTGTCATCAAAATGTGTTTTAGGGACTCCAGAGGGTTACAGTCTCTTCAGCAAAAACTCCAGAGAGGCTCTAAGGTGCTGCTGGCTAGGAGTATAATTGGCAAAATGTCTACAACACATTCTGCCATCTGGTAGAAATCTCCTGATTATCGGAAGACTAATTTCCAGCCAGACAAATTGCTGGTCACTCTTTCTCTAGAGATGTGAGGGGCCCAAAGACCTGCTGATGGAGAATGCAGACAAGAGGATCTCGGTGACTTTTCTACCTGCAGCATAGAAAGTCAATCGAAACACTGGGACACTTCCTCATAGCTACAGGTGTAGTTTCATTATTGTGATGCTGCATGATACCTTGGAAAGTGTATTGCTGAAGGACACGGCTCGGAAGTTATTTTTAATGAACATTTTTATTATTAAACATAGGTATTAGTATTTGAAATAAGATTTACAGAAATATTTCTGGCATCCAGACATCCAAGTGATAAAAACACATCATCATTCACTATTTGGCAACAGTTTATGAGTAATTAATGCTCTTATACTCACATGGACATGCAAAGAAAGTATATTGCATGGAAATTTATAAACACATATATGTTAAATGCTTTACCTAAACAGCTTAAATGTATTTCTGGTGACACAAAGGAAGCAAAAAAAAAATTAGAATGAATTATAACATATGGTCAACCTGGTTAATAATCATATATATATATATATATATATATATATATATATATATATATATCACTACTGGATAAATATTATAGTGTTTAAGTTTAAAACAGATTTTATAATCTGTTTAGACAAGCCACTCATGCGAATGATAATACAAATTTCACATATAGAAGTTCAATAAAATCAAACAGGTATGATTTTTTAAATTAATATTATCATTTCATCTGAAACATAGAAGTGACATATATAGGTACCATAAAGTATTGTGAAGAATAATAGATATGCATTAAATGTCTTCAGATAATAATAAAATTTATATCAATTCTAAACATTTATGCTGAAGATCTTAACTGATAATTTAGAACTAATTGTACTAAGCAAATATTATTGGTAGAATCAATTGTGAGTTGTTATTGTCCAAATAATAATTTCTACAAGTTCACTAATACTTTTAGAAAAGAAACAAGATACAGAAGCTCAGATGTTCTGACTGCTGCACATGTCCTTGGCTTCCAGTGAGACAAATATGTATGCTTAATGACCAAATTCTATTTAACACAAAAACAGATTCTAGAGCAAAATCCTCTGTTTGGTTTATTTTTCTAGACTCTGAAGCCAGCAAAAAATTTCAGAGTGACAATGTTGCTTGTCTGAATTAATCAATTGCGTGCTGTTCTTATGGTCCTAACAAAATGCCACAGACTGTGTGGGTTAAATAACAGAAATATATTTTCACAGAGTCTTGGAGGCCAGAAGGCCAAGATCAACAAGTAGGTAGGGTTAGTTTTTCTAGAGATTTCTCTTTTTACTCTGTAAATGACTTTCTTTTTGCTCTCTCCTCGCATGGTCTTATTCTGCAAAAACATGTTGGATGTGCCTTCCTCTTCTTATGAGGACATCAGTCACATTGAATTAGGGTTGTCTTTTCAGCACTTCACTGAATCATTACAAATCTCCTAACAACTCTATCCACAAATCCCATCTCATTGAGAATATGTGAATCGAATAAATATGAATTTGGAGGAACACAGATTAGTCTTCAGAAGTAGAATATGACACTACAAATACATTTGGAGTAAAAAATATTTTATGTAACTATTTAGATCATAAATTTTGACAAATTCATAATGAAATCTATTTAATGTAATTGTAGATTTCTAAATATTTAAGAATTTCTGAATATACATTGTGAGCAGTGTTTCTTGTGTATTGTGCAAAAACTATCTAAGTTATTTATAAACACATTTAGTAATAAAATATTTCTATAGGTTTCTAAAACAGGAGAGATTAAACACAAGGCTAAGCACCTTGGAGTTTATATGTCCATATGGAACTACTTATGTATCATTTTGTCAAGGTGTATTTATAACAATAACTCTCTCATAGAACTGAACACATAACTGACACTATTGTTCTAATTTTGTCTTGTGATGAAATTTGGAGAAAGTGCTCAAAAGTAGAAAGGCCAGGTAAGGACCAGCCAACGTATTTCAGAAGGTAAGAACTTAGTAGCAAGACTAATTCCACATAGAAGTTTTTCCTCCTGGTTTCCGGGCACTGAAAAAGTTTCTCCATAATGTTAGACAAAGGATGTACCATGGACCTGCATTCTCAATTTTACGATTCATTCCTGCTCTACCAATACAATTGCTGTGAGCCATTTATCTGTGAGTTTTATTTAAGACTTTCAGGTGTGTCCAACTTTGACTGCAAGAACAATTAAGAGGTTTCCAAAGTGTGATAGTATTGAAAATGTTGTCCTATTTTTTAAGTTTTAAAAATTTATTATTGTTTCATATCCACATATTATATTTGTAAAATGTGATATTTTCATTCACCTATGTTTGAGTAGTAATCATTCCTGTAATGTCTGTCATGCCTTTATAATAAGTACTTCAAATTCATCTCGGTTAATTGAGATTATACAACATACTGCGTTAATTTTTTTATACGTCATAGAATACTAGGACTATTCCTTAGTTCTTATACATTAATAGTTTATACATTCCAATTAAGATAATCATGTAATGCAATATATATAAATAAAAAAAACATTTGGCAAAACATTATTTGAAGAGGACAATAATGAGTGGGTAAGAAATGCCAAGCTCATCCAGCCACACCCTCTCCTGCTTCACCTTCTGTCGACCATATGGCTAAGATTGCTTCATCATTCTTTAGAGTTGATGGTGGAAAAAAAAAAGGTGAAAAAAACTAGGCTCATGAATTTTACATAAAGTACCTGACTGCAATCACAGTGACAAAATTGACATATATATATATATATATATATATATATATATATATATATATATATATTTCCTCTGAGAAAATAAATGACCATCTAAAGAGAGAAAAATTCTTCTTTGGAGATTCAATTGTTTTGATAAGGCACCATAAAGAATCTCAAACTTTAGCCTAGTTATAATATTCCAGCTAATTGAAAATCCGTGTAGTTAATGTAATGATAATGCTTTGTAATGAAATTCAAAACATTGAAAACACCCTCCTCACTACTTTGAAGTTTGTTTTTCTCTTTTTAACTCTTTGTTAAAATGTTGAGGATGCAAATTCTATTTAGTCCAGCTACTGCTCTACTGGGTATGTTCCCAAAAGAAATAAAACATACCAAAAATACATCCATATTTATAGCAGCTCAATTTATAAAAGGCAAATTCTGAGAAGAATCTACCTGCCAATCAATGGAGAAGTGGTTAAAGAAGATGTGGTACCTATACACAATAGAATACTGTGCAGCCATAAAGAACGACAAATAAAAAGCATTTAAATAAAAATGGGACCACCTTACGCCAATAATGCTCTGTGAAATGGTCCAAAAACAAAAGACTGACAATAGATGAGTGTCCTTCTTATGAAATTCACAAAAGTATTGGAATTAAAGGCCCAGCTATGAGTGACATGGTAGAAAGTAGGGCAATGAAAAGCTAGGAAAGAGATGAACCTCTGAAGAAAAGGGTAGCACTGGTGATCATTAGCTCCCAAAACCCCATGGTACTAATGTGTTTTAGATTATAGAATTCATGTATATGTAAACTTAAAAAGTAGAATGTTAGAGTATTAGCCATCTAGAAAAAAAATGGAGTTGGAAAGCCAAGGAGAGAAAGAGAAAGAACTGTCATGCTAACATGATATTTATACAAAATATCCTAGCTCAGTGTAACCATTGTGTATTTCATATGTATACGAAGAAAATGATGGAAAAAGTGATTTCAAAAAAACATATAATTAAAACTATTAAAAATGTTTTCCTAGTGATGATGGTTCCTGAAGCACCAGGAGGGTAGCCATCCTGGTCTTGCCTTCTTTTTCCCCACACCAGGTCCATTACGTATCTCAACCTCTATGTCATCAGCACACAAACACTGCCTGGGCTATACTACAATTTTGTTAAATCCAGCATATATGATCGATTTTAAAGAAGTTATTAAATGTTTATGGAGAAGAAAGTTCTTTTTCACCTATTTATGATTTAGCAAATCAGAACTGTAATGCTAAAATAATGTCGTTGAAAAATAATGACTATTTTATTTCACATTTATGGTAATAAAGTAGATATATCCTTCTTTATACTTCTTCTCAGAATTCAGTTTATTTGCCTTTATTCTTAGGGCATCCAGTGCTCCTATATTATGCAACACAGAAAGCTTTTTTTTCCATATCATAATGTCTATTTCTTTACTAAGAACTTGAAGTAAATGTTCTGTGACTCAAAAAATTAAATGAGAAGTTTGTTCATTTATAACATACACAAAGACCATGTCCTTCCTTTCCCTTGCTAAGTCAAAGGTGTAATTTATCTGTAAATAACATGATTGATTCTTACTTAATGTGATCTTGTCTGTGTTAATAAATCAGAACACAGCTACCACCTCCAAATGTTCAATTCTGACCCTGCAATTAGCTTTCCACTGACTCTGGATCCTGATTATCAGCACAAACCTCTACTTTGAGCTATCCCATAATTAGATAATTCTGTCGTGTGCTAAAATATCCTGGCTGGTAGAACATGTGCTAACCCCTCATCTGTCACATCCCCCGATGGGTTTCCTGACCTTGTTCACTTTAGAGGACCGTGAACCCTGCTTCCCACTGCACTAACACTAACGTGATATCTGAAATCTGAAGGCAGCGATTAAAAGTTTTTATGCTGATCTTGAAATGCGTTGGGCCGAACCCTACGTGTGCAACTTGCGAGTGATCTTTCTTAAGTATGGAAAAAAAGTTTCTCAAATGTTTTCCAGTTCTGAACATGGCACATGAGAATTCTCAGGACTGGCGATTCAGTTAGTTTCATTACTAAAAGTAGCAGAACTAAAATGAACTAAAATTTCCAGGTAAATCATAAAATTGTATTTCTTTATTATTGAATTTTGTTTACATCTGGACACAAATATGCTCCTAAATATCTGTAACCTTCTAAGAGAATTTAAAAAAAATTATCATCTCCTTATTTGCCTCATTTTCAAGCTGTATTCTCATAGTATATATGCAAGATGCTCTATTCTTTATTTTGGTTAATTACACACATGACCAAAGGATCGTCAATCGTCATCAGAGGCATAAGAATTATTATATATAATATAATAATTCTTATGCCTCATTATAGTCTTTATACTAAAAGCAAAAATAACAGCCTTAGTCCATAAACTTTGAGAGTAAGGTACAGGTTATAAGGTCATGGAACAGTCATTTAAATGATACTGAAAATAAGTGGATAAATGTTTTTATTTAAGTATTTGGCCATGTATTAATTAAATTTTAATGTAAAATATAGTGGATTTGTTTCCTCTTGTCACTAATAGCTCTTAAAAAAAGGAAATTCAATGGGGCAAAAATGTCTTAAATAAGTGACATGGGAAAATCAGATATGTACAGAAAAATAATCCCAAAACCCTACTACCTGTACCATACATAATTGTCATAAATCAAAGACCTAACTGCAAAATTAAAACTGAGAATGTTATAAATCCAAATTTGATGAACATTGAAAACTTTGACTTTCAAAGGTCATCATTAAGAAAATTAAACTTGGACAAAACATGAATGTATTTACTTGACTCCCAACTTGCATAAAAAGTAGGTAAATAATCTTTAAAATTCAATTACTAACAGATGAACAACATAGCCTTAGAAAATAGAATCAGAGACTTAAAAAAGTTCCAAAAATAATATGCAAAATGAGTAAGAATTATATTAAATTATATTCATCTATATCATTCATGAAAAAATATATGACAAATCAAATTATAGGATCTTGATTTAAAAGGTGATCCAAAGTTAAAAAATCTCTTAAAATCAGTGAGAATATGAACATTAATAGAGACATTGAATATTAAATCATATGACTTTAGAAGACCTTTATAAAATTGTTCATTAATTTAAACCTTATTTTTAACAATACTACTTTTAAGTGTTTATCTAAGATATATATATATATTATGTGCAAATGTTTACAGAAGTATTATTCAGAATAATTCCAAATTAGAAATTACTTTTTTTTTTCTTTTTTTGAGACAGGGTCTCACTCTGTAGCCCAAACTGGTCCTGAACTCACAGATTTAGTCAATGCTGGTCTTCAACTCTAGACAATCCTCCCGCCTCAGCTTCCCCTGTGCTGGAATTACAAGCATGCGTCACCACGTCTGGCTTTATGTGGTGCTGGAGAATTGAATTCAGAGCCTTGCACTTGCAAGGCAAGTGTTTTAACTGCAATGCCATTCCATGCCCCCAGAAATTATTTTAAATGACCATCAATACCCTAAAATCTAAGTTGTTCATCAGACAAGAAATAATGGATTAATAATTTGCATGCATAATGGACCAATAGCCAAATTCTTTGGGACAAATTTCAAAAAAAGACACAACAATATAAGTATTACATAATTTGACTTTTTAATGGATTTCTAAGAGTTGACACTAAATTAAGGAAACCAAAACTAGTAAGTCTTCGCTCAGAAGGGAAGACTTACTAGAGAAGGATAAAGAGACTTTAGGAGATGATGAAAATATGATAATGTTGGCTAAAATCATGACTATCTATCTGCACATATTTGTAAAAATATAATCATTTCACAGTTAAATATTTTCATTTAATTGTCTCAATTTCCTTCAGATCTTTTATAAGTAAATGCTACATCAATTAAAATAGTCAACATGAATATGGTAATAAACCAAGCCAAAAGATAATGATGATGTGTTAGAAATACAATCATGAATGCAAAATTCTTACTTGGACTTAATATTTGCACATGTAAATATTACCAGATCTGACTAAGGAATACCTGATTTAAGGAATACCTTCCTTATTTGTTTTCCAGCCATTCCAGTGTTTCGGTTGTGTTTACATCAAACAACAATATTTGACTACAGTATTTCTTTTTCATAGTTGCAAGGAGGGCCAGGGGATTAGCTCAGTGACCAGATTTCTCAAGACCATACAAATCTGGAGTGGTGTCACACTCCTTTAATCCCAGAGCTAAAGAAACTGCATCCAGAGGTTTGCAATAAGTTTTAGGCCAGCTTGAGGTACAAGTGAGTTCAGGACCAGCTTAGACTAGAGACCAACATTCTGTCTCAAAATAATAATAATAATGATGATGATTTTAATTATAAAATAATAATACTTGCATGGAAAAAGTCAGTGTATCGGCAAAAGAGGAAATTGTAGTTGATTCAACTGTTCATTTCTCTATTAGTTGTATCAAAACAGAACTGTGACTCTTTGATGTTGTGGAAAAATCCCTTTTTACCCCCTTAATCTTGTATCAAAGTAAAATTCAATCACTCAAATCTCCTACTAGCATCACTGTGCTACCAGGTAAAGCTGACAAGATAATGCCAACATGCAAACTATGTAATTAAAAACTAATAAAAGAAAAAGTAAATTAAATATTAAACTGAAATTAACTTTTTACTTACACAAAGCTACAAATCTGTGTATAAGGAACTCTAGATGATAGCGTTACTTGGAAATTCCCAATTTTCTTTGCTCAGGTGTGATATCCTTGAAAGAGACTGCATTGCTTCCTTTCAGGATACAAATAACAGGAAGTCAATAAAATTGGTCAGTAATTTAATGTATGGTTAAATACAATAATTCAGAAATAAATATGTTAACACTAATATAGGACTAAATACAACACTTATATAATAGGAATGATTGTTAATCATCTAAATTAATAAATTCTTACTTTGAGTAGATTATTGTTACATTGGAATACAACATTGTATTTGAAAAAAAAATAATGATATTAAGTAATCTTCCACATACCAAATGTCCACATGTGTCCTGTCGTATGTGAAGGACATGGTTTCATTCTGAGGAATTGTCTCATAGTAGGGTTAGAGCCACATTTTTAATGCTGTGATTTTAAAATGGAAGGACGCCCAACAGGCTTGCAATTCTTCCTGTTCTTTTGGCTATTATTTTGCTTCCTAATTAGAGAAGGTCTTCCAAAAATTGTGTTTTTCTAATTAGAATTTAGAAATCAATCTCAGAAAAACTGACCTTTGTGTAATGTGTGGTAGTTTAATGAGGTTCATAATATATCTTTCCATGTATTCAATAGTTTGAATGCGATTCATGAAATTTTGTAGCTTATGTTATTTGGTGTTATGCTTATTTTTAAAGATTATTCATTAGGATGGGTAGAATGGGTCAGTGATTACAGCAGTTGCCTAGCAAGCGCTAAGTCAAACTGTAAGTACTGGAGTTCAATTCCCCAGCACCACATAAACCAGGCGTGTGGCGCACACCTGTAAGCCCAGCACCGGGCAGTCTGAGGCAGGAAGGTTGTCTTAATGTTCAAGGCCAACCTGGGCTTCATAGTGACTTCAGGACCAGCCTGGCCTACTGAATGAGACCCCCCCCCGCCTCCCCCCAAAAAAGTTTCTTTTTTGATTCATTCTATACGTAGTGAATACTGTTACAGAACAAACATATTTTCTTTGGTATATATTTTACATCAAACTGTGCCTGAAATGTTCACATTCTCTTGTATCTCAAAAAAGGATTTTTAGAGAAGGTATATTTCTTGGTGTAAAAGTATTTTTTGTTGATTGGTTTTTCACTGTTTGTATTATTATTATTATTATTATCATCATTATTATTGTTATTATTATTGCATTCAGTACTAGAGATTGATGCCAGGGCATTGTTTATGCTGGAGAAGTGCTGGCACCAGTCAGCCACCACTCCAGAACCTGGTCTCATTCCTGATAGACATATCTAAAGAGATATAGATGAAATACGTCAGGGGATATTTTCACGCTCTACAATGGAATTTTCTCCTATTGGAAAAAGTATTTTTGTGCTTTCTTTTTTTACTTTCATCCCCTAAGATATAGAATAATATGTTAGCAAAAATTAAATGAGTTAATAGAGTCAAGACAATTAGAACAAGGACTGACATAATGTATGGGGCTCCCATGTATGTCATCAATTATTATCTGGGTACATATTTTATGCCTGTATATGGTTTTAAAATCTCAGTAGTGTTTTCTTAAGATTTCAGAGATTGATGTTAATAAATATATATTTTAACAGCAATAAAATATTTTTCAATGACAATAATAAAAAGCTATCTTCTTGCTCACCAAAATATATGCCTTTTTCTTTTTACACCTTTTTGATAATATCAGGCAGGGCTTCAAGAAATGGCATTAAAATTATGTGGATAACACACACGTTTACCTTATTTACGACATAGTGACTTTTCTGTTTTACTATTCATGAGAGTTCTAGATGCTGCTGTTTATATTTTGGCATTTTGTTTTGCTGTAACCAAGCATAGGTTTAGAGGTCATTTTTTTTTCTATACTCCCAAGGCTTGCAGCCAGGTTCGATCCAATTAAATTATGAGACCACTGCAATTTAGGGAACCTCTGTAGGCCCGACTATTTACTTGAGAAATGGGAATGCCTATTTCTTAGGATTGCTGAAAATTGCATGAAATAGTGCACACAGAGGATGGAGGAAAGCATCTGGCATTGAGTAAGAGATAGAAGGGTTATTTTGATGATGATAATAATGAAAAGTTACATTTTTATTTTTTGAGCCTTTCCTCTCCTACTTTGTTCTTTATTTATCAGAAGGGAAATAAAGCCAAGCCGTAGTAAAAAAAAAAAAATTATATGAATTAAATTTTGAGAAATTGTCTATATTTTAGTTTTACTCAAAAGATATTATTTTGTTCATGAAAGTTTATAACAGAAAATTTGTAATAAAATATTTCATAAGACTTTAATACAAGCCTTTAGATTTTAGCACAATTAAAACAATATGGGAATATTTCAGTATTAGATTTATTGGATGTGATAAACTGACAAACTTGTCCAGTGGATTTCATTGGACAATAACTTTACCCAGTGTATTCAATTAGTTGGGATTTTTGATGTTCAATAACTTCTATAGAAAATGGACCTATTGATAGATATTAAAATATAAATTAACATAAATATTAGTGCTCAAATTTTCCATTCTTTCATATTTTGTCATATATTAGATATGATTTATTCACTTAAATATCATATGTGTTATATATATATATATATATATATATTCATCTTAAATAACTTCTTTGTATAGTTGAGTTAAATTTATTTTCTGTTTAATTGGTGGATAAGATTGTATGCATTCTTGTTGACATTAAGATGTTTTCAAATACATGCACATTGTAGAATATAAAAATCTTAATAAGGTACAAACACTATGATTTCTGTTGTTTACCAATATTTGGTATAAATTTGAAAATAATTTATCATTTCAAATAATTATTTCTTGAATTTCCTAAAGAATTAGACATTTTCTCATGTTTCTTTTCAAAAGAGTAGGTATAATGATTGCAAAAAACATACTTTTATGTGTATTTTAAATATATATATAAACATCTGCCATATCTTATGTCTTCCTAATGTACAATTTTATATCTTCTCTGTTCTGTCATCCATTCTATAGGTGCTGAGTCAACCAGTCTATTTCCACTTGAGAATTTTGAGCCCTATACAGTGTTAGGGTTGTGCTCACATGGACCCTCAATAAATGAGTCACTGAGTCTCAGGTTTGATTTTTTGTTTGAAAAATACTCAGCGGTTGGTTTGTCATTTCAAAGTGTTCAAATTGTCAACTTACATTTTCCTCTTTTTAGTGTTACCCCCACAAAAATTATAAATATTAAAAAGCACTGACATTTTTCTTATACTCTGTGATCACTTATGTAGACATGAGTCTTATAGATAAATATTAGGGTCATTTTCAATTCATCATAGAAATCATTACAAGTATAAGCTCAGGTATAATATTGTAACATTGTAAAGAAAATCACATATAAGCTGGCGATATTAAATAAAAGTTTTAAAATAAACACTTTAGTAACAAAAATTTGATGAGTTTTAATTACATCAGATTTTCTCACGGTTGAGTGTCCTAGAATTGTAGCCTCAGAGCAGATCATCACATTTAAAGATAAGAGAACTTAATTCAGTTTAAAGTTCATATAAAACAGAATAAAAGAGCAATTCCATCTTTTTACTTTTGAGGGAAAACAGTGGTACAACCACTTGAACAGCACAGAGCTACCAAAGCCAAGGAAGGAGGGAAAGCCAAGATTTCCAAAATTGACAGCCAAAGACCCTGTGTATTAATTGTCCTATAACAGTCATATTCAGAAAACATTGTTGGGAACCTGGTAAGAGAAATGCACTTTGGTTAAAATTTAAACATTTGATATAGAAATAATAAATATGATCTTATTGAAATGGTAACTTCTATGGCAAAACACTGTGATGCTATATTTATATATATTTTAAAAATGTTTAAGTATAAAATCAAAAGATAATATTAGCTAAGACACTGGAAGGGATGGAACATTAAGGGGAAATATACCAGAAGTAATAGCTCTCAGAATATACATCCAGATAATATGGCATATATCTGGAACTTAGCAAATGTCAAGATAGCAGTAAAGAAAAAAAGTAATTGTGATTAAGGAAAATAAAAACAACAACAGCAGCAGCAAACTCTATAGTAGAGGTCTCCAGAATTGAGTATAATTTCAAGAAGCAATTTTCTATATGTCTGACACATTAATACAAACTTGGAAAGCTTTGTGATAAGTAAAATGCAACAGTAAGCATGAAACTTAAAATGTTATCTGACTTTGTAATTATTTTTTTGAAATGTATGTGAAGAAATCATTCCTGGAGTAGAAAAGTACCTTAATTAAAAACAAACCCAAATACTTGAAATTTAAAATTATACCTAACAAACTGATATTATTAATATAGTCTTTTTTCTCCTAAGTAGGTGTTTAGGTATGGTTTTTAGATGCTAGATAATTATATTAAGAATGAGGAAAGGATGAAGTTAGAATTTTGAGAGTCCAGGAGATTCAGCCAATTGGAGTGGAAACCAGAGAATGTTTCCAGATATTTTTGAGAGGGGAGACTATTGATTAACTAGATCGCCCAAGTTTTTTTTTTTTCCTGTGTAAACATACACTTTAAGGCATAGCATCCTTCTTTCATATGTCTTGTATTTGCAAGGAAAGTCAGCTGTGAAGCTTTGTAGGTGATCATGACAGTCTGTGTTACCTTAGCCAGGAGCAATATTCTCCTCTAACATTTTCCCATTTGTGTGGGTTTTAAAAGCCCACAGTGTGTTGAAATAATTCCTTTCAAGAAAGGTCGTTTTGGGTTGAATAAATAAAAGAATATATGCTTTGAAACTCTGGCCATAAACTGCCTTAAGGCCATCTAACTGGGGAATCATTTATCTACTAACCATAGCCTTACACCCTTGAAGATGATTTCACCTTTTCTTTCCAGGCTTCTTGTGCTTTCAAAAGCCAGAATTCAGCCTTGAGAAACTTAAGTTTGCCGCAGACTGATACAGCCTAATAGAAAATTGTAAAAATTGTATTTTATAAACTTTATCTTTGACATAATACAGTTGAATATTTTGTGTTTTTCAATTTCATAATTGTAGTTGGCTTTGTGGGGCTAGAGATTTTTTTTTAAATCTCAATAAATTTAATATCTATCCTAACTACCTATAAATCTAAAATATTATCAATGCTCTAAATAAAATATACTATATATGACATATCTGCTTACCAAGTCAAAAATCTTTTTGGTTGTTTTAAAGATCTATCCTCTTGGATGACTACATCTAAGGCACTTGGCTATCTATAGGAAGTCATTTTCAAGTCGTTATTATTTAGAGGAAGAGTTCAATTTAATTTTTTTGTGTTACTTCAGAGTGAGACCAGGGCCATCACATCGTGTTATATCCCCAGCCCAAGTTTTACTTTTGATCTTGAAGCAGGATCTTGTTAACTGGCTAAATTGTCACAATGTGGGCTCTAACTTGTAATCAGCCACTAGAATTATAGGCCTGTGCCACAGCTAATAGCTATTTCTTCACATGCTCAAATATAATGGTAGTGAATAGAGTGTCACATAGCATATGGATTTGTTTTCTTCCATTCCGGAGTATTGGTAAATTTGATAGCAAGTGTTATTGTTAATCATAGATTGTGAACGTGAATGTATAGTAGACACACAGATGACCATGAGAGTTGACTTCTGGATACATCTAAGAATGACAGTTTTGGAAGCAAGCAAACTGAAGAACAAAGATCTGTTCCAGATCTTGGGTAAAAGATCTTGCATAAATTCAAAGAAAGATGAAAGGACTTGCACTATCTGAAAGTCTTTGTCATGACTCTGGACATGGCTGTGTCTGTATCACAAACTTCCATTGGCTGTTCTGCAGTGAGCGTTCCTGACTTTAGGCGTAGGATTGTTTTTTGCAAACAATCTCTGTGGATTGTGTCTTTGATCCTCCATTCTGTGGTTTCCATTTCCCTATCAGGGAAGCTACTGGACTCTCCACCTCTAGCACATATGGGAAGCCTTTTGGGCACTCCCTTCTGATATCCCAGGTGGCTTGTGTTCACATGTCATTTGTTTTTCTGCAACCCAAACTAAGAAATTCATAAATATATTTTCTATGAAGTCTTTTTTTTCTAAGAAACTTGACTAATGCTGCAAGTTTCTATGTTAATCTATGCCACTGAAAATGAAAAATTATTAAAGAGAAGGGGAAAGGTGAATGCAAATATATATTTGTATAAAATTCTCAAGTTCAGTGTATACATAGAATATACATAGTAATAACACGGAGACAATAAAATGAATATTTTCTTAGTTTTCTCTAGCCACAAAGTGTCTTACATTAGCACCAATAAAGTTTAAACTCTGTGGAGACTGGAACCCCTCCCAAATAGCAGGAGCTTGCAACCCTCTGTCTTTTGTTTCTGAATAAAGACTCATTCTTTTTACTCAATGTCTTGAGAAAAACTTAAGCTTTCAAATTGGGTAGATTGTGTACAAAGCTCATTAGTCTCTGTGTTATTTAATCACATTTATAAATGGAAACAATCATATTACATTCACAAATTATTGTGAGAAACCAGATATTCATGTAAGCATTGAGAATAGGGTCTAGAACATGGTTAAACTTTAATAAATGCCAATTATGATTAATATTATCAATATAATGCATTATGTCAAATATATTAAAATTATTAAAATTTCATTATTACCAAAACTTCTATTTTAACTTAAAATAATGAAAATCTCAAAAAATTAATTACATAACCTTTATCTTCTTATGTGAGACAAATTCAGAATTCAATAACTTTATAAAACAGTTATTTACAAGTGATTAAAATGAACTTTTTGTAGCTTTCTGTCAATGTTTATGGTATGTATCAATCAATATGTAACTTTTTATGTATATGTACATATGTGTATATATACTTATAATTATTTCTTTAGAATAGCTTTCTGTCTCCAAGGCAATAATAGCAATTTTATGAATTATCTGTGAAATTTGAGCACCTTTATGGTTGTTATTTATATTAACTAAAATGAAACCTCATATACAAAAGACAAATTTTGATGTGTAATTTTGTAAATTTCAAATATTGCAATGACATTCAAATATAAGTTAGTCTTTTAAAGGTCTGTTTAAGAACATTAATTCTTTGCATTTGAAAAGTTTCTCTTGATATTGAAATGATGACACTTTAATTAAATTCTTCAAGTATGAGGGATACTTTACAAGTACAGTGTTGACTCATGAAATTAGGAAGTTCATAGCTTTATTAAAATGTACTATTATTCAAACTCCTGATTTATATTGCATAAATTCAATGCACATTTTATGATGCTGTGCAAATAAATCACATTAACATATAAATTTGGCGAAAATTTTTAATCATTTTATGATAAAACAATAATGCCAGCTTTTTATAAAAATTGTACTGATGCAAAAATTAACCATAGGAGAAAACCATCACAGAAGTATGATCTAGTTAATGCCCTTGAAGAATATATCAAATTTTGAAAAATACTACTTTTGTTAGAAATACAAAGTAATCTTATATTTTTTAGCAAGAAAGAAATTATATCTTATGTTAGTTATAAGTCGTGTATAATTATTACTCAACAAATGCAATGACTCCTAATCATATCTTGAATTTTTCAAATGCCTTCTAATATTTTAACAATTTTAAGACATATGAGACCACTCACTGCTGAAATAACTTAGGAATAAAGCACCATCACACACTAATTCATAAATTATTTATTTTCTCCTAAATTCACTCCAAAGTGAACAAAATGTTATTCCTTTGGGTACTTTTTAATGAAAGATTCCCTCTTGGGGGTAAGGCATAGAAAAAAAATTATAATCAATGATGGCTTAATTTTCTTAACTCAAATTGTGAGAACATTCTTTAATTATAAAAATGGTACAAAATTAATTTAGTGGATAAACAATAAAAATGTTATAAGTAGATCACAGTAACAAAAATTAATATGTATAATATGATTTAACCTTGCTGTCACAGCTGATAACAAAAATTTGTTTACGTGGCTAAAAATTTGAGAGAAATGATATATTTTACATCTATTTATCTATCTATCTATCTATCTATTCATCATAGTAGATGTTACATATATATCTATAACGTGTAATATGACTTATTTTTTCAGTGGATTAAAAAATGAAATATGAAAATTTGATGTTTCAAGGAATGGGGAATTTAGAAGAATGACCCTTAGTGGAAAATAATTTTAGCCTCTACTGCTCTGAGTGTAAATCAGTGTGAACCAAATAGGGTATTGCACTTGTGAACCACGTTTGATAATGATCGTAAGTATAAATTGAGAGTTGATCATTTTATTAAGGTAGGGAATAAGCAATGATAAAATCATTTAATCCCGAGAAGCCTACTTTTCTTTGTCTTAGAAATCAAGGTAATACTTTTAGACATACTACTTACAAATTACACAGGACTTAAAATAATTGGAATCTGAGTCCTTACATGGATTTTACTCAATTACCAAATTTTTCATAATATTAGTACTCTCACCAATCTCCACTTCCAATCTTGGCACTCTACGAGAAAATCCTGTAATTTAGAACAGATATTTTTAACGCCAATCAGAGCCTTCCAGAATATACATATATATATGATTATTGTGAGGCTCTTACTCACTTATCCATTCTTTTATTAAAGCGTTAAATTTTGTCTTAATGGCTTCTCAAGTTCACTGTTGTTATTTAAAAGCACTGCAATCCCTGTCTAATCACTTTCCTTGTGAATACTGCATTCTACTTATTCTCATTGAGCCCAGCTGACACTTTGACCAGCTCCAGTTATACTTTAAAGGATATGCATGCTTCCAAAGCCCTTTTTCACTTTTCTCATTCAGCCATTTTACAAAGTAAAAAAGGAGAGTCAAGAAAAAAAATGCTGAATTATAGTGTGACCATTGAGGCTTCAAAGGAATTAGATTCTTCAGCTGTAACATTGCTGATAGAGTAGCATTATTTGTAATCAATGTAACTTTTATTTAAGCATTTTGCAAATGGCCAGAATATATATTTGGGTATGATTTTGCAGTATTAGCTATGTTAATCAATCCCCTTGTGTTAGAATAAAAGTTTTCAAAATTGGTTTGATACATTTGACAACTGTAATGTTGCTAAAACGTGTGAGTGCTTACAATAACAGATTTGTAAAAATAATGTCTATTTAAAATGTGATCAATTATTCTTCTATTGACTGTGAGTCATGGATATATAAAATTGAAGCACATCTTGACAAATATCAATACATGGATTAATTCCTCAAATCAACATGATTGATGAAAGAACGGGAGAAAAGATATCTCCATGACCTCATTAAATGACAATTTCATCCACAGATGGAAAAATAATTCCCTTCAATTCATATATGATTCCTAGAAACCTCTATAGACTTTTCTACCCTCCAAGAATCTCCTTACTATGTATACTAAAGAAGTATGAACAGTGACCCTTTTTGTATTACAAATTTTGCTATAGTTTTACAAACTTCTGGGAAACTGATTTGTTAGAAGTAACTGAATGATTTATGTGGTAAAATTTTTGTTGTTTAAATAAGATGAGAAATTTGAAGTGAAAAGTGAAAGCCATAGCTAGTGTTTGCACTTTTTTATCAGCTTTCATTCCATTAATCCAGTGTGAGACCATGTGTGTACTAGAAAGCATTGCTTGTGCTAGAAAATTAGCTTAGTGATTAAAGCATTTGCTTAGGAAGAGGCCTGAGTCCCCAGGTTCCATCCCCTAGCAACATATGATAGTTGGTTGTAGTGGTGCACGTCTGCAAACACACCAGTTAAGAATGTAAGGTGAAAGAACTGACTTGAGTCTATACCAGCCAATAGGTCAGAAGCAGCCAGGACTCTACAGTGAGACCCTGTTTAAGGAAGAAGCAGAAGAAGAAGCAGAAGAAGAAGAGGAGGAGGAGGAGGAGGAGGAGGAGGAGGAAGGAAAAGGAATGATGAAGAACACACTGTAATACAAGCAAGGTATTTCCCCCCTCTGGTTATAGCAAATATGCTACAATAATAATTTGATCATATGCTTTTTAAAATACCTCACATATTCCACAATTAATAAACTATCAGTTCATTTTCTTTGCTGTGCTTTGCAAAGACCTTTCAAACAATAGTAGAAATAGTCCTTTCTTACAACTCTAGGCATCAAAAAATGAGCTATGAGAAAATATATGCTTGTACAGAGTCTTAACAACTTTGTCTTAATCCCCAGCTCAGTAAGGCTCAGCAAGGGGATCTTAAGAGGTGATAGGACCATGACAACTCTAACTTTATTAGTGATTCAATGTGTTGATATGATTGAAATTTGATAGCATTATTGGAAAGCCATGAAAACAAGACATGAACCTTGAAGACAGTGTGTCCTGAGAGGATGACATAGGGATCACATCCAGCACAGGCCCCTTGCTCTGGGTCTTTTTCTTCATGATGTGGCACCTGGCTACCAATAGGTGAGTGCATTTCCTCTGCCACACACATTCTGTTTTATATGGCTGCATCCTGGCAGGTTTTAAAAAATGCTACCAAGTCTTGTTGGCCTGAATTTATGAATCAAAGTGTGTCCTTCCTCACAACAATTTATTTATATCAGTCAGAATTGTCTCTCAGATTGGCAGGTGCATAACACAGAATCCAAAGATATTTTAGATGACAACATTAAAATAAAATGAAGTCACTCTTTGCAGTACGCATTTAGGCCGAGGGGGAAAAGGAGTTATGAAACACCAGTTGGCAGACAAAATAACAGCATAAAATGCTTAAAGACTACTCAAAAGCTTACAAAGGGGAATAATTGGATGGCACACTCAATATATAAAACTGGGAGAGACGTATTGTTTTAATTACAGTGGCACTGAGTTAGAACTTACTTTTGACTCTGGTGTACTATTTAAAAATGTGGGAATAGATACCTTACTTTTTTATTGGAAAGTACTAGACATCAATGAAACTGAGTCCATTTGAACAAGAGATAACAATGTGGTTTAAGTGAGTTGTACGTCTCTTCACCCTAGGTCTGATAACATTAGGCAAATCGCTTAAATGCTAGCCTCAGTGTATTAAGTTGTTACGCAGAAAACCACTCACCTGCTTTCGGTGGTTGCCTGGGTTACTGTTTTCTACTTGTGCCCCACAAAATTCTAATTTTGAAGTTTCATGATTTATTTGAATAATTGTGTAGAGACCCCTCTAATATTTGATAGTATATCTCTTTCACACAAAATTTATGTATATATCTTTATATCCATTTAGTTTCAAAGACATTTAAATGCTAAAAGTAGGATATCAATATTTACACCGTTTTGAATTCTAATGTGTGTTACAGCATAAAGTATGCAAATATCTATATGAGCACCTAAGTTTTCCCTTTGTTTTCCATCTAATGCTTGCTACATACCTTCCCTTTGTTTCTAAAAGAGTCTGTTTTTAGAATAAGATACTTGAAAAATATGCTACACACTCTATCGCTAGTAACGACAGTTTTCTCTTACAGACAAACTACAGCTTGTACTACTGGGGGCGGGGGGCACAATGAACTATTTTCTGAGAAGGTCCAAAGGCATTTTCCAAGAGGGAGGCAAGGGAAAGACTTGTCAACCTTGACAGTCTAGGTCATAAACAGTAGACATCAAGGATTCTCAAGGGCAGGATGAGAAACAGGGAGATAGAGAAGTACTAAACACAAGGAAAATAAAAGCAGATGTATTTATAGTCCAAAAGAAACAGACACTACATAATAATGTAGGCCCTATAAGGAATTTTAATGGTTTTTCTAATGAACTACAGAGAATATGAAAAATAATGTTACAAAGAAATTTCTCTTGAGGAAATTCCTTTTGAAGTGAAATTCAAGAAATTGTCTACATTATGTAAGATAAATATACTGAGAATATAGATGATGAAGATTATATAACCTAGTGTGGAACTGCTGGAAAGGTCTAATCATGATGGGCAAATGCTATGTAGGTTGAAGAAGTTGGCTTAGACCAAGGGGTGCGGGTTTCACTAGTTATACTTCTACAGTCTACTAATAATTCTTTAATTAGAAAGACTTTTCATTAAGTCAATACAGTAATAGTAAATCACTAATTTATTGTGCTTTCAAAAGGATTATTTTTATTTTTCCACTGAAATTTTTTTCAGCTTATTATATTATTTTACCTTTAAAGATTTCAGAATTTTAGTTATGCTTCTATTTGGTCAAAGTAATTTAGACCACACTAAAACAGTGTAGCGAATATATATTTAGTGTTTGAACCTGAAAAGAAGTTCTATCTCTTTAAATACTTAAAATATATTAACACAAAGTATACTTTCAGCTTGTGTTATTCAGCAATGCATCACTCTGGCCAAAAATACCTAAAGTAGAGAACTTAAGAGGAGAAAATATTTATTTTGTCTGAATATTTCAGAGGTTTCAGTCCATGGATGCTTGTTTCTCTGCATCAGGGCCTATAGTGAGATTCACATCAGATGGTATCTTGTGGTAAGGAGAGGTTACTGTGCAAAGAAGAAAAGAGTGGGCTCTGGGGTCACAATATTCTCTGTGTGCACATCTTTAATAGTTTAACTTCCTTTACCTAGGCCTTAACAGTTGATCTGCCTCCCTAGTACTGCCATAGGCAATTGACCAAACCTTCACGCATGACCTTTGGCCTCTGAGAAACGCTAGAGATTAAAGTCATACACAACTTCATTTAAACATTGATGAAATATAATAGGTATATAGACAAAGTATCATAACAGACAATTCTCAGAAGACACAATAGTATCCAAGATTTGAACAATTGATTGTTCAATCTTTTCATAAACAACAATACAAATTAAAACAATTAAGCCAAAGCACATGCTACAAACCTACATTCCAGAACTATAGGAGCCTGGGCTAGGATGATCTCAGGTTAGAGGACAGTTTGTGAAAGTTAGTAATACAATGTCTCTGAATCAAAAATTAAAAATTGGCTGGGGATATCAATGCATGTGAAAGTCCTGAGCTCAATCTGCAGTACTAAAAGCAAACAAAAACAAAAGAAACAAAGCTTTGTCAATAGGTACATTACATTTTTGCACGAATTTACATTTAAACAATAATAAACTTGAAAATAGAAATTTATTATGCTGAATTAATGTCAATCGTGTAATAGTAATTTGTATATGGTTTTATATGCTTCTTTAAAAATACTGATCCATTTTTGATTAAAAATGCACAATTTATAAGATATCAAATTGCACCTTGAGAATCATAAAAATAAAGTCTGATAATTGGAATTTTTATCTTTTTTTCCAGTCCCTGGACTTCTATTGTTTTCCTCCAAGCAAGTACAACAGGTTATATTAGCAAAAACACTTGATAGTTCACATTTATATGATGAAAAGTAAAAGAAACAATTAAGGGAATTTGAGGATGAAGAAACAATCGGGTGTTGATTGTACACGTGTGAAATATAAATGACATTGATCAAAGAAATCTGAGTAAATAAATACATAATAGTGAACTACACAGCTAATATTAAAAACACAAAAACTGTTTCACACACACACATAGCCATACACACATTTTTTGTCAGCTTTATAAAATTGTCAAAGCAGACTTTATGCTAGAAAACTCACATTTTATGAGGAGGATTGTGCACAATTACACGGTTGTTTAAATAATGCAATCTGCAAATGATAAAACGTGCTTTATTTAATCTGATTCTCACTTGAGATTTATTTGAGTAACACAAAGGAAAAGCAAGGGAATGTTTTTATTTGTTCTGGACATAGTTCTGAATGAGCTGGTTTTGGCCAGCCCTGAGCCCAATGAGGTCTTTATGTATTTTAGGGCAGTTGTTAAATTGTAGTGTTTTCATATTGTGATCTGAAATCAAAGGTTTCAAATCAAAGAGCAGAGGTTTTTGTTTGTTTCCAGTTGAATTATGCAAAATTCTTCTCTTCTTTCTAGCACATTCCTGCAGAAACCCATCCATGTTAAAACTGGTTTCAGTTCACCTTTTTTTCCTAATATGCAAGGTTATGGTCTTTACCTGTGCTGTTTGTAGCCTGAACTTCATTTTAATATATGGTAAAATAGAAAATATTTTCAAGACTTTCTAAAATCTGCTTAGAGTCTCTTCTAAAATTAGATAATCAATTATGCAGAATTGAAAATGATAAAAATATACCTCAAAAATGTCTAACTTATCTTTTCCAAGTATGTCATGGGCCTGCTATTTAGTGATGATATATATAATATTATTAAAAACATATGAAGTTGTGAAGTGATTTTACAAAATGTGCTGTTTTCCTGGTGGTCTAAGACAGATGTGTAGGAGGGATTTTCCCAGTGTTCTCTCATACTTTCAGGTCATGCAATTTCTGACTGATTTTGAAATAAACAATATTCCTAAACCAAGCGAAATGTTTCCATGACTACAGGATAAAGCTAAATTATGCCTCTGATCGTGAACAAAATACCAAGAATAATTTCTATGCTGATGTTTAGCTAGCTTAGCCTGCGCTGTTCAATTTAGAGATTTTGTAGATTTCTAATAATGAAAAAATTCTTGAGACGTATACATAAGAATTACTCTGACATTGGTTCTTTTCTACCCAATGGTAACCTTTGATAAATGTCAATCTGCCTGGGCCAGGCACATTTGCCTTACAAAGAACCTTCTGCCTAGTGTCATGAACCTGCTTTTACAAGATGCTGGTCATTTCCTAGTGCAGATACCAATTCCACCATTTTAATTTTATTTTGGTAAAAAAATTCACATGACATAAAATTATCTTTTTTTAAATACATGAATTCCACATTCTGCAACACATTAGCACCAGGGAGTTTGGGGAACCAGTGAGCATCCAGGTCCTCCTGTTTTTCAGAGGTTCATCTTCATCCTATCTGACCATTGCCCTTCCTTTCACACTGCTACTAACGTTGGGGCCTTTTTATGTTATTATTTTTGTATGTTTCATAAGAGGGATAACCATCAATCGTCAGTCTTTTGTGCTTAGTCAATTTCACTGAGAATTATTGACTTCAGGTGACCCCATTTTTGTTGAAATGCTTCATGTCTGTCTTTATGGCTGCATAGTATTCCACTGTACAAGCGTGACACATCTTCTTTGGTCATTCCTCTATGTATGGTCAGGTAGATTGTTTCCAGGATTTGGCTATTATGAATTGTGCTGCTATAAACATGAATACACATGTGTCTTTTTAGGAAGTATTTCTTTTGGGAACATGCCCTATAGTACAGTAACTGGATCAAATGAAGTTTTTGTTCTCAGCTTTATAAAGAAACTTCAGATTGCTTTCTGTAATGGTTATACCAGATTGGATTCCCACCAGAGTGGAGTAAATTTCCTTTTTCCAGTGGCTAACAATTATTATTTTTTTAGTTCTTGATGTAGGCCATTCCATATTGGAGGTAAAATCTCAATTTTTTATTTGCATTTCTCTGATGGCCAATGATGAAGAATGCTTTTTTATATGCTCGTTGCATGTTTACTTCTTATGAGAAGCTTCTTTTAATTTCAGCCGCCCATATATTGATGAGGTCATTTAACATAGGGAGTTTTCTGTTTTTCAGTTCTCATTTTTTTTTCTTTATTTACTCCACTTTTGGGTCAGCTACATCTCACATTCTCATATCTTTCTGCTTTTTTGATATTTTCAATGTAATTACACCACTTTCCTTTAATATGGCATTGAAATAACTCTAAGTTCGTTCTTTTATTTCCTTGATTAAAATTTTTGAATTGAGTATTTATGCTATATTATTGAAAAAAATTACTTTTTGTAAAAATTTTCAAAATTGATCCCACATTAATATTTATCAATTTGGGGTGCTCATATTGTTTTCCCTTCATTGGGAATTTTCTTGGAAAACAGATAGTACTTGGAATGGTCTGGTATGTATTCCACAAATCGCACTCTTCTTTTCTTTTCTTTTCTTTTTTCTTTTTTTTTTTGAGACAGCATCTTGCTCTGCAGTCCAGTCTGGTCCCGAGCTCACTATGTCGTCTAGGTTGGCCTTGAAGTCATGGCAATCCTCCTGTCTCAGCCTTCAGAGTGTTAGGGTTACAGGCGTGCGCCCCCACACCTGACTTTCAACTTCCTTCACTCATTACAAACCTCAGCAGTGTTTTGAACTATTGTAAAATGTGTCACTTTCTCCAAGAGATAGCTTCTAAACAGAGAAAGAGTCATTGCAAGATTCCAGTACAAATGACTAAAATAAAGTGCATGGTCAGCATCCCTGTGCAGAGAAGCTAAACTAACCGTAGTTTTGAAGAGAACGTTTTTATAAGAAGCTACCTTTTATATGTAGAAAAAAAAAAAAAAAACAAGAGCATAGAAGAACCTACTTTTTACATATCAATTGGGTCAGCTGAACACACAAGTACCAAGTCTAAAGGAGCCCCATGGTACACAGACCATGTTTTCATATGCAAGCTGTTGTTCAAGAAATATAGTTCGTTCTTTGAACAAGGTCAAACTTATCACAGCATGTCATATGCATGATTGGTTGCAATTACACTTACTAAATATCAGGTTAATACAATAAGTTTTGCCCCTGTGAAGGGTGAAATAGGTGGGACACAGCAAGTGGGTGTTCCTCCTTCAGGAGGGATTAAGATCAGCAGGTAGCTTTCCTTAAGTGTTCCTTCTACATCAGCAGGCCGTTCTCTGTTCATCAACCTGGTTTGCATCGATACCCAAAAGGAGAGAGATCAGAGTGAAGTTTTGGATGTACAGCCCTTGTTTAGGTCTCAGACGCAAATGACAAAGTCAACTTCAAGGAACCAGGGCAACTGATTGTCGTCGAAAGCCCCAGAGGGTACACAAATAGGATTGGCTAGCTGCTAGTAATTCTGTGAGAAAATATTCTATCTCTACAAATGCGAAGAAGGAAAGGGAAAAATTGAACCCACACTCTTGAGAGGGCTTTTTTCCTATAAAATATTTAGAAATAATTACTAACATAAATTATATAGATTAATGATATTAGACACATTTCATATGATTAAGTAAATCTAGCCATTAAATTGAGTAGTGAGAATTTTGGGCAAATAGCCAGGGAGCCAATCACTTAATTAGGCTTTTACATATGGTATATTTGGAAAGAAGCGGTCAGCCCTGATATGTAGCCTCTGAGAAAATATTTCTTTAAAGACATTAGTATTGTACAAAACAAAAAAGTAAAACAAAAACACAATTTGCACACGTTTATAGACATTTATGCAGCATATGTGTTTAAGTGTGTATATATAAATGTACTCATGCATACATTTATATGTAAAGTATGTGTGTGCACATGTGACACATACACGTATAAGCATATATGTATATAATATGCAAATGTATAACTATATAACAAGTATACGAGGCATGGAGAACTGTAGATATTTGAGGAAGGATTAGAGAAATAAGGAATATATTTAAGGTGGTGATCTAAATCTATTTTGACTTTTAGAGAAAACATTCTAGAGAATGCTGTAGAAAGTAATTATATGCACGTACAAACAAGTTTTATAATCTGATGCTATCAACAAATATGTTTGTCTTCAAATTTCAGGCCAGTAATTTATATCAATGAAGAAATAACTGGACTATGTAAGTATAAAACAAAATGATTCATATAGAATCAAAAAGTAAGAAAAAAGAAAAAAAGTATATGCAATCAGAAAGTATATACAATCAGAAAGTAAAACACATTGAGGTAAACAGGCCCTAATTGAGCTCTCAATGAAGACTGCACACAAGGACAGGTCCTACAAAAAGACTCGCGCACAGCTCCTGGGCTTGCGTTGGCCACTTTCCTGGAAACGGGAGGAAACAACTGACAGGCACAAGTAGGATAGGAGAGGTTCCTTTGCCTCCCATTGTTCACTGCGGTCAGACAATAGGGCTGGAGGCGCGCAAATGGAGGAAATGGAGGAAGACTGCTGCTCAGCCAATGGCAGCCAAGAAACCAAGACAGAGGGAGGAGCTCAAGGCCAAAACACACCCTCCCTGGTCGGTCCCAAGTACCCTTCCAACCTCAGCTCACGTCTCCATAGGACATTTCATCAGGAACTCATCAGTGCATGAATTCCTGATGTGTACAGTGCCACACGGTCTCGTCATGTTCCCAAGTCTCACTTCTGAAAATATGAGACTGTGATGAGAGAATTTAAAATCTAAACTATCAGCGAAAGTTCAAGGCAAAATTTGGTGGGCATTTTCAAAAACAGAGCAAGATAATTTCAAGCATAAAAGCAGAAATTCTTGTTTTATTATCATCTGTTTTTTTCAAAAAATTAAACAAAATTTTACAAAATTTTAATGTTTCTTATTGATAGCAACATCAGAAATCCAGTTTATCTTTTTTTTAGTCAATAAACATGACATGGGGATGTTTATTTTACTTACATTACTCAAAATAAGCAACATTTTTTACTTCCAAAATTACTTTCTTTTTACTTTCTCTTTAATTCATAATCATAGTTTTTATTATATATAATAATTACATATATTATGTACACATGTAAATATTCTTAAAACAGATGATGTGAAACATCCTTGCTAAACATCCAAACTCCAAACTTGAAACATCTTGAGCCCCAAAACAACAGAAGTGAAAGATTCCAAACCTGACCTCTATCTGGCAGGTCAGCAAAAATTATGGGTGATTTACAAATATTGAATAAAATTACCTTCAGAATATAGCTACAAGGTGCACATGAAACAAATTAGTTTTGTGCTGGGTCCTATCTGCAAAGTACCTTATTATGTAAATGAAAATACTCCAAAGTCTGAATAAAACTTAGCAGCTAATTTTTACAAGAATTTCAAATAATCGATATTGAATTTAGGCCTCCTTGTCTATGATCCAATTATGAGGGCACTTCTTTTGCTACTACAAGCACTCTCATGTCTTCTCGGGTGGGTTAAATTTGCTTTAAGCTTTGAGCAATTATTGTCAGAGGATTTGACTTTTGTAAAGACTTTGTGTAAAATTTTCAGATACAGATTAAAACAACAAAGTGTAATTACACTATATTAATTTAAGTCCTTAATTTAAAATTTGCGAATTACAATGTGCTTCTTGATCATTAGTAATACAAATTTGGCACTTTGTCTTTGCCATAAGGTGATATTATACCAAGAATTAAAGAAAAAAATTATTTGGAGAAACTAGACATAACTTATTTATTCCAGCTACTATTTCTAAGGTCTATTTTAAATAAAGAGCAGAAATCAACTGAGTTTTAATATTAGAAGCAGTCTAGAATATGACCAAGGTTCTGACAAAGCTATCCAGGCACAAGCATTTTTTTTTTTTGACATCCTCAGATACGAACCCAAATACCATTTTTGGGACAACAAGATTTGGGAAATGTATTAATCACATAAGCTCCCTTTGTCACTTGTCATAAGCCCAAATGAAGATTTAGGACATCAAGTAATTTATTTTCTTCAGAAAGCTCCTTGCCTCTCTGACAATTGAGGGAAAATGCAACTTCAAAATGCAAATAATCCTCCGCTCTTTCAGGGATAAATAGTGATATCTAATTCAGTTTGTGCACAAATGTGTGAAAAGAATAGATTTCAAGATAAATGAAAAACGGACTTATATATATATATATATAAATAACAAAATATGAAAATTTAATAAAATTATGAAAATTTTAATGAAATTTAATATGTATGCATGTGTCATAACTATTTGTGTGTGAGTACACACACACACACACACACACACACACACACACACATACAATCTTGTTTTATGCAGACTGCAGGTCAATTTCTTTATGAAAATATCCATGAGCTAGCATGAGACTGTATTTCAATATTATGTCTAATACTGACTTTATCATTTGAAAGTTTATTTTAATTATTATGTATTATTTATTTTCATATTTATTCTGCTTTTGCTTTGAATTAAGTGAACTATATAAATTCCTGTAAAACTTGCACATTTTTGAAGTGTACATTATCAAATTCTACGGAGCCTTGTACAACCTTGCTTCTACTGCCTCAATACTGAATTTCTTCATATCTTGATTAAATGAGAGAATTAAGAAACACCAGAGTGAAACTGTAAGTCCATAATATAGGAAATACTCTAATACTGTTAGAAAGATTTTTCAACAAGCACTGCTTCTTCCTTTCTATAAATCACAAAAGTGTATTAGAAATAAAGTAAGTATGGCTAATACCCATTAGTTTCAACCTAGTTTCACATAGTATTTAGAAGTTGTCCCAGTTAAATCCATCAAAACATAAACCCTGCTAGGACAGGGGAGATTTGTCCCTAAGGGTCCATTCTAATAATTGCAGAACCATCAGATTTTTAAGTCATATGGAAAGTCAATATGGAATCTCCAGGGAAGTTAGTTCTTTTCCAACTTTTTTTTTTTATTTCTCTATTACTATGCTCACCTCATTTCAACCCTCATTCAAATTTTAACAATTGCGAGAGTAAGCTTATTTCAGAGCCTCTTGACATACATTTTTTACCTGGTAGAAGATTCTAATACCCTTAGGGACCATATCAAAAATGCCCCACTTAAAAAGAATTTGCTGAAATGCATTTATAAACTCAGTCTCTATGTATTCAAGAGTACAAGTCTATAATTTTCCTGAAATGAAGCTTGGACTTTGATCATAGTTATACATTATATCAAAGTCATGTACAATTATAAAAATGCATGAAAGAAAAAAAAAAAAACAGAATCTTCAGGAAGCTGTCCTGATCACAGAGGTCAAAGAAATGCTGGCTATACTATTGCTTCCACGACTTGCCTTCAGTCAGAACTCCATCATGGCCATAGGGTTACATTGCTTTAATTACACATATCTAATGGTCTTTATAGTAACCTATCAAAGCACTCAACATCCAAAGGTAATGTTATCCTGATATTAAGAAAGAAGAACATTTAGTAAGAATACTTATGTTTATTGATTGCACATTTAAGTCAGAAAATCTTATTGAAATTAATACCAAGAAACAAACATATAAAAGTGTTAAATTAATTCTATTTTTTCTGTAAGATCAAGTAACTAATATATGTTGAATTATAAGCAATAAATATTTATTTCCCCAAAGATAATTCTGTCCTTAAAATGTCAGAGGGTATGTCAAGAAGTGATTCTTCAGAACATGCAAATTCTTCTCTTGAATGCTAAACTCTTTTGTTGATCTGATAATCAGTTTCTTTCCCAGTCTTCAACTATTATACAAAACAAGAAATAAAAAAAGAACATTAACCAAAGAATCCGAGCTTAATTTTAATCAGAATAGGCATTAGAAATCAAAACTTCTGCACATATTAATGGTATGTCCTTTGAAATCTGAAAAAAATCACTTCTCTTAAAAAACTTAATTAAATGTTCGGATTTTCTGGAGAAATATTAGTCATAAGATTTTATATAATTTATTTATATGTTAATTTTATGAAAATCAAAGATTTTCTGCTTATATGTTAAAATTAGCTATTACAAAAAGAATCGCAATTTATTATTCCAAATTTATAAACATTTGTAGTAATATTACACTATTTTAGGGTTCACAATAACCTTATATAAGTATTTGTAAAAAATTTATTTCCATCAGAAATTTTTAACAAAAAATTAATTCTATTTTACTTGTTTAAAAAAGATTCTCTTTATACACACACACACACACACACACACACACACACACACACACAGAGAAAACAATGCAAAAGCTCTGTCTTGAAATAAAATGCTAAGAATAGAGAAATAACCAATAATTAGAAGAATAAGGTACGGTGGGGAAGATGGGGTGGGTAGGGGAAGGGACAAAATAGAATGGGAAATTCCTTGTCACCTTGACAAGATATGTATGTGCACAAAATGTCAACTCCATTGTAAACCTTAAAGTTTGTGCTTATACTTATCAATAAAATGGGGGGGGGGAAGAATAAGTAAGAATTTTTTTGTAAGTAATAGTTGTTTAAAAATTTATAGTTAGTGTTGGAGGAATGGCTTAGCAGTTAAAGTGTTTGCCTAATAAGCACTATGTCAATAGCTAAGTACTGGAGTTTGATTCCACATCACCACATAAGCAGCCTGGTGTGGTGATGCACTCCTGTAATTCCAGCACTCAGGAGGCTGAGACAGGAGAATTGCCTTGAGTCCAAGGCTATCCTGGGCTCCATAGTGAATTCTGGATCAATCTGGGCTACAAAGCAAGACCTTGTCTCAGAAAAAAATAAAAAATAAATAAAAAAAACATAGTCTTTACCAACTAACATAATAATGATAATTCATGTTAAGATACATCAGCTAGCAAACATTCAAGCTGTTGAATCAAAATTTAAAAAGTTTGGTGGTATTTACACAGTATCAAAATGTCTCCTTTTGAATGTTTATTAATATAAAAGGCGAAAATAGTAATTTACATGGGAAAATCACATGACAGATACAAACTCATTCAATGACAGGAAAGGAAAGGGAAAATAAAAGAGAGAGAGAAAGAGTGAGAGAAATGAGAGAGAGAGAGAGAGAGAGAGAGAGAGAGAGAGAGACCCAGAGAAGGGAAGGCAAAAGACAAAGCAAAGAAGGAACTTCCAAGAAGCTGAAAAATACAATAAAACAAAGATCTAGGAACTGGCCCACAGGTCTTTGGAAAAGAGCTCGATTAGCAAGTGTGAGACCCTGAACTTGTTAATAAATTCGCATTTGCTGTATTCTCTATTTCATTTAAAAAAAGACAGAGGAGCCCCCCTCATGCATCTATAAAATGAATAACTGAAACATTGTGTATTTACATAGTAGAATAATACATAAAGAAGAAATGGAACGTATAGTTGTAACAATTACAATGGCTGTGACAAGCTCATTAGTAGAAAGTCCCAATGTAAGAAGAAAATATAGAAAGTTCCCTTTGTAAAATATATATGAACAGGATCCACAAGCAATGGTAGAAATCAGAAGAGTTTGTAACTCTGAGATACGCATAGGCTGGAATGAGACACAGCAACATGTGTAGAGTGCTGGTATCCGGAGCTAGTAGTTTATCTATGGCCATGTTCACTTGGTAGGAATTAATTGATTTTTGACGAATATGTCTAAGATCTTTCACTTTTTGTGTTATGTATTTTAACAGAAATAATATAATAGAAAACCAGTGGAACTGTGCAAAACTATGAAATATCTATAAACAGACATCAACAGAAGAATGGATACCGGAACTGCTGTATGCCTATATATGTACACCATATAGTATTACTCCTCTATGAAGACAGATATACTTGCAGCTTTGGTAGGTAAATGGGTACAAATTGAGACCATCATGCTTAGTGAAGTGAGTCAAACTCAGAAGGTAAAATATCGCATGCTTTCTTTAATATGGGAAGCCAGGTATTTTACAGAACCAAAAGGATGTGATGGTGGTAGTTGGTTGGGGGATGAGGGAGGGATTGGAAGGAGAGTAAGATGGGGAGGGGAGGATTCTAATATTGTCATGTACATACATGCACAAAATTCTCAGGCTTGATATAAACACAGTCTATCAAATACATAAAGTAATGTTTTGTGGGAGAATAGACTTTTTTTTATAAAACACATTGAAACCACTTATTTTCTAAATTTGTAGAAATAAATTTATTACCATTCTACCTATAAAGGACAACATTTTTATAGGATAATCTGTTAAGTTTATATTTTATTAGAAATGAAGGCACAATCGAAATGCAATCAGTCCTGACACAGAAGGCAATGGGAGAAAGTGGAATACAAGAGAATGATAGGAGATGGGCTCATGGAAATAAAAAATAAAAATAGCTTTCCAGTGAGAATTATGCGTACATTTTTAGCTCAAACTAGGTTAAATACCAATATCAAAATATAGCTTATATTTAAAACAATACTTCCACAAACCGATCGCATGCAACCTGTACTTGAGTTTTACAAGTAATTTCCAATCTTGTATTAACTTACCTCTTCATTTCCTTTCTAAGCACAAATGAATATCCAGTTCTTCCAAAATTGTTTGATAGAGGAATAATTTTAAACATTAACCTAAATAGCAGCCAAGAATCAATCAAGAAGTGAACCAACTGTAGTCAATTAACATTGCCTCTTGGAAATATTCTGGTTAATTATCACCTTGTCCTAATGCCTTGTGAATATCCAGCAAAAACAACATTGTTCATATAATTTGAATCACCATATCATTGAATACACAACTTAAACCAGAGGAAGTATGAATTGTTATTAAAAAAGAAAATTCCATTGTATTTCACCTACAAGTGTGCCTTATGTATCAGTCAAAGATCATAACCTGAACATTATTATTTCAAAACATGTTTGCCATAAAGATGACTGAACTAAGGATTTGCAGTGAAGTTTAGTGCCAGGCATGACACCATTTGTAGATATTTGATTGAATTATTAAAATTTTCAATAGCAATTCCAATGTTTTTCAATAATTATGTGCAAATGTTGAAAAGTCTTAGAATATTAACATTTCTATTAGCTCAGCTTCTCAAGTCACATTATAGTGTGTCTATCTTCTTAAACCAATGACTAATCAATCCCACTTGTCCCTCTAGTAATCCATTTAGATGGTTGCTTGGACCAACTTTGTTTCTGTACTCTCAGAGAGTTCTTTGACCTCCTTTTATTTCATTTTTTTGTTAAGTAAGCTTAATTAAATTTAACTTCATTGAAATTTCTCATTAAGATATTTTATAATGTATTACAATTTTAACAAAAATATATTTTATTTATTATATTTTAAAATATTTTACTTTTCTGTGCTTCTTTTTTAATGAACTGTCTTCTTTCATTTGATTTTTTCAAACAGGGCCCAACCAGGCCTTTCATTAGATGAAAAAGGCATTCATTAGATGTTATGTGTAAGAAAAACTTAATCTAATGACTCACCACAAATATTTGAATAGTCTGGTTTGAAAATTTCTACATATATGAATTCATTTTTATTATGTTCAAGGATTATAATATAATAATAGTAAAAATGGTGAATACAAAAATTAAATTTTTATGAAACAAAAATATTAGGTTATGACTTTAAATATAATGGCAAAACTATTAGGCAGTAAATTTTATAAAGTAATACAACAAACTGAAATGTAGATATGGGGTATAAATATATGTTTCTACTTTTTATTAATAATGATAGCACAATATTCTAGTGCAATAGCTATTATAATTATTTAGTAATCAATTAAAAATAAAGTAGTTTTCACCAAGTTAAAATTTTGAAACATATATGAAAATTCATAAATGTTCCCAATTTTATTAAAAATTATTGTAAGAGGATTTTAGTTTATTTATTAGTTCTTTTAGAATTAATTTAATAGAATCTTTTCATACATAGTGTGTAGTGGTAGATGCAGTATTTTACATATTATATACTGATGCTTTTAAATACAAGATAATTGAAATTATAAATGCTTAACAAATTATAAAGTTAACTAAGAAAGGAAAGTTTGTAAGCAATTTTTAGATTTTTGATTGTACATATTTTATATGAATTAATTCACACATGCACACAAAAAACACAAAATTTTTAGATTTTTATGTGTTTATTTTTTCTCCCCAACCCTTTTTGTGTGTTTATTTTTGACAATGAGGATTTATCCCAGTGCCTTTAATTTGTGATTTTTATAAAAGAAAAAAATACTCAAAAAGTGAGTTAAAGAGTTAAGCATTTAAATGTTATACAAAATACTAAGGCAGAGAGATTGCAAGTGGGAAGCCAGTCTGAATTTTTTAACTAGCTCCTTGCTCTAAATAGAATACATGAAGATCTGGAGTTGTATCTCAGGGGTAGAATGCTGACACAGCATTCGTGAGGTCCTGAATTTGATCCTAATACTGTAAAACAACCAACCAAGCAACCAACCAACCAAGCAAAAATATTCTGTATTATAGTGATTCTTTCAAGCATTTATCTAGTATTATCTACTACTTTCTTTTAGCTAGTCGTGAATAAGTCAGGTTAGACAATCAGAGAAACATAACAATAATTTTCTTTTCCAAAGTGATAAACTATGTCTTAGTCATACTGGGCAATATTTCAGGACAGATTTCAGCCTGTTATCCAGTGGGACAATCTCTCTCTGCATGGTTGTAGCTTACGTGCATAAAATGATACTGTGTTTCCTTCAAGAATGGCCAACTCTTGCTCTTTTTTACTTCCATTCCTTTGATCTCTGTTATATTTTAAGCTCCTGTGCACGCCCAACTAGCAATGCTCCGCTACCTACTGTCTCCACCACTGCCTTTTTCCAGGCGTGGTTGACTTGCAGTAGATGATGATGGGCAGGGGAAAAAATCCTTTCTCTACTAAGAAATGATTGGATACTTACAATATCATTTGGAGATGAGACAAAATAATCTACGTAAAATTTAGCTTGCTATATTGGGTAAAACCTTTAATAAACTCACCCTGAAAGTAACAGCTGTCTTTCCCAGCCAGACCATGTGGCCTATGGGCCAGGTGTTTTCTAACCTCGAAAGAAATATAACAGAATCCAATCCTCAACATGTACTTCGAGTAGCTACATTTTGACCTCACTAATACAGACCTGTTATATCTGAACTTTAATTAAATCTTGTAGTTCTCTTAATAAATATTATGTTATATATAATCAAGTATTATTTTTAATATTATTTTACTATGGGGAAGGAAAAATTGACAAAAAATTATCAAGATGCAGTGTGTAAATGCACCAATTTCTCAAAATTATTTCTCTTATTCTGTATTGCAAATTCATACAATTTTTATGTTTATATAACAAAAAGGATAGAAAATTAAAAATGTCACTTTACCCATTTTTAGAGCCCAAGATAGTTTTGAGTATGAGGAAAAATTTATCAGTGCTTCAGCCTGGATCAAAATTAATAACATTAAATTTTGTGGCTTACTTTAAACGATTGCTTTATGGATATTGTCTTACGTATATTATGAATATTCTTCTCTGTAACACCTGTTTGTTATCCTTATAATTTTATACCAATTTTGCACTATAATTAAATATACTATATTTATTATTTCTAATGATGAACATTTTTCAATTAATCTTACTTGTCACAGGATTAAGCAACTCCTAGAGAAGTAGTTGAATCATAAGTGCCCTACATTCGTTGGCACAATAATGCACCGATGTTCAGAGTCTAATACACTCTTAAGGGATGGGACTCAGTTAGAGGAATGAGATCAATGGAGTGATGCCTTTGAAGGGTACACACCTCCCAAATCCTCTTCCCCTAAGCTCTAAGCTCTGAATCCAAAACACAAGTTAAGTACCTTTGCTCTACCTGCTCTTTTGCATGGTGATTCTTCTTCCACCATAAGAACATTGAGTAGACTTCCTGAAACTGTGAACCAAAGTAAATTTGTTTAAGTTGTATCAGGAATTTTGCCCCAGCAACTAAAATCTCATCAACATGGGGATAAGGAAATAGATAGAAAGTAGGTTCATAGAAATATAAACAGACATGAGATCACACACACTGTTCCTATAAATTAAGAGTTCTGAATAAAATAAAAAGTGAATTAAAGTAATTTTACTTTTTGATTTAAGTCATCATTTTTCAGGGTACATTTTAAAATGTGGCTTAATGCTGTAACTGTGAAAAACTGACAGGAATAAAAATAACATAAGAAAATTAAGTCTCTGTGGAACAGAATGACAAAGATCTTTGATAATTAGAAGCAAAGACTCACCCAGAGACCGGTTCAAATTCTACAGATTTTTGATAGAGGGCCAAAGTGCTTCATTTGATGAATTTTCAATAAATTTTTGAAACAAAAGAGTGGTTCTGCTTTGAGTCTTTGGCAATCTCTTCTTCAAATCTTCAATAGCAATTGGCAAACTCTTCAACTAGCTATAAAAATAGTTAGAAAATATTAAAATAGAATAGAAGATGGCTGATTGAATGTAGTACAAAATGAAAGTTTTAGAGCCATATTGACAAATTTTCTCTTCTTCTTTTTCTCCTGCAGGCTGAATTTGGTCTATTACCTTTGAAACCAAATTGTATTTTATGGCCGGTAAGAAACACAGCAAATACTGCCCCTCCCATTCCAAAATATAATGTTTCTATTCACATAAACACTTGATCCCAATCTTAGGGTTGTCTAGAAATGATCGTGCTTACGAGCACAACTTGTATTATTCCAGTCAGGATTGGGTTCGTGTTCATGCCTTGAAGTCTTTCCTTATCTCTGAATACAGAGAACATTTGGGTATAAAATTATTGAAAAGGTACAAGTCTCTCGTATCCACAACTCTTATGGAACTTAAAATGAAAAACAAAGTGAATCAAGGGGGTAGGGGGAGAAGGAAGGGAGGGTTGAGTAGGGAAAGGGACAAAAGGAGAGTGGGAAAGTCCTTGTCACCTTGACAAGATACGTAGGTGCACAAAATGCTAAACTTCATTGTAAACCTTAAATTTTGCACATATATATATATATCAATAAAATGGGGGAAAATTTACAAGGGATAACAATAGTTGCTTAAAAGTGATAGCTCTGCATTTGAATATAAATAGAGGAAATAAATGAAAGAAAAAAAACACAAAATATGTAGTGATGATCCTGGCTGAAAAATACATCTTATTGATACCAATTCCAAAAGTGTTTTAGAAAATTAGGAGTCTGACCCGTGCGGGTAAGGGAACAAGAAGTGTATCATGCCTTTTGCTCTCAGTGAAATTTTTACTTGCGATCCTCTTGCTTTTAGAATAAAGCTAATTTGGGGGGTCAGAGGAATGGCACAACTGTTAAAGCTCCTGCCTTGCAAACACAAGCTCTGAGTTAGATTCCCCAGCACCACATTAAGATGGGCATGGTGGTGCACACCTCTAAAACCAACACTCAGGAGGCTGAGGTAGGCTGATTGTTCTGAGTCCAAGGCCAGCATGTGAGTTCAGGACCAACCTGGGCTATAGAACAAGACCCGGTCTCAAAGAAAAATTAATCTAATTTAAAAAATATTGTCTCAGATCATGGTGCTAGACCTTATACATGAAAGAAAGCAAAAAAAGTTACTGAGCAAAGATCTGGTCACTCTCTAACTCTCTAATTTTACTAATATAATAATTTGACAGACATAATTTCAGTTGTGCTATAGCAGAGAGGGCCAAAAGCTGCCAAGTTAATAAAACTTACAGAAATAAAAATAAGAAGCAAAAATCAGCAGAAAAAGAGTAAAAGAATGGAAGTACAGAAGTGGCATAGAGGAGAAAAAGGACAGAGAGAGAGAGAGAGTGACAGAAAGACAGAGAGAGACCAAGGCAGAGAGAATAATGAACAGAATTAGCCCTGAGAATTTTTTTCAGTAACTTTTTTAAACACAAATTGTGAATTTCATACTCTCACTTTGAACCCAGGAAAATAACCCGAGAAAATTTGAATAAAAGTACCATCTGATAGAGCAAAGTGTCATGCGTAAGAGGACATCTATTATATAAAGCAGCTTAAGAAAATATAAAGAACTAAAATATATTTTACACCAAAGAGGTCATTAATAAAAGCATGATTTTTAACATGGTATGACAGTAAGCTATCTATCTACCTATCTATATGCCTAGCTGGGAACCAGGACCTTTACAAAGAGTATAACCTAGTTTGTGTTGCGTTGGAGTGAATGGGACATATATAGTGGTATTTTAATGGAGAACTAAGTAATTTAACATTGTGTGTTCTTCCCTCTGATATTTAGAAAATCTGATCACATTGTAATAATCATTCACTGTGTTAAAATTTTAAAAGAAACAAATACAGAAAAATACAATCTCACCGAACTATTATAGATGTAAGTGGTATAAACACTAGCCATAACAATTACATCAATATAGTTTAAATTACTGTCGTAAAGTGTGAAAGAAAATAAAAAGCTGGAATATTTGTTCTGTTTGATGAGATGAATAATTAATGATGGTTTCAATAAAACAACAGATGTGTTTTTCTTATATGAAATATGTGCTTCTAGTATGCATTCCAATAGAAAAGCAAATAGGGTAAAAAGGCGATTGGGAACCAAGGTGTTGGTATGTTTATAAATGACATGCCGTGAAGATTCAAAATGAGCAAAGTTCCGAGGAAAGCAAGGCAGCAAAGGAAATGGAAATGCACAGAATTCTGAGAATGTTCTTCCTTGCAACATTGTTTAGTGCAGTAACAATTAGCTACGAAGTATTTTGTAAATGTGCTAGTTTGCACGTAGAGATAGAGAACCATATCATTTCCATTTTTTTTCCTCCTCACTTGTCAGAAAGGAAATAGAGCCCCTTTCAGCTAGGAGCTCATTCATTTCAGTGATGGCTTTAATGACAGTTAATCGTGATAATAGCCGTGGCCGATGTCGCCACTCACGGCTAGCTGGAACTTGTTTTTGTGCATATTTAAAGCATATTTTTCCCCCAGAGACATCAACACTTTCTGTACTGTCTCTTCTTCTAAGTTAAACCGCAACATTTAAAACTCAGAAGAAAGCGTATTTTCTATTCATATTTAAATACCTACATACCACAATGGAGTCTTGCAAAGTGCTTAATACATTTTTGAATAAAAAACTATGGTTATCAATAAATTCTAGGTTGTTACAAAATGTGAGTAGGAGCAGTGAGTAAAAATTTTGGAATATAAGAAACTATTTTTTCTAATTATTTAGGGTCTATGTGTTGATAGCTTATCTTTATTTTAATGAATGGTTTTATCCTATAGACCAGGCTGGTCTTGGACTGATTATTTATCTTATTAATGAACAACAAAGAAAATAAGAGTCATATATTCTTTAGCAGCTTAAAGAAACATGCTATGAAAATCTCGCATATGAGAGTGGTTGAAAGGAGTGAAAGTTTAAAAGTGTAAAAAAGACACATTATTTCCAGTCTCCATCAAAATATTTCCACTATTTCAAACACACTCTTCTCATTCTTTTGGCCACTTCCTGGGGCAGTTCTGATACTCCTCTTTCATAAATGATTTCAGTCATATTTTTGCAACTGCCTACATATTGTGAATCAATTTGAACCTCTACCTTTTATGATTATTTTGACTTTGAAGAAAAGCTAGATGTCACAACATGTCAGAAGTAGTGACTAAAGTGGATGAGGTCACGCCCTCAGGCTTTTAGGACCCTGTAGTAATAGCTATATATTTTTTTCTTTCTCGTTAAGAAAATTACAAAGTAATATTTCCAGACATGTTTCAGAAAGTGATAAAATGACTAAAATGATAGAATAAGTACTTTTGAGACAAGGCAGAATATTTCGAAGTTGCAAAGTGTATTTTACTATTTTTAATTTAATATTCACCACATAAGTACCTTACAATAGAGATACATGCCTACTCATGTTTACAGCAGCACAATTTGTAATATTCAAATCATGGAAGCTGCTGATATGTCAATGAACATATCAATGGAAAAAATGGTATATATGCACAATGGAGTACTACACTGCCATAAAGAAACATAAATTGGTTTCATTTGTGGGAAAATGGATCCACCCTGACAGTGTTATGCTTAGTGAAATGAACCAGACTCAGGAGATTAAACATCACATACATTTTCTAATATGAGAAAACCAAAGTATGATTAAGTAAAGGGTCCACATAAGAGAGATGACAGGGCACAGGAAGATTTGTACAAAGGAAGAACAGGTATGGGAGAGAAGGGGGGTAAAGGAAAGTGAAACTGGTAACAATGTGACATTTGTACCAATTCCACAAATGAAATGTAGCCATTGTGTAACACAGATACGTGCTAATAAATTGATAACTTTGGGGGTTATAAAATAATCTAAAGATATTCACCATGTAGTTTGGCCACCCGTGCATTTTTTTTTTTTTCCTACATTCAGACACAGAACCCGACACCTACAAATTAAAGGACCAGAGTTGTACTTGGTTCCCATGGTCCTTTGGGTTTAGTCCCTGTTTAGCTCAGAGGAAGGAGAGCCAAAGAGAAGAGGCCGGGCCGAGGAGAGCTGCTCACTTCATGGCAGCCAGGAACCTGGGCGGAGTCCAAGGAGCTGGGGAAAAAGTCTTCCAGGTAAATACCCAGGGAAGCATATTCTGCCAGGCCCCTCTTCCTCACAGCCCACCTGGCTCCTGAGCTCAGCATTGGATGGGTCCTCTGATGAACACAGGACGCCCATCGCTTGGTGGTCTTGCAAACACAATAGATTGGGGGCGGGGGGTGTATTTTACATCTGAAGCATAATACCTGAAAATCTAGAATATCCATAAAGTAGAGTATAACAAATAAAGCACCAATCGCTGTTACTAGAAATGAAACTGTCCTTTCAAGCTTTTATTCCTATATACTAACATGGATTAGTTTTGCTTTTTAAAAAGTATAACATTGTTTATTAAGGCAGCAGAAGAAATTCTAAAATTCTGAGTATTTGGGTAGTTAACTTTTCAAATTAACAACCTGGCATCGTTTCTCACTGATAAAATTCACATGTGTTTTAAATTTATGTGTCCACATTTTTGGATATGAAAATAGGAATGAGATAATTTCTTTATTCTTTCAGAAATTCTTTAAATATTTTATTAATTTTACTTTTTATTTTATTAATTTGTATTTGAAATACATGATAATTGCCATCAGTTTCAGATATTGGTTTACTTAAATATTGCATGTTGTCGAAGAATTCTATTAATAAGATCTCAACATTTTCATAATATTAAAAGTAATTTTAGTTCTTTAATTCATTTTATGTCTATTTTTCTGCCTGTTCACCCCCCACCCCCAAATAATAAGAACCTGGCTTATTTTCCTGAATCTTCTCCACAAAGTGAAAGTGATCTAGCCTGAGTGGAAGAGTTTATTTTTATCTCTGTCCAATGTATTAGAAATGCACGCGATAGAGATGTTATGCTTGTCATGTAAAAACATAAATGTATAAAATATATTTAACCAGTAATAAGTATTCAATTGATAAAATCAGTTCCTCATATTTGCCTCTTCAAATTTATTTATTATCATATCTGTTCTGACCTTCAAATCTGTTCATAACAGAGGCATACTTACCTACAATGTTCTAGTAAACTTCATATCTTTATAAGTTAACAAAATTAAAATCTTTAAAAGAAAAATTTAGTTAAATATGAACTTGCTATTAATATTCTTAAGTATATGTATAAAACATCCCTAAAATCATTCTCTTTTTTTCATTCTTTCTTCTTCTAATAATTCAGTGAATATTTTATTTTGGCCTAATAGTCATGTGAGTACTTGCCTAAATAATATATACCAACAAAACACATTAATTTAATTCTTTAATAAGCATGAGATTACTTTGTATTCTGATTTCTAATGGTTAGAATATTATGTATTAACACATGAATTTTTAAATGATGCAAAAACTCAAAACAGTTTTCAACCTATTCCTAATTGGAATCAATCAAGATAATTTCCATACACTTAAACATATTCAAAATGTTTTTCTCTTTACAGTTTTCACTGTATTCATGCTTTGTATTGATTCACAAAGTAAATTTTAAAATGATAGCAACTCTTTTGGAATGGGTACTATATTATTAATGCCTATGACTTTGTTCTTTAAAGACAAATGTCCACTGATATCTGTAATAAGATTTTCTCTAACAGTATCTGTAATTAGGTGTCTTAAAATAGAGCTGCCAGAAGATATAGGTAAATATAATGTGTACTTATATATACAAACTATTGAGTGTGAAAAAATATAAAAAGTCAGTCTTGAAATAGGAATAGCTAATGTAATACATGAAATATGTTTGAAATAACTTCTGTTCCCTATGTATTATGAAGAGTAGTGGTGTCTAATTTGATATTTTTGAGTAACAAAGTTATTTTATGAACATAAGATAAAGCTCAGTAATTTTTAAAAGCCCAATAAAAATATTTAGAACACAGAAAATGAGCTTGAAAATACAGGTTTTGCGTTAGGAAAAAGCGCAAGCTACATTCAAATAGAACAGGAGTTGAGCAGCTTTGAAGGCTGTAGCCACGTGGTGGTATTTGGTGTAGCACCAAGGAAAAGGCTTTCATAATTGTGAGCAAAGACAGACCCGGCTAAACCCCCGAGTGCTGAGAGGAATGTGATTATAGCACAGGGAATGCTTCCATTTGGTCATATTTGTGTTGATCAGGATAAAGTCTTGACGAAGCCGTGGAAGTGAAACAGAAAAAAGAGAGCAGAATTCAGAATTGTATGTTTGAGGGACAGCCTTGATAGAATATTCCAGAGTGTAGGAAAAAGGAACCTCAGAATGTAGGCTACCTACTTGCTATACATGCGTTGTTATTACCGCCCGTCCTAGCTACATTGGACAGAAGGTTATGAGGTATGGATACAGTGACTTTTCTTGTCGTGTCTAATTTTAGTTCCCTGGTTTTTGCCATTCACATTTGTCAGGAAATTTATTCATTTTTATCGATCTGAATCCCTTATCTGTTCAATGTAAGCCACATATCTCTCTGTGCATATTAGCAGGTGTCACTGTAAGATACGACTGAGAAATTCAAAATCTTATTTATCAGGAAAATTGCAATATAATATCTTTATAAAAATATAATTTTAATACAAATAAGCCATGAGGCAAATTGTAAAATTAACAAGTTACAACATGAAATTGGAAAGTCCAAAATTTTATATTAAGTAAACCTCTAACCATATTCATTGTAGTAATTTTATTATGAGCCAGATAATACTCTTTTTACCTGTATTTTAGAAATGCCTCTTGCCTTGTATGCTCAGCATGTACAAGTAAATGAACTGTTCTCTACCTGATAAACGTGTGGGTTATTGCCGTAATGGAATTGTTTTGATTCCGTTATAAACATCAACTTAGTCTATATTGAATTGGAATAAAAGCACAAACACACAGTTCACATGAGTGAACTTATCATTAAGTTATTATTACTCGATCATTTAACATGGCGACACTTTCTACCTTGATTTTAATTGAAGAAAAGTGGTTGTGGAAGTTTGAAGTGCGTTCCAGATAGTGCGTGTAATGGTAGGAGGGTACCGGAAGCACGTTGTACCTTACAATTCCTTTCTATGTCTCATAACACTGATGGTGTATCAGGACCTTGGCTGACATCGTCTGTCGTCCACCCTCAACTTTTTCATTATTGAAACCCATTATTATGATGGGAATATGTGTTTAGTATTATATGAAAATGGCAAGTGCTCATAAGACCATTTGACCAATTCTAAAATGTTCTACTGGTCTTGTATAGAAAATAAAAATAAACAGACACTATAAGGAAAAATTTAGTAAGATAACTGGATATGAAATGGTGTATATAGAAGTTAGAATGCTGGTATTAAACCTGAAAGGAACACACTTTCTTTGAAATATTGCAGAATGCAGAAAGAACATCCAGTTAGAACTTAAGAAATTATAAACTCACATTTTATAATTTGCTCAATTACATTTTGTAATACAAATTTTAAGATAAAGTATTTTCTTAGGATAAGAATGCTTATATTGTACTTTTTCAATACCCAGATATTAAAATTATAGCTTATAAAATATTACTGAGTTGGAACTAAATTTTTTTTTGGTTTTTAAATTTTATTCAATATACATGCCTGATTTTCATTTTAACTATCTTAGGAAATTGTATTGTAATGTTAGACCTGTAAGAATCTGAGATCTGTGTCAATATCTACTTACATGAGCAAGTTAAAGAGGCATTTACTCATATGAGCAGCAAATTGTTTTGAAATCCAAATTGAACATAAAATTCTACATTTACATTTATTTTTCAATACATAAACATATTACCCTACTTTTTTGCACTCGAACTTTTATTCATAATTTTGCACTGAATTTTTCGTGATTTTATATCATTATTCTGTTATATGTGCTTCTAGAACTTTCCTTATGTTTTTGCCCCTTCATTGTCTAATCATTTCATAACTTGCTTCTCATTTGCAGACTAAGAAGCTTTCACCACCAGATAACTCATTTTTTTATGATTAAGAACAATCACTCTAATGATTTATATAAGTACTTCTCATAACCATGCATGAAACTGAAAAACTGAGTGAGCTATAATGATTGTTTTAGCAAATATCGAAGGTGTTAACTTACTGATGATATTTTCTGACCATATCATTTCTGTATTGATGTAATAATGATAATAGTATGTATGAGACTAGAGCGAGAAAAAATATATATGAAAACAATATAATATTATCTAATATGTAAGATCCAATCATTGACAGTTATCTGTACTTCCAATTTTCTGTATTATTTATATTACCATTATCTGTATTAACAATGACTAAATCTTTTGTGAGTTGACAGAGAACACTTACCTAGTGATGTTTAAGCACCTAAAGGAAAATTATCAGAACAATTAGTCTCGGAATATCACCTGAACATTTCTGGGACTACAATGGAGGTAGATTGGTTTTTCAAGGGAAATCAATGGTTACTTTACTCTAGTATTTCACCAAGTGTTTGATTTTATTCCATTTGATAGCCATATAGAATAAAATTTTGTTATATACTTTTAAAAGTACATATTTAAAATCAGTGATGTACTCTGGACATTTGATTACCACTGCCTATATCATAACAAAGCTATGGAGCTTCATTGAAAAATTAAGAACCCTGGGTATTTTTTCTATACTCCACATGTGTGTTCTAAAAAACACAATAGGGCTCAAATTATAGTTGCATCATTTGATTATTCTTATTTTTACACATCAACCTGGAGACGGAGTGACTCTAGCAGCATTAGATCACTGGAACACATAGTTCTATCTCCGAGACCTCACAAGACAGGCGTCACATTACCTAAATAATTAATGGAATATGTGGATGGTTTCTTGCTTCTGAGATTCTTTTTTAAAACTTAATGTTTATTTATTTTTAATTGTTCATTTCTTTTAAAAAAAAACTTGAGTACTTTAATTGGATAAACTCTTAAGCAAACAGGGATTGGATGATTCAGTTTTTTGGGGAAGAATACAATAAAAACATAAAATGAAATACTAGCACGGGTTGTATGACATGACACGCAAGTCACAGAACGGTTTTGTATTTCCTCTGTTCTTGGGTGCTGGCTAAGGGCTCCCTAGAGATGGAGGATCACTGAAGAATTAGGACATGTCTGCTGGAGTGATTAGAGGGATTGCCTAGCAAGTACAAGACCCTGAGTTTCAATCCTCAGTGTCACATAATAGCTGGGCATGGTGGCACACCCCTGTAATCCCAAGACTTGGGAGACTGAGGTAGAAGGATTGCCATTTTGGGGGTCACCCTGGGTTACATAGTGAGTTCAGGAACAATCTGGACTGCAGATAGAGACCCTGATTTAATACACGTGACTCATGTCAAAATATGTTATATTTTGAAAACCACTGCAGCAATACAGCAACACTGACAAGATTCCAGCCAAAAAAAAAGAAAAGTTTTAGTTTTCTCAAAATTCTTGTCCAGCCTGAATTTAGACTTGAAGAAACTGAACTCGGTAACACTGAGGAAAGATGAGTTTGAGTTAAAAAGGAAAGAAATTAAAAGTACATTCCATAAATATTCATCATTATGAGCCTCTAAGTCCAAGGTGCTTAGAAACTTTGAACTGAAAAACAGTCATATCTTAATTAATGTTAAATTTTTAACAACTTAAAGTGATTTTAAACATGTAGGTTTATGATCTCTATCCAACCTTTAATTGAAGAATAAATAAAAGTATACAATGGTCTTGCGAGTTATGAAGTGAGAAATATGACTATGCTGTGCATCTCATATAGTAATATTTGTAACATATAAGTAGTTTAATAATTAACCAAGAAATAGAATCCTCAAAGTAAGTAATATTAAGTATAAACTTCTGATATGGAAATAGGGTTGATATTTCAAGAATTAGCCAAAGCAAATCGAATATAATATCATATAGTCAAATGTAAAATTATCAAATACATGCACTCATAAGACACTGAGCAATATATGCATAGACATATGTACTGTGTCTTCACTTATATTGTGATTCATTTAGATTAATGAAGAAAGAATACTTTCAAGACACAATACACAGAAAAGATATTATGTGATGAAAAAGCAAACATGATCTTTATGACTAATGTGAGCAGAAGAATGAATTAGGATTAGAAAGATAAAATTTTGGAAGAATAGTCTCTAAAACAGATAGGGACCAAAACATCTACAAAAATGAATTGATAAATCACAATAAAATATTGACTTCCAGACACGCAGAAGTATCAGTAAAGGAATACACATTATGGGATCTGAATGTTAAAATAATTCTCAATTCTGCTTGTAAATCTGTTTATTTTTCTATTGACATTGGAACAAATAATCATAAATTTAGTAAATGATAATATAATTACATTGTATTAAAGTTCTAGATCTAAAAAATCCAAAGTCAGGTGACAACAAAGTTTTCTGATGTTGTAGGTCCTGGTCTCTCCTTTGTTCAATACCAAAGCTGGTACCATCTATCTAGGTGTTCTTTAGGATGCCATCTTTCGGTAGTGTTGTTTTGGCCACATTCTTCTTCATATAAATCCTCCTGTTATTACGTTGTACTGGCTAGAACAACCAAGATAATCTCTTCACTGTAATGTGACCAATTTAGAATTTTAGTTTTACCTGTGTTTTTAGCATAAATTGTGGGGTATCATCCTATAATATATATTCGCTATCCTGCTAATTAGGACTTATGCATCACCGCCATTATTTAAGAAACCACTATTTTTATTTGGAAAATAATTGAAGAAGTATTGACATTTTAATACCTCAAAATTTACCACAAAAATAGTAAAGAGTAATAATGATAGCAACAATGATATTACCAGCATATTTGGAATTATACATATATTTCTGTAAGACATTTTAATGAATAACTTTTGTAGAATTTGAAAGTAACTGCAGAAATTGTCATCAGGAGAAAATTAGAAGTGGTGTGTGTGTGTGTAATTGTACACTTTTTGGATAATATCTTTAAATTGAATTTTTAGTGTATTTCATAGTAATATTTTGCTAAAAATATTGAACTTGATCTTTCCAGAAAGATTTAAATGCAACTCATTGCCTATAGCCAACTGAGTAGTGAAAATACGAGAGCTGTTTTGAGTAAGAGATTCACGAGACACGACTTCAGTTTGCCTATTGGAAATATTGTTTCTAATAGTTGTCGGTAAAGTTACCATCTTCATATATGTTCTCTTAATTAAGATTTCGCTGTTTTGTCCATCTGGGTTGTTCATGCTTTTCTTTTTTCAAAATATCATTTTAATCAAACATGAGTATGTATATATGCATTATATAATGTTTACATTGAACTTAATTATGTTGAACATATCTACATTGCATCAAAATTGCAATTTCTTCCCTTCCCCTTTTTGATACTTCCACATTCTTCTCCTCCCCCATAAATTGCACTATCCTTCTATTTGACTCTATAACATGACTGTATTCTTGGCTTCTCACTTTAGGGAAGCCATTCAATATTTAATCTACTCTGGTTGATTCTTCACTGAGCATGATGATCTCAAGGACATTTTTCAGAAAGCATCTTGTGAAAGAGATATATGTATACTCATCTTCACAGCAGCATGATTAACAATAGCTAAAATGTGGAAGACACCAAAATATTCATCAACTGACCAATGAAAACAAAAATTGTGGTACGTAAAGACAATGGAGTACTACTCATCTATGAAGTTTCAAGGCTTTTGTTGGTCAGACTTTTCTTTCTGAGCCTTGTCAGCTAGTATGTTTCAGCTCTTTAGTCATGTGATTGTGCAGCGGATGGGTGCATGTCCTATGATAGACAAAGAGGTTCAAACTCAGTGAGTTCCAACCTATATAAAGAGAAAAGGGCATAAAAGTGTTGGGAACTCAGCCTGAAAATGTTGTCAGTCTCTTGAAGTCTCTTGACTGCTATATTTATACTCATCCTAGAAATAAGACCACATATGAATTGAGAGCTGTAGACAGAAACACCTGCATACACAAAAAAACCACTAACCTTATCATAGGTTGCTGTACAAGCTAGTAAGCATCTTCTTTAAAAATAGACACATTAAGATTTAATATTTAATAAAAATGCTTGAAAACTGCATGTGAAATGCACTAGTGTTTTCTAAAAAAAAAATTACTATGTTTAGAGACGATGAAAATGCCTCTCTCCATGCTCATTATTAACTCAAGTCAGTTTTTCACATAGTCCTATTGTGACTTTATACCGAACACCACCTTAGCTTCTGACTACCACAGATGTGATAAGAGCAGGATTTGGCATATTTCATTTATCTGTCATTGTACTTCACTTTCTCCTTTAATAATTAAAGTTTGAGAACATAAATTTATTTTAGAATATCATAAAGCTAACATAAGCAATAATTTAGTGTTGTAATAAAAGAATTTATTTATTTATGACTTACTGCATTTTTCAGCTGTGAAAAAAGATACCATGAGATTACATAATCAACAGTGAATATGAGCTTGTTTACTTGGGACTTTCAAAATGTAAAAATTATCCTACAAAATATAAAAAATGGTTAAATTTGAAATGCAAAGATATTTTCTATGATTAAAAGAATATTCAAGATTCATTTTGAAAACTACCAATTAAATAGCTTCCCAAAGTAAAAAGAAAAAACCTGAATCTCAAAAAATGTGAAATCAAATGACTTTTTATAATCCTTGAAGCCCATGCATGCCTTTGTTTTTAAAAAAAGTTAAATCATCTTCTTTAGGTGTTAAATGTCATTATCACTAATAACCTATAAATCATATTAAATAAACACGTGCACTTAAGAGCAATATGAACTTGATTTATAACTTAAAGAACAATGTTTGGAATAATTTCTGTTTAAAATTTTAGACCCTGATGATTCAAGATGATAAATTTATGAATCTCTAGTAATCAATATGACCACCCTCTTTCTCTTCCTCTCTCTCGCACATTAGTTTTCTGAATGTAGTTGAAAATAATATCTCAGCATGGCTTAAACAAATTTTTTTTTCCAAAGTAGCAAATCATCTTATTTTTAGACGAATCAAGTGAAGCTAACTTCTTAAAATAAAATCCTCCATATTTTGGTTTCAGCCACTTAAGATATGTAGTACAGATCCTTGTGTAAACAGGGATTATGTACCTGTTCCTTCAAATTTTCTACTACTTTCTCAACCAGGGATGAGGCGCATAAAGCATCCGAACAGGATGACAAATTAGAAGGAATACAGTTTTTCCTCTTCGCTTCATTTTTCTTGATTCTTTATCTAGCATTTGCTTTTCAGTCATTTCTGAAGGATTCGTTATATATGAAAATCTCTGCCTAACACCTTTGTAAGACTGCCAACAGCATCGTACTTGTCCAATACTTAAATATGTGGTATAATATGAATAAAGTATGCACATAGATAGTCAAAAATGCAAATGTTCAGTTTGGGATGAATTATCTTCATTCTAAAGTATTAAGGTAGTATGACTTATTCAAGCAATACGTACAAATGCCCTACTGTGAAGGAGTAATATATCCAACTATGTATTTCAAATTTTAACCATGCCAATCATGCTTTCCTAAATTATTCTTAATAAACAAATTCATAGTTATGTAAAGATAAAATTGTAAGGGCATACTTGTTATTTTAATGTGTAAAGGATTTAGCATCATAAATTATATTCTTTTAGAATTTAAAATGATAGAGAAACTCAAATACATATTAGTAAACTGAAATACTGATGTACTTACGAGTAGTTTTTCTACATAAAGTAGGTGTTTATATGCACAAAAAAAGAACAAGGTAAAATAAAACCAAAGTCTTTTACTCTTTGCTAAAATCTGAATTGTTTCGTTTCTGCATTTTCCACTTTTTTATTTTTTAAACTAAGTATCTATTGATTTAAAACTTGCTCTATTAAGAGAAAGCAAAATTAGGAGTAATGATGGAGGTCTTATCATTTACATATTCATTTTTAAAAATTGGAATATATGTAGATGGAATATGTAAAGTTTAAAAAGTATTACTAATTAATTGAGGGTATATATTGCCAATAATTGTAGAAAAATGTTATTTAAAAATCCTTAAAGCAATAAAATGATAAAATGAATCAACAATCGCATAATGTATATACTATCCATATATATATATATATATATATATATATATATATATATATATATATATACATATATACTATCCACACAAAACTACCCATATAAACCAGTACTAAGCTGAACCACTGAGCTGGTGTTGAATGTGTTGGACATAATTTCACAAAGTCTTCACGTGAACTATAGAATCTTTTAAAAACTACTTTTTTTTTTTTTTTTTAAGACGGAGTCTTGCTCTGTAGTCCAGGCTGGATTTGAACTCCCTGTACATCCCTGGCTGGCCTAGAAATTAAAGCAATCCTTCTGACTCAGACTTCCTACTGCCGGAATTACAGGAGTGAGATATCATTCTCAGCTGCTTTGTGGCACTAGGGGATGGCTCCCAGGGCCTTGCTCTTCCTACACAAGCTATCTAATCACTGATCTGTGTTCCTGGCCCTCCTGGAACTTATTAATACTTAAAAGTCTCTCTTCTTCTTTTTTTCTTTTTTAATTTTACCTCCAAATGGAACTAAAGTAATTGCTCTGAATATGTGACTCACTTCCTATTTAGAAATTCTTATTCTGGATTAGTATTGTATTTATTCACTAACTTTTAAATGTATATTTTCAACTTGGCTGATGAACAACCATTTACATTTTGACAATAGTTACTAAGCTAAGTTATAGCATATTAGTGAAAATTAGAATTATTACCATGTTATGCACAGAATTCAAAACAGGAAGTACTAAATAATAATAATTTGTTAATACTTTATGTTGGGCCAGAACATATATTGTATGATGCAAGTGCAAGCAGAAAAATAAATCAGTATGCTCCAATGGAGCTCAGAGATAAAATAAGTTCATTTTATATGTGATTTATAAGACTTTTAGAAATTCAAGTTAATATGATAGGAATTTAGAAGGCAGAGAGGTCCGTTCATTGCATCTATAATGTTAAGTGCTTGCCTTGGATATCATATGCTGGTCCACAAAATACCACATTCCTTCCTATATGGGAGCCCTCAACATGCTAAGAGGTAATTATTCACTGTTTTCCTAAATGGGAATTTTAATTCCTCTGATCTCTTCATTTAACCTGATTACACGTCCTTTCTTCACACTCGCATAGATGTATTTTTCCTCAAGACATCTTAAGACTCTAAATATCAATTGCAAACTTCACATCACCTGTTTTTCCGGTGAGTGTTATTCAGACATGGTGCTTCCTGTTATTGCATTAGATTTAGGCAGCCTTTGAATTTTTGGAAACAGCATATTTCAATGCTAAAAGTTGACATGAGCGTTCTAGGCACTCTTCCTTTTGTTGTTCTGAAACCTTTTCTTTTGCTTACTTGGGCAAAATCTTCAACATCAATCACTTCTGAGCTCTCCTAGCTCCTAGCAGAGCTGAAGAGATGTACTTACAGACAGCTCTAAGACAATGCCTCCTTTTTATTATCAATCTGCTCTTAATAAATCTCCCAGATCTCCACTCTGGGATTTTTGCAGCTTTGTTCTTTCCTTACTAAAGCCCTCCAACTCCCTTTGAAATATCGTCCTTACTCTCTTTTACATAACGACAACAATAACAACAAAAAAATCTTCAAATAGTTCTTTTTTCTTTCAATTGCTCAAAGATTGACAGAACTTCTTATTTAATAGTGTACAGGGAAAAACAGTTTTTCATCTTTTTATCTCAAGCAAGATACAACAAGTGTTTATAGTTCTTCAATCTGAAATAAGCTTATTCTAGCCTCAGAACAGTTATTTTTCTTAATCATATTTTTTTTTTACCTTTCACATTGTATTAGTCATCTTTTTGTCACTGAGATGATATACTTGATTCATATAACTCAAAAGAGGCAAGGCTTATTTTTGTTCACATTGGATGAGGTTTCTGTCTAAGGTAAAGAGCAGAGTGGAGGAAAGTTTCTCAATCCATGGCAGCCAGGAGGATGCAGAGCCACAGGCGAAATTCAGACAGGACACAATCTTGAAAGCACCACTCACAATGGCTTCCTTCTTCCAATGGAGCCCAGCCTCCTAATCCCGGGCCTCTTAGTGAACTCACTGATGATCATTGAAAGGCTTAGTGTCCTCAAGGTCCAATCACCTTGCACAGCCCCACCTCCGAACACATGAGACGTGTGGGGGACTTCGTAGAATGAAATCATAACAGTTGTTTCATTTTTCTTCTTTTTCTATTTTATTTTAATTTAAACATAATTGCCTGTCCCTTCTGTTGTTCTAGTGATTGTGTGTGTGTGTGTGTGTGTGTGTATTTGTGTGTGTACGATGTGTTACTGAAGACAGGATAGAGCAGCCTACTCACTGATCTATAAGCTCAGTCCATTTTTTTTTATTTCTAAATATACATGAATTGTCCACAGATTTCACAAAATTGCTATTCCAGTAAGTTCTAGGCCCAAACTTGTAACCTTCCTGCCTCAACCCAATAGAGTTCTGCAATTACGTGCCGGTTCCCCTTGGCACAGCTTCCTTTCTAATTTTGAGTGTGATCACCTCTTGTGCAAACTCATTGTTTAATCTTATTTGAATTAATAATTCTTCTTCAAATCCATTGCCCTTGATTTCTATGTTCTTTATTCTTTTCTTGACTTTGATAAGAATCCATATAACTGATTAACAGCTTAACATAAAATAATGTGAAATTGTATATTTTTCCTCAGTGTTTTCACATATCTCTACTGTGTGAAAATGGTTCTATGTTCTCTTCATCTGAATCTGTTTTCGCATTTCTGTTGATTCATATTCTTTGCTTAGTTACTGTTTCTAGCTCTTTGTAAACTGCTTCCAAATCCTTCAATAGGCAGTAAATGTGGACAGATCTAACCCACGCTGCCCTGAAGTGGATGCATTTTTCCAAAGCGACAGACTCCGCCCCCCATTGACTCTCACTCTCCATTCTGACTGTCTGCTAATAGTTGGCAATAGGCTAGTTTTATTTTTATTGCCTCACAAGACCTCTTCTGAGAAACAGTAGACACTTAATTCTAAATGTGGCTTAAAAAATAACAATGTCAATTCATATCCTGAGAGCTTCAAAATCAAAACTAGCCCAAAACAGTATTTAAATTTAAATCGCCCCCATGAACAAGACTAGGCTATTGCAGACCAATGCCCTTTGGTTTATGTTTTGTCTAATTTATTTCCTTTTTTATACAATGTTAGTGAACCCTTGAAAAATAAAGCAATAAACTAATTTTCTGCTATATTTTAAATATTTTCATCAATAACTACATACCCAATACGTCATACACCTTATAAAATTCAAGTAGCCAGTTTGCTAAATAATTTCACATAACCTGAAACATCATCAGCTTCCAGAAAACTTACTTTTAGTTTCCGTGTGTGTGTGTGTGTGTGTGTGTGTGTGTGTGTGTGTGTGTGTAAGCTGTCTACCTTTCATTTATAATTTTCCTTATAGATTGGCGCAAAATGAAACATAGAAAACCAAAAATATGAAAAAAGACAGAAAGTATAGCAAATTTTACTCTAAATACAAAGGGATAAAACTACATTTTATTTCCTCAACTGAAGAATACACCAAAATATCTCTAAGCATGAAGCTATCCATAACAAATTTTTATTTTATAATACTCTGTCAACAGGATAAAATAGGTTTTAAAATTTCTGAAATTTGGCTTTCTGTGTCTCAGGAAAATAAAAGTGATTGAGAATATCCTTCAAAACTTTTTTAAAAGTTATTAAAATGATATTTTGGGTGTATTAGAGGTCAATTTATAAAGCTAGTAGCATATCTCTGTTTCTAGCTACAGCATGCTGAAAAATAATGTCTATTTGGGATCTTTTTGTGTAGTGTGTGTGTGTGTGTGTGTGTGTGTGTGTGTGTGTGTTTGTGTGTGGTGTGTGTGTGTGTGTGTGTGTGTGTGTGTGTGTGTGTTTTGAGGTAGGGTCTAGCTCTGTAGCTCAGGCTGTTCCTGAACTCACTATGTAGCCCAGGCTACACTTGGGCTCGTGGAAATCCTTCTGCCTCAGGCTCTCTACTGCTGGGATGACATACATGGGCCACCGGTCTTGGTTTTTGTGGTACTGAGGAATGAACTGAGGGTTTTGAGCTTGCTGAGCAAACCCTTTACCCACTGTACCATTCTTCCAGCCACTCAAGTATTTTGTTAAATGAAATAAAGTGTCCAAATAAAATAAATGCATTAATTAAATAAAATTAAAATATAAATACACACAAATGCATATAAATTAAAATGTATATGTAAATATATGTAAGTATATTTATTAATTCAAACATGGACAGCATATGAATTCTGCATTTTGTGTTACAATTAATAAACTCATCCTACTCTTCTAAAGTTTATTTTAAAAAAAAAAACCTAGAAATACAACTAATAATATGTAAGAGAAAATAAAGAAATACCACAATGGAAATCAAGGAAAAATGCAACAATATTACCAGATTTTGCATAGAGGTCTCTTCATGGTAAATCATATACTGCCGATTGTTAAAAATTGTGTGTCAAGAATTAAAAGGGAGAGCAACAAAAACATAGTTAAAACAACCATGGGTTATTTTTGCAATGAAGTAATTTTGTGGAGTAATTCTGTAACACTATCAAATGATTATTGCAAAATAAATGCATTTAAAACATTTTTTTCTTCAGTCATCATTCTAAAGATGAGAAAATATTGGAGCTGGAGAAACAGCACACCTGCTGTAATGCCTGCCTAGCAAGCACAGAACTCTGAGTTCTAGTTCTCAGCACCATATAAGATGGGTGTGGTGGCATATGCCTTTTATCTGACCACTCAGGGTGACACAGAATGACTAGGGTAAGTTGGAGACCACCCTGGACTGCAAAGTGTGTTCAGGACCAGTGTCTCAAAAAAAGAAGACACTATTAAAAATATTTATATGGCTGAAATGTTAAATAAGATTGAATGAAACATTAAAAGCTTATCCAGTGATAATAAGTAATACTTATTAAAATTGAATTTCTAATTATTCTTTTTTACCTCCTGATGAAACAGCAATCCAGATGCGTTTTAATTTCCTATAGTGAATTTTACTCCCTCCCAAAATTTATTTCACCAGATTAATTTCACCAAGATTAAACTTATAAATAATGTATAATTTCATTAGTCAAGATATTTAAAAGAATTTTAAAATGGAATTTAGGAAGTTTAAAGAGAACTTTCAGGCTGAGGACATAGTCCAGTGATTAGAGTGCTTGCGCAGGAAGCGTGAGACCCCAAGTTTTTATCCCTCAACACTACATAGTACCTAGGTGTAATGGTGCAAGTTTGGATTCCACTCACTGGGAAGGCTGAGGCAGGAAAATTGCCTTGAATTCACAGCCAACCTGTGGTACAAAGTCAATGCAGGAGGAACCTGAACTTCAGAATCAGACTCTATCTCAAAAAAATCATTAAATTAATTAAAAATGAAATAAAATAAAATATGCTTTTACAGTGAAAAAAATGGTTATTTGCTAAATTCATACCAGAGATATCTATCTCTCCTATTACTAATCTTATATACATGCATGCATATTACTGGGTTTTGAACTAAGGGTCAACGGCATATTGAAAGCATGCTCTAAGTCACAACTACAACCTGGAATAATGTATTTTCTTTTGTGCAAATGTGCATCGCAGTAGATCTTTGATATCATTTGCAACGTGAAAATGATAGTAGATGTTTGATATCATTTGCAACATGAAATGTAGGAAAAATGTCACATTTCAGCAAAAATATATAGCACAAAGAAACACACAACAAACCCAGTGTTTAATAACAAAACGATCTCAAATATTCTTGTGGTTCCATGAGTCGGAAGCTTTTCCAAGTTTAGAGAAGCCTGCAATGTCTGGAAAATGCTTATGAGAACTGGTATTAGTTATCAATTCTCCTGATTGTTGAAACTATGTGTCATCTGGGTGGCTGACTACAGGTCCTATGTCCGTGCTCCAGCAGAACGGGTCACACGTGCACAGCGGCCGCCGGAAACCAGCTCAGTACTATCAATAGAGACTGAATCACGTTGAGAACAAGTGTCAATATTTTCTCTAGTTTGATTTGTAGATGTTTCATTGGTCAAAGCAACTCACATAAACATTGCTTATTCACAGGGTAGAAGAATGCATGCTACTTTGATAAAAGGCTCGGCAAAGTCATGGTGAAAGATGTAACTCAGAGGAAAACAACATTTATATTTTTACAACTTTCTACATGTAGCTAATATTACTCATGGATGAAATTCACTTGACTCATATTTTCTTTAAAAATCAAGATATCAAAATAATTATTTTGTATTATTTTGACACTAAGATGATACAAATACTAGACTTATATGAGCGTGGTATTTGTGAAATTAAAAAAAAAGTATATATAGTAAGTAGCTTCTAGTGTACTCCCAGTTGTTTTTAATTTTGCAGGAAATACTAACATGGTAGGAAAAAGTTCCAATGACTAGCTGATGTTGTAACTGTATAATATTTAAAATATACTTTATGCATTTCAAAATATTTGTTTCAGATATATTAAAATATATGAATTATATTCACTACAATATTATGATTTTGTATTTTGATTATTTTACACAGAATCCTAAATATGAATTATTTCTTCATTTTCATTAAAGTTTTTTATATTGAAAAGAAAGAAAACAGAGAATGTATATTCACACAATTAGTTAAAAAGCTTTTATTTCATTTACCACTTGGAGATTTGGATAGATTAACCAGTTACCTTTTAAATTAAGCATTTGTGTTTTCGACAATGCTGTATTAGTAGAGGTTTTGTCTTAATCACTGCCTTTTCTGTAGCAACTCTTGCCAAAATTATAAAGCTAAGATGTTCACCTCCTTAAGAAATTGAACATGTTGGTGTGTGTTGGGGGTTGGGGGGAGACTCTAAGTTTTGTTTGCATTCTGGTTTCCTTGGAAACTAGACTCTTGGAAATAAACTGCATTGCTGAGTTTGAACATGTACCATGGAAACCAGGAAGAGAAATTCACCTGCATGTCAAGAAATTTCAGAAGTGTTGTGGGAGGACTTGGGGAAACAAATGAGAAAGATGTTTGTTTAAAAATCTCTGGTTTATTTTAAAATTTAGAGCTAATTCTCTTCTGTAATAGCTGATCTAGTTCCCACCTCAAAAGAACAGTAATCTAATTGTACAGATGATTAAAATACTCTACTATCAAAGATGTTCATCGTTAGCAAACTGTAAACAAGAGTCCACGTTAGGTTTGCATTATTTTATAATATTTTCATTTTAAGAAGTATGAAAAAGTCAGGTAATATATGGATTTCATAAATAAATTCAGTTGCTTTTTATTGTTTTGAATTTATGACTTCAATATGTAACATGATTCTATTTTATGGCATATTTTTATCATATTTTTGATAAAATTAGAAAACCCCACTGTGTTCAACAGAATTCTAATTTCCCCAGGTTATTCAGTACAACCTGAGTATAGGTAGGCCTGTGAAGGGACTTGCCAAACATCCAAGTTTAAAGTAATGACATTATTTTGGATTATTCAAGTGTAATAAATCTTCTAGAATTATTCCACAAGCTAAATGCAATCACTGTAAAAGCTCAAGAGGAAGTCAAAAGAATGAATCTGAGTAATGTAGCCGATGACAACAAGACAGAGCAGAAAGAAATCTGAGGTCCGAATCAGGCAAAGGACGTGATCATGACTTTGAAAGCAGTAGAAAAGGGCAAGCCCCAGAAAGTTCATAATGACCACCAACTAGAGCCCGGAAGGAAAGAGCAAGCTGAGTCCTAGAAACAAGTGGAAATGCATTCTGACAACTTAGGTGAGCACAGTTCCATTTTTTCCCCACTAAAGCTTCCAGAAAATGTTTCAGCTGATTTAAATGTCATAATTCCCGCAGCAGGCAGCATAACAGAGTCCACTGAAGAGCTAATGTGCAGAATGGTGCAAAGTAAATTTATATTCTATTAATTTTATGTTTTAATGGAAGCAAGAGAAATCCTAGCAGTGCATTTGGGATTTTATTCAACTATACTTTTAATCCATCATTGTAATTTTTATATTTTAGTTTATACATCTATCATGTGATATTCTCTTGATAGATATGGAGAAATCATCTAGCCAGCACTTAGTATGACTACAAATAAAGTATGCATCTACATGATAATATGTTATATTATTCATATTTGTGGTTCCTTTGAGAAAGCAAACTGCAAAAGAGAGACCATGAGAATGTATAACTTTTTATTTTTCAATCAGCTCTCTATCCATCTGTATCTATGTGCATAATCTTCTCTGTATTACAGTCACCCCAGATCAGAAAAGATAAATTTAAGAACAGAATGTTGTGAATTGCTAAATTCAAAGAAACAAAGGAAAAGATTAAATCCATAGTTTTTAGAAAAGGTACTGGTTAAAGGTAGTGTATGCAATTGTTAAGTGTAAGTAATTAATTGTCAATGGAATATTTCATTAATTAAAATCATTCTGAATGTCTGCTCACATTCACTGATCACTGCAAGCCATAAACTTATTTAAAATTTGAATGTGTGTTTAATAAATTATGAACTTTGTTGATAGAATCAAAATAATATCAACATAACCTTCTATCATCTAAGGATATCACTATTCACACAGTTTGACTCACTACTAACCTATGCACACACTAGGTACCTTTAATTTTAAGCTCATTTAGTCAGATGACAAAATCCTATATGTCAAACCCCAATCCTTCAAAACTCTTAGGAACATGGACATAGGTAGGTTAAAAAAAAAAATAGCATAATCTACACCATTTCCTATCAATGAAAGAGAATCATTACATCCCATACTACTTTCAGAATCATCTAATCCTTAGCATGCTGTGCAGGGATCCTTGAGATAAGTTCAGAGTTGGATGTTGCTGGTTCTTGGGACAGAAATTACTATATGTATATTGGCTGTGCTATGGTCGAGATTATAATGATGTTTTGGTTTTGTTTTAAAACCTAACTGCCTATAAAAACAAAAACAACAACAACAAAAATAAGGTTTTAAAACACGAATATTGTCCTTACGTATTGCACGTGTTACAATATATTTGCAGGTGGCCAGTTGAGTATGTCTTATGTTTTCTAATTTTCTTGTTAATGCAGTAATATTTTAATCCTATCTCTTTTTTTTTTGTACAGAAATCAGTCAAGTGTCTCAGTAATTCACCCAGACTTCAGAAGAGAATTATTATGTAGAAACAGCCCTCAATAATCTTAGAATATCCTAGAACTTTCCATGTAGATATGTTTGTAAAAAAAAAAAACTCAAGTCTGGTTTTCTGGATGCTACAGTTACTACATTCTATTACATTTTGAAAACGCACAATGAAGATGCTGAGTTTATAACTTCATTTCATTATATTTGGCACTTACTAAATAGACTGCAAATTCTTCAAAACTCATGAATATGGTTTATATTTCTGTGTATGTAGAAGAAGGTAAGAGTTGACCACCTTACCTTTAAAAATTTCATAAATGCTTTCTGCGAGTGCCCACATAAGCAGTGTTCTCTGCTGATGACACTATTTGTAAAGATGGAATTCCTCTTTTATGTACTTAGTAAACTGAGAAAGCAAAAACAGAGGCTCCAATTGTCATATTTCATTTTTGTCACAAACGGTTCGGAGAAGGATGCAGATCGTCCAATCTCTGGAGATTGTGTTTAATGATTTTTGAGTAATTTTTAAACAGAATTATCAAATTCAAATTTTAAGAAAACAACTTCAGCATTAAATGATATTACATGGTTAATTTAACTTTATATTAAAAGGACACAGAAATGAGGCTAAGAGCTAATATTTTAGTCATGTTTCCTGTGTTCATAAAGCATCTATAATCAATTCAAGTTTCTCTCCGTACCTCTCATACCTATTTTGATCTTCCTTAATGCTAAATTAAATACACTTGTGATTCCATTCTTGGTAAATCTGTACTATATGAATAATTTATGATGTCCTATTTTTCCTTTTCTACAAAACAAAGAGATTATATTGTACATTTTCCTTTTTAATTTTGATAATTGCATAAAAGAGTAAATTATAATTGCTCTTCACAGTTGTATAGATTATGAAAATGTTACACGGATTATGAAATTCACGATAAGTGCTACAGAATATTATTTTCATCATTATCATCTAAATTTCTACATAAATTGTAAAACAGAAACAACATGATTTTAAGTCAAAAGAAAGTGTATATAGAACAACAAAAAATGTTTTTGACTGGCTGGTGAATTCAAAATGGCTGCCTACAAGCATGAGCTCAGGAGGGCCCAGGCTCTACTTAGGTGTGAGATAGAAGAACCCCAGCTGGAAACCGCATATAGATTCAACTGGCTGTATACAAGTTTAGATGCGTTTTGGATTACCAAAGTCAAAAAGCCCTAGACTTTCATTTTGAAAAGGTTTCTGACTTTTCAAATATCAAATGTGAATATATACATACACATTTTAAATCATAAGAAAAACGTTTCATTAAGTCCCATTTGCTATTTTGAAGCATCTAAATGAATTTCCAGCTACTGTCATGGCTGGGTGGCCAACCATCTTCCCTGGGCTTTACAGGTGTATTTATTGGCAAACCTAGTGTTACATGAGCCACAATAAAAATACAGCTCTGGATTCTTTTCATAGGGTAGGTTATGCAGTACAGAAAAGCTTTACAGAGACAGTTATTAGAATTGTTTCCCAAGGTTTATGGTTCAGTAGTATTCAGGCACATGGCAAGATTACAAATGTATTCTTTGAAGTGTAACCAAGAGGATAGATTGAGCTGAGGAAAGTTCAAAGACATAAGTCACTTTTCAGGGAACTCCCAGCTCACAATCTCCCAGTACCAGTTTTGTTTGTCTGGGCACTAGACTCATGCTATTCTTTTTATGTAAAAAAAAGTCAATAAAATAATAACTTCCCTAAGAAAACACATCACTAACTTTTCAAATATTCAGGTGAATGGAATCTGATCGTGACCTTATTATTTCTCTAGTGTGGAAACTCTCACTACCTTTAAACATACAACAGCAAGAACAAGTATTTTAAGATGTGGGAGCTTTATATTTTTAACATGGAAACCAAACCATGATAAACTCTGAATTTAAACATGCAGGGTAGTTTTTTTCTCTTCTGTCATAAATTTGATTTATTGTTGGCCTTCAAATTAAGTTTTTTTATGATTTGCAATATCTAATGTACTGTACAGTAGTTGTCATGACAATGAGGTGTGCATAAACATTTGGTTGTTCATAGTAGCTCACTTATTTCTTCATCGCCCAGTTTGGTCTTGTCAGACATGATATAGATAATGATGGCAGCAACAATATTTATTACATGGGCTCTTTTTTGTTATATTGTGCTATATAAAATGCACCAAGGATTGGATTTCAAACTAAAAACAATCTTACTGAATAATCTTGAACTTCCTTTACATAAGGTTAAAGAAAAAAAATAGATTGCATTATTCTTTAAAAGTTTAATTCTAAAGAAAATTTAATTAATTATTAAACTTGTGGTAAAAATTTCAGAGACTCAGAAATGAATGTAATATGTTGTCAACCTACACAATAGTTTAAGGTGCATGAAACAGATTTTGAGAATACACTAATCCTATTATTTTAGCATTTGAGCATGCTGCTTTATAACAGAATTTAAACTGAAATTAGCATTTATAATAACTTTAGCATATTTGCAAGTAAATTTCATATTAATATATTTAAGAATATGAAACTCAAGACAAAACCAATGTTAACAATTGTGCTTCAAATTCTTAAAACTCATGTACTAGCTGTCCAATTTTATCATCTTATTAGAAAATAACCATGTCTTTTAATTTGTGTACTGCTCACAATCCATTTCTTGCTACAAGGACATAATTGAGTACTGCAAAAGAAGCCATGTTGTCTAAAACACCTATCTGTACATCGCATGGGCATTCACACAGTTTGCTGCCTTTGCATTCAGAATATAAATGTTAATTTATAAAACATGCTTCTGATATTTTCTATTTTACAACCTGTCCAAATGGCATAGGCTTTCTTTACCTTGTTGAAAGTATGGGATATCTAGGTTTTCATTCTGTATATCTTAAACTCATTTTGCTATAAAATACTGTGCAATGTATGTATTGCCTAGTCTCATCCATGTAGCTCTTACCAAGGCAAAGAGATTCTCTTACTGTGTTATCGGAAACAAATGTCACAAAAGCTAATCTTTTGAAAATATTTACATTTGAAGTTTAAGATATCACACGATATTTTCTAGGCATTTATAGGGTTGACACAATAGTTGTGACTTCAGAGACATAAGAGCTAACTGGAGCTTTTTTTTTTTTTGAAAAAGATACAGTATTATAGGCCATTAATGTAGTTTTCTTTTATGTGAAGTACATTTTTATTAAGTTCTCAATGAAAAGATTAAACACCAAATGAGTTCCTTGATGAACCTCAGACCTTCTCTTCTTCCATACAGGCCATAAACCATAAACTGAAATTATACGATAAAAAGGACCCAGTAATTGTCAGTCTCTAATGCCACCTTTAAATAATCTTAGGGCATGACAAGAGGCCCGCAGGCCTGCTTTTTCTCTCATGCAGGTGCCGCGCATTGCACTGCTGGGCTGGCTGCACACTTACTGCTACTCTGTATTTTACTATCTCTCCTTATGCTGTCAGCGAGTAAGGTAAATTCTAGCCATATTTAATATCAGAATGCTAAATATGAATGCATAAGGCAACTGTATGGGTTCTACCTTTCCCATATTTTTATTTATTTATTTTTTCATTCATTCTTTCTTTCATTCATTTATTCAGTGGTGCTTGGGATTCAGACTGTGGACTTCATATTGAGCTACACATTAATCCAATTTTTTAAGCTTTGGTTTTGAGACAGAATCTAACTAAATTGTGAAATTGCTCATACTGGACTTGAACTTTAGCTGCTTCTACTTTTTCCTTCCAGAGTGCTGGGATTCCAGCTTCCTGCCTAGCTGACCCAGCTCACCTTTCCAGCTTTTAAAATGAAGCTCCAAACGTTCACAGAAACTGAACAATAGATGCTCAAATATCTTAAAAGTTAGAACACCGTATGTTGAGCCTCTTATTTCAAGGTTCTTTGTGTGTACGTTATGTTCTCATGACTTAAAATCATCCAAAGCATTTTATACTTCCTGAAAAACTATCCATTACCTCTGGCTATAAAAATCAATAGCAGTTTGGCCTTTCTCTATTAATATTGCCACTAAGCAATCGCTTTAATCCTCTTTGGAAATTCGGTGACCAAGATTATTGCGTATTATAGTGTTATTACCTGATAAGAGTATTAAATACAAAGTATGGGGGACATAGCCCAGGGATTAGAGCTCTTGCTCGGCCTGGGCAAGTCCCTGGTTTTATTCCCCAGCACGATGGTACACACCAATAATCACAGCATTTGCAAGGCTGAGGCAGGAGTACTGCCATGAGTTTGAAGCCAGTCTGAGATGCACAGAGAGTTTAGGACTGGCCTGGACTACAGAACATGACCTAGTCTCAAAGAAAAAAAAAAATTATGCATCTCAAAATGACATTGAAAATACAGAGGAATGTATGAGTTGTGAGATTGCAATACCTCACAGAATGAGTTCTTGCTTAAGAACTTGACTGGACTTTCTATGAAATATAATTCTTCAGCTAATATTAGATACCACGTGAGAAAGTGAGGTGTCCCAAAGACCTTTTCATTTCTAATTCAGACAGTGCACCATAATCATTCAAGCTCTATAAATCAATAAGTACCTAACAAGATTATTAACATATATGAATGCTGACTATTAGAGTTATAAAGGAACTCAGGTTACTCATATTTAGAGTGTGAACATAGCACCAGATATATTCAAGCAATTTACAAGCAGACAGGGAACTGTGAGCCACTTATCAAAATTCATTGAATATTGAAAATTGACAGAAGGTAAGAGGGTAAGAAATAAATGGAGAATTGTGCTCTCTAGACCAGAAACTGTTATGCAGTGTTTGCTGCCCCTGAGCTTTAGAAAGCTAGAAGAATGGAGATTTCTGAGTAAATTTTGAAGCAGTTATGTCAACAGAGAAATTAGAAAGATACAGATATGCAGGAAAGCCAGCACATTATCCACTGTTCACTTTCCTTTCCTACAACCCCTGCTCCTAAATTAGAAACTGCTTTTTTTTCCAGTAGTTGAAAAATAAAGTTACAAGAACATCAAAGTGTTAATAGTACATTCATCAAGGCAGACGTGATAGTGGTGTGAATGAATATTGAACACATGCACACTTACATGTTTACAAATAGACATCTTTACACATATTCGTTCACAAAGACATGAATGAATCCATGTAAGTGTAGTAGACTGCAAACTGAGAGATTTTTGAAACTAAAATAATAGGTTTTTTTATATACTAAACCAGTGCAGCAATCATAAATTTGTGTAGGCTCTGGTTACCTGAGACAAAGAGTACCCTGTGTAAATTATGAATAATTTCTCCAAGCTACTAATAGTGCTAATATAATCAAATAAATCATTCACAGATTTTTGCATAACTAAGTCACCTTGTAGTCATATACATTTAGAGGGAATTTATCAAAGCCTTTTTAATAAATCAAATTTTGTTTTGAATCAATTTGAAAAATTTTAGAAGTATATCTGAGTATCAGTACGCAATTCACAGGCAATATTCTCTCTCTCTCTCTCTCTCTCTGTCTTTCTCCCTCTGTCCTCTAAGTGTAAGTGTTCTTATCCTTCCCTTTGTCTCTGCTCCTGTGTAGTTTAATTTGCACCATGGGAAAGACATTTTCTGATTTGCAATGACTTTAGTAACCTATCTGTAGGCAAATTGTTAAAAGGAAATACCTGCCGACACCTGCCATGAGGTGCATCTCAGCGAGGTATGGGGGCATTCATTTGACATTGCTGCTTTGCAGAATATGTTTCTATTTAATGATTTCTGGTCATCCTTTTCCCTTTGGATCTATTAGTCTGCATTTTTCAAAACAAAATAAAATCTTATTTTTTGAACCAGATTATGAATCAGTGCATATTCATGCATGTTTGTTTTCATGCTGTCACTATTTGTTTTTATTTATATTTTACATAAATCTTTTTTTTTTTTTTTTTTTTTTTTTTTTTTTTTTTTTTTTTTTTTTTTTTTTTTTTTTTTTTTTTTTTTTTTGAGACAGGGTCTTGCTCTGTAGCCCAGGCTGATCCTGAACTCACTATGGAGCCCAGGCTGGCCTTGGACTCATGGCAGTCCTCCTGTCTCAGCCTTCCAAGTGCTGGGATTACAGGAATGTGCCGCCACCCCTGGCTTATGTGGTGCTGGGGAATCAAACTTGTGTTCTTAGTGCTTGCATAGCACTTGCTAGACAAGGGCTTTAACTACTGAGCCATTCCTCCACCCCTATTTTACAAATGTTTTAAAAGTAGTTTCACCGACTCTCTCCTGCTGTTCTTTCTATTTCATGCAGTATGTGATTTTTTTCAAAGAAAACAACAGTAGTCCCGACAGAATATTTCCTCACATTAATCTTTTTATCTATAGTTTGGACTCAAATGTCACATGAAAAGCACCATATATTAAAAACATGAATGCACTTTTAATGAAGAAATAAAATCATATAGAATATGCAAATACTCATCTCGCCTGCCTATTGGTTCTATAATAATAGAGTTTTTCCTCCTTCTGCTCTAACTGGGCTGTGGTTACATAGAACTAACAGTCCAGTCCTAGAGGCTTATCTTGGGCTTTGAGATTCACCAGACTGTGAACTTAGAATTACCAGTGCTTCCAGGCTAGCTGATGTTCTTAAATTAAACATTTAGACAAAAGAGTGTTATGTGGGAAGAAACAGCACGAATCATGTAAGACTGATGTGGTCAGAAGGCATCAAGCTATCACCCAACCTCTTGAGCCTCTCGTCTCGAGATACACGATCACTTCTTCAACCTCATTAACTTCTCACAAACCTCCTCTTTATCCTAAGTGCTATTAATTAAATAAAAATCTTCCCCCAATTTGTTTAGCTTAATCCTTTGTTTGTAGAAATATTTTTGTTTGTTTGTTTGTTTGCTTGTTTCTCTCACTTTACGTGCCATAGGAGGAAGCATTTCTACAGAGTACAGAAGTTTGGGGACAGGCACGAGCATGTCCTTTGACATTAGGGAAAAAAAGAAACTCTTCCTTAAGGTACAGTTTCATCTTTTCAGAGAATCTCTGACCTAAATAAAGAAGTTTCAAGTGCCATGGCTGTAATTTTCCTTTTAACTCTCGGCTCCACACATTGATCTGGAGACATAAACCATTATTTTGCTGAGCTCAAAGATTAAATGCAATGCTTACCCATATTTTTGACCATAGCTCATCATCTTTAATTATGTGCACACATATTTGTTTCTTACAATTCTCTCTTTCTCTTTAGTGACTTATTGGATGAGTATAACTGTGTATTCACTTACGATGCATTAATTGATGTTCCATAAAATCACCGATTATTCAGTCTTCTATAGATGGAAATTTGTAGTTCATATTGGAAACTTGTACTTATATATCATTTTTGTAACCGTTATTCTCCAGTTTAAATGATCTATGATATTTGGAGAAATCAGATTCTTCACATCAAATTTTAAGAACCAACACAAAGTTCGTCTGGGAACTGAACAAACTGACCAATTAGAAAAATTGGGTTGAAGCTTTGAGTACAAGATTTGTCCTATGGCAATAACAGAATGGTGCGTTAATGCGATAGTGATGTCATAAGGAACCACAGGAGTAACACAAGAAGTAAAAACAAACTACACTGCAAAATAGCCACGTGGGCTGATGAGTTAGTCCAAGTATCAATTAGACTCTTACAAGGGCTAATCTGTGCCGTAGCACCCTTAGTCAGGATGAATATATTTAATTCAAATGAGTGAGTATTTTAGTTTAAAATCATTTCTGCTCAATTATTGGGAGGGAAGTGGTTGAAATCAAGTTAATTCAAGACCATATCATCCACACTGCCTGCCAATTAACAGATAGGCTTTTGTCACTTGATTTTTCAAACCACAAATGACTAAAGCAACCTCAATTCTATCACATCCAAACAAAATAGTACTTTGGATCCAGAGAATTCTCTATTGTACACTATTTGTGCTGTAAGAAGGTAGTAGGCTTGGTTATTTAGAGCGTACAAAAGAATTCCAACAAAAAGACAGCAAGTTCACATCTTCCTTAACACACTATCATGTTAATTCCTTGTTCACTAAAGGTTTAGGTAGAAATATTGGGAATATAATACTAATATCCACGTTCTAAGTTTTCAGATTTTTATCAGATGTCATTTTATGTCCTAATAATGTAATTCTGAATTTACTTGAACTCTAAAAATTACATGTTGTTATTGCTTATATTTAATAAAACAAAAATTGTAGCATAGAAAAGTTAAGTGGTTTATCAAGGGATTGGGGCAGTCCTCTAGCCTGAAACTTAAATGTTGCTAAAGAACTTTAAAAGCATGGTGCTTTTGACAGAACAGACTGAGGGTAAACTGTGGAGATGGCTCTTGAGTCTCACCAGTTTGCACAGAAAGGAAGGCTCATCTTTTATAATTCCCTCTCACAACAACTATTCATTTCTAAATTTCTGGCTGAGCATCATTATCAGAGCCAAGACAGCTGAGGATTCCTTTAGACACTGTATGTATTCCCACAGAGTCAATATTATGCGATCCTTGTGGTTTAAAGAAAACACTAATGGGGGACCTGGAGGAATGGCTCAGCGATTAAAACACTTGAGCAAGCGCGAAGCCAATCGCCAAGTACCAGATTTCGATTCCCCAGCACCACATAAGCTGGGCGTGGTGGCACACCCCTGTAATCTCAGCACTGGGGAGGCTGAGACAGGAGGATTGCCATGAGTCCAAGGTCAGCCTGGGCTCTGAAGTGAATTCAGGACCAGCCTGGACCGCAGAGCGAGACCCTGTCTCAAAAAAAAAAAAAAAAAAAAACACTAACAATACTTAAAATATCTTCCCAAATCAAAGAAGAATCTATAAAACATGGAACCTGATAATGATAAAGAAGAATAAAGTTTCTTAAAGAAATTAATATAGGATTTTTTCAATAATTTTCCCTTCATCTTAGGATTTATGAACCAAAACAGAAGTTCAGGAGAGTACAGAAAGTATCTTTCTGTGTCATGTGGCATATTCTAGATCTCTAGATATGCTCATAGCTAAGGATACAAGTACATTGAAAGTAAAATAAAATTATTAATATTACAAAATATAATTTTAAGCGAGTCGGTCTAGTTTATTCCAAGGAAAGATAATTTCTTATTCAAAACTAAGCTAATGTTTTCTGCAACTGATGTCTCAAATTTCACTATTCATTTTCTCACATAACAACAAAGTAAAAGTGGTGCAATACCACACTTATATTCTAGGTTTATTTCTTTAAAAGAAATTTAAATTGTAGTTGATTTTCCAGTGTAGAATGACAGTGAATTACGTTCAGGGCAGGAGATAAACCATTGATATTTGGAAACCTTTTCCAAGTTTCTATTGATCAGCAGATTTTGCTGAAGCTTTATTAAACCACTTTGATTTATTTATTTCATCTATAATAGTGTTTTATAATATTACATTGATCTTTTCCCACTAGACTCATTTGAGCAAACTGGTGTTTTGATTTTGGCACTTTTGTCCTGGGTTAACCTTTTAAAAATATTCAGTAAAAAAATACTATAGTGTCATGTTAGGCCTTCAGAAGAAAAGATACAACATGAACCTTATATATGTATCTTATTTCTAATTGGAATTTCCAGTGAGCAGAAAAAGTCAAGGTTGAATCCTCATTGAACTTTTGTTTCTGTGTTCCCTATGATTCACGGCACCTGTACAGCCGGAAATAAAACCTATCAGGTTCCCAATAAAACTTGATGGCTTTTAGAACGCATTCTACGACTGCTCGTTTAAGATATGCATTACACGGAGGTTATTACGACACTCACTAAAAGCTGACTCAATTCATTCAACAAAGCTCTAGCTTTTAACAGACTTGTTTTAGCAGATGCCTGCTTAGTACCATTCATTGGTTTAATTTACAACTATTATTCTTTCTGAATGTTTAGGTAGAAACATTTTATCAACAATTTTATGAAGCAGAAGCATCAAAGTAATGGCTGTTGTAAGTTAATAAGTAAAATTATGCAATGATGAAAAGACAATGAAATGCACAACACAAACCTATTTCTTAAAAATAGTAATCTGAATTTAGTTTGGAAATTTTTCTAAAAACTAGAGTATTCTACTCAGTTAATTAGCAAGAATTTTGGCCATAACTTTACTTATGAAATTTCTTAATAACTTTTAAGTTATATTGAGTTCTCCTACATCCTTACTGTCCATCATTTTCATGCTTAATAGTATCCACACATAAAGAAATTATTAGAAATTATTTGGTGGAGGATTTTTTGTTTTAGCACATTGTTACAAGCAAGTAATTTATGTGAAATTAACAATTCCATATCCTTCAAAAAATCCACTTACAGCAATGATTTCTGGTAAAATACTTCATGGTCATCACTGTCTGTTTTTAATTTGTTAATCTAATATTTGTGTAGGCTCCAATTCATATGATGAGGAAACATTTGTGATTCTTTCATGGAAAAATATGATACACATACACACACACACACACACACACAAATGTACAGAGAAAAACAGAAAGAGAAAAATGGAAACAGACAAGAGAGACTGAGAGGGAGAGAGTGAGAGACAGCCAGAGAGAGAGAGAGAGAAATTACAACAAAAATAAATAAGAATGATGAGAAAGAATTTCAATTTGACCTGGTTGGCAGAGTCTTTTCCATTTTCAACACTGCAGAACAATTCTCTCTGATTGTATTTTAATTGTTGGAAATCAAAGCCAATTTTTTAGACAGCTTCTTAATGGTGTCCTAATATTAAATCATTTCATTTTGATTTCTGTAAACCAATGAATGAGTACTAAGAATTTAAACTTCCTTAAGTACATTCTTATTTTCACTTACCATTGAAATATTCTTACAAGGGATTTGAAGCAACAATTTGCCAAAATTATTATTTTTAAAAAAATGTGTATTAGAATACACGTGGTCTGTAGGTTTTATCAAAAAGTTACCAAATTCCATACCGCATGAATTACTAAGAGCAACAAACTTTACAGTTTGCTCAGCTCATCTGATAAATATTACTTTTTAGGCAACAGATTCTTAATTGATTTTTTGAGCCTACCAAGGGTCATGGTAAATAAAAAGAGTACCTTATGTGTACAGGAACCTGGGCAAACATGCACGTGAGCTCAAGAAGAGTGGGCAGGAGCTACCACGTGGTCAGCGTGTACTTGTAAAGTCTTCCTTCAGTATCACCAGTTGATTGGGAGGAAATCTTAGAAAGCGATTGCAAAGTGTTCGGTGGTAGTTCTAGCAACACAAATAAATAAACAAGGAAGCAAATAGAAATAAAAAAAAATTTATGGTTACACAAATGCTTATATACATGCATTAAATTTCAAGTTTTTGAAAATATGAGTATAACTATGTTTAACTGTATATACATTTACATTAAAAACTCAAATAAATTACTCAGAAATATATACATTAATACCATCTATAAAATTGCATTCTATAAAAATGATAGCTCATTTATAGGCTTCATGAGACATTGATTACACACACACAGATATATATATATATATATATATATATATATATATATATATATATAATCTTTCCATAAAGAAATATAAATTTGAGTCATTTCTAGAAAAGTAGCTGCACCTCGAGATCATTATGCTCAGGAAAACAAATGAGACACAGAAAGTTAAAAATACAGCATGACGTCTGCACATTCTGTACATGATGCATATCTACCAAAACACAAACAGATAAAAGAGCAAAACCAAAAAGCAAAGGCAGAGACCTTAGAGATAACTTTGTGCACAACACAAGGAGATATTGCGGGGCCAGCAGGTGGAAATGGAGACGGGAAATAAAAATGTACAAGTTGCAGTGTGTATATGTCTCGATTCTTCAAGAGGAAAGTAATTATAATGTATCACAAACATGTACCAATAAAAGAAGAAATTTGGCAAAAGTGAAATATACAAGCTGGGTTTGAACTAAGAAAATAACAGCAAAATTTTTATGGTGAGCATTTTGATGAAGGGTAACAGATGGATTTGTCCTTCCAAATATCAGGACAGGAATTTGCAGCTTTCTGTATGTAGACATAACAGAATAAATGTATACATATTTTTTGTTGAAACAATTTTGAACCAGTATAGTCTCTCTCATTAATGACAATTGTGAATGTTAAAAATAACTTGTAAACCTTTATAAAAAAACAAAGTTAATGTACACAAATTATATAATGAATCGCACTAATGTCACATTTCACAGCCTTTGTATCGCACTACTTATATCTGTGCTTGATGACTATTGAGATAAATGACACCACGGAAGCTACATGTTAGAAATAAAACCATTGCTAATTATTTCAAGTATAACACTTCTTTGCTTATTACAATCAATGGCGTTCCAACCAAATCATTTAATTTTAACAGAAAAAAGTCTGTTATGTTTTGCCCCTCTTAAGTATATAGAGAAATAAAAGAATAGGTCACAAGGCTTAACTGAAATTAATTTTCCTTTGACCCCTAGACAATCCCAAATGTAAAACACTATTAAGATAATGTGTATAGTGTAATTGCAAAAAATAGTTGCATCTAGGATCTACTTGTTTACCTCACCTTTTACATTTTGTTCTCTCATTAATAATTCAACCACGTCTTTATCAGTTGAACAGCTATTTGCAAATATTTTATGCAGTCATCAAAGAACACTATTCTTTTTGTACAAATATCTCACATTTGCGCTCAGATAGCAAACCATTTCTATGTGAGGTTTGTGCTTTATTGAACAAACACACCTATGTTTTATAAACTTGGCAACTCCAAAAGTTGGATGTGAACTGTTTGTTCTTTTACGTTCATTGTGCTTTCAAATAAACTTTCACATTATGCTTAAATAAAAGATTTAAACAAAAATAAAATTATAATTCAGAGTCAGTATCTCTCTTTACTTCTTTCATTATAATTCTCAGAAAAAAACATTCTGTGCATCAAATTTTTAAACTGACAAATTTTCTGGCTTGTTTTGTAAATCTATGCAGAGCTTATATTATAAATGGCACAATGTTAATTAGTAAATGAATTGAAGGATTTTAACATGTTTTCTGCAAAACCTAGCAAGTGAAGAGGTCCAGGTTGTAGAATACTCTTTCCATCTCTGCATATCTGTCTTTCCAGGGGTAACTTATTCTCAAATTCTAAATTTCTTCTCAGACAAAATTGATAAAAGAAAACAACAACAACAACACAAAAGAGGTAGTTTTTGAAAGCTGATCTAATTCTTGCTACCTTCTTCGTGTATGCTGAACTTTGAAAACATGAAGGTGAAAAGATAATCATGATCAGAGACAAATGATTTGAGGAATTTGTTTTCCCTTAGCAGGTCACTAAAAACTGGCTAGTGATTAAAACTAAAGAAGTCTCAAACATTTACAACACATTTCTAATGTCCATTTTTAGCAGACTAGTTCAGCTCTGGCACTTGTGAATTAGAAGATGACGTGTACACATTTCATGACAGGGTGCCTGCAAATATTTGTTAATGGGTATGGAGTCTGCTTTAATTTGACAATTCAATTCAGAATTCATGTATTGCCAGTACAGTGGTACTCTGAGGATGGACCTTTGGAAGGTGAGCAGGACCAGAAGACAACCCCGCCCGACTGAGTGCAATGAAAGCCTTTACCAAGGAAGCTTCAAGCAATATTTGACTGTGTTTTTTTTTTTTTTTTTTCTTTCAGAGCGTAGGACACAGCTTTTCTTTTCTTGGTGTATATAGCAATGAGATGTCATCTTGGAAGGAGAGAACAACATTTATTAGACAACCAAACATACAAAGTGACTCTGGTTTGGACATCCCAGTCTCCAGAACTGTGTACCAACACATTTCTATTTATAATTATGCAGTTTCATACAGTTTTATTTTTAATATAACATTCTAGACACAAAATGGGCTAAGGCATCTTTCTTAAAATGTTTCTGTGCTTCCTAATAAAAACAAACATTGAACAGGGCTCTTGCCATTCTAATATTGCAGGTTACATCAACTTGCTTTCAGAGGTCAGAGTCAAACTGAACACTGGAAGTAGACATTATACATAAGCTGTCAGAGTAGGTGCAGAAATTATTGATAAGCTGTGTAACACTGCACCATGATAGGCTATAATACTCTGCACCATGAGTTTAAATCAAAGTTATGGTAAGACTGTAATGACATCATAATTGATAATTTATAGCCCGTGGGACTGCTGTGACCTTGGTCTCTTTCATGTGGCAAGGAATACTTTAATAACCTTCTTTTACATTTCTTGATGTTTGAAGGATAACAAAACTAATGCAACCGTATATCTCAATTTTTTTTATGAATAACTATAATGTGGAAACTTTCTATGGCACAATCCCAGAGGAAACTAGTAGTCTGTAATTTTTTTTTTCTTGAGCTCTCTTTTTCTGTTTTACTTTTTAAAAAGATTTCTTTAGGGGCAACATAATATAAGCTCAAACCATATACTTTGATGAACAGAAAAGAACATTATTGTTGAATTTCTAGTCCTATAATTTAGTTCTTGGACCACATAGAACTGGACCAAAAAGATACCAGGGCCAAGGAATGTAAACTGAATAAAATTTTATTCATTTTGTAACTAAATTTATATACAGTTATTATTAACTACATGAATGGTTATAATACTAATAAAATATTTCAACAAAATATTGGTAGTAATTGCTTATGAATTTTGTAAAACCTAGATACATGCTATTTTATGAACCAGAAATTCATACAACCTTCTCCTTATAAATCACGAAAATTATTCTTCCCAATAAAACTATCAAATGATATTAGAATTAATAAATTCATGTTATGTGTCAAAAAAGATTAGGTGATAATAAAGACTTCTCTTATCATTAGATCTTTAAGTTGGAAATCAATTCCTGTCATTTGAATTGTTCCTTGGTCGAGGTCGTTATTAAATGCATCTCAATCTTTCCGTTCATTGCTCAAGAATCTTTGCTACTAATTACTGCAATTAAGAAAAGATGCTCTTAAATTTTGTCAATATTTTCCTACTCTGACAAAAAATAAATAAGTTGGAAGTTAAAATATAATGATCTTGGAAACTTTTTTTGTAAGCAAGGGCACATTCTTCTCAGTTTATTTTAGGTGCAGAGTCCATAATTGTATCAGCATGGGGTACTGAAGTTATTTAAAGTATTCACACAATACAATGTCTATGCAAGAATGCAGTTTATGTGGATGAATGGATAGATGCTCACAAAAAGTGGAGGGGAATGTGCATTGCACATGACTTCGTGTGTGAAATTCTAAAATGTGTGTAGAATGGAGCAAAACACGTTCTGCTGGGAGGAGCCAAGAGAATGTCCAGCGCTGCCACAGGGTGAAACATTTGAATGAACGTCGCCCTCGTGTGACAGGAGCTGCCCCGCGTGCTAATGTAAGACAACACAATACACGCAAATAATACACACAAGATTTTTATGTCAAGCACTACTTAATTTCATATTCCTTGATCACTGTCCCACTGCATGTTTGACTAAGCACATATGTAAAACTCTGCCAGTGGATCTAGCATATTTAATACGGGTATGTTCTCGACAGAGCACATGAGATTTGATTCATTAATGGAATGCTCCATTACCAACTCTGACAGCCTTCCAGCTCTGCTGGGAAATGAGGTATAGCATCAGGTTACTAAGCAGCTCTGCAGCTTTTTAAAAGTAAGTCTTGGAAGTCACTTTGTTTCTCTTAATTGATTCCATCCACATCATTTTAACATAAATGGGACATCATGTTTAGAAATATGCTGTGTTGCTACTTTCAGCTAACATATCTTTCTACCTCTGCATATCTAAATCAAAGGCTGGCATCTAAATGTCATATTGAAGGAAGATATTTTTCTTCTTCCTGAGTTGCAATGAAAAAATATATTGATATATATTTTCTTTTGGCAGATAAAGCCACTGTCGGAATGTATCTGTGCATGCCAGAAAATAATGTAAAATACTGAAGAGAGTTCCTACCTGTTTTTCTCTGACTTTATTACAGAATAAAGTTTTAATTAGCTTGCCTGACTTATCCCACATTTCATCTCCACGGTATAGTGCCACAAACCAATAGCAAATCTGTCTTACAGCACTAAAGCCATTGTGACTTTTCTGCAATCGCAAAACCATTGAGCAAGGTAGTACCTCGTTTAATCCTGACGTATTAGTGACAAATGTGTCCATATGCCATACTTTATGAGGAGTAAAGTAGGCTTTTATCAACTTCAAGTCTTCTTTCCATTATATCAAAGTTGGAAAGCAAACAATAGAATGTTATAAACAATTTTATATTCAATGTCTTTACTCAAGGGCCCATGAAGTATTCATTGCCCATTTTAGAATAACGCATAGTCTAGATATTAACTCTGCATATTCTAAATATTTTACAATAAGGTAAGGGTCAAAAGTGTAGAAGATATTGACAGATTAAGAAGAAAATCTGTATTATTTTTACTCAGTTTATGATTCGAGTTTACTGAATTATTATTTTTGCTTAAAATATGACCATTACAGAACATTTCATTAGACACTTTAAAACACCTGATCTGTACTCTAAAACAAATAAAAACACAAATATGGGGAAAATCAGAGTAATAAATTTTCTTACTCAATTTTGAGGTATTTCACTTTAAACATTTTTATAGAGTATGAAGTGATTCCAAATGTACCCTTTGATCCCTCCAGTGTCTTGCAGATAAAAGGGGAGTTTTCCCAAAAACCCAAAGTTGAAAGCAAAGAAAATTTTGTTTTATGACTCTATCCTTATAAGGAGCATAAAATACCCATTAAAATTCTATCAAGTCCCTGATTTCAATTCCTCAGCATCACATTTAAAAAGTGTGCTGGGTAAAATGCTCCATCTTCATAATCCCAGCACGTGGGAGGCCAAAACAGGAGGATTTCTGTGCATTTGAGTCCAGCCTGGACTACATGGTGAGTACAGAACTGCAGAACTAGCCTATACTACAGAGTGAGATTCAGCTAAGAAAAATACTTCTGAAGATATCAGTAAAGGTAGATTTTTTATTAAATCTGAAATATTTGGAATATTTAGTGTTTATCAATTTCGCATGCCTTAGATCTCCGATATAAATGAGTCTAAAACCTAGCTGAAAAATTCTGGTGAGAAATAACACTGGCAACCTACTTACCATAGGAGTATAGATATAGTCAGCTTGAACTAATTGGAATCTCAATTCTTTACCCTGATTATTCTATGAATACCTCCTGAAATGTAACATCTATAGCTCAGAGCTGCTTTACCTAATTCTGTGTAACTAACTCACTGTGGAAAAAGAGAGAGCACGCATGTTTCTCAGCACAAGGAAATTCACACAACCACAAAGATACAAAAGAAAAAACAAACTTCCAAAAAAAAAAAAAAGAAAGAAATGTTTTGACAAAACCAACGCATGTATCTGAGGTATCTCAGTGCACAACTGTTGTGTATTAGAAATTTGCCCAGCCGAAGTGGAACTACTCTCTTTTTCTGCTGGTCAGGAGGAATAGTGCAGGAAACATTGCCTCTTATTACTAGAATTTGGAAAGAAAGCTGAGGAAAAACTGAAGTCACAAAATAACTAGCAAAAACTACATAAAAGCACAAAACTACTCTTATTTTCATCCTTTGCTTCAATAGATCATATCCATTAGCAGGTTTTGCAATGTTTGCTTTAAGCAAAGAAAAGAAAACAAAATTTACTGGTCAAAACTGCTTCTTGTCCTTTGCAACAAGACAACACCCTTCCAGTACGATTTCTCCCAAACATTTGGAAGACTATAGTTTTTAGTAGCTTCAAGCAAGATAAATCAATAGGGAGAATACGAGAAAACTGCATCCAGTTGGAGCGGTAGATGGAGCAGCCTGAGGTGAATTCTCACTCAACATTGGTACATTTAAAAAAATAGTTTCTATTCACCAAGGAATTAGATAAAGCTTGGATTCTATATACTTTCTTAAACTGATCTCAGTGCTAACAAATTAGCTTTCTCCTTTGATGTTTCTTAAAGCACACACATTCTATAATACTACAACATAGTCCCAAGCACAAAGACATAGGGCATAATTTAAAGTACAGTATTAATCTGCCACTTTAGGAATTTAACATTCAATAGGAATATGTAATCTTAGTGATTATTATGAAGATTTCTCGTACACTTCTTTAATGTTAAACTTTCAGATTTGAAAAAAATAATTTTCATATTATAAAAAATTTGAGAATATGTAAATAATTAAAAATAAAGTTAAAGAAATGAAAAAAAACCCTTAGGCTCATAAAGTTAACATTTTTTGATATGGTTTCATATCTTTTCTTATTATAATATTTTATACATATACAGAAAAAACAGAAGTCGCTCATTGAGTGGTTGATTTTTTAATTAATAGTTAAGTGAGTAAAAATCTCAAACTATCATATGCTTTTTGAAGTATTTTAAATGTCTATTTCATATATTAATCATTGATTTCACCCCATTTATGTGGATATTCAGTAGTTTCTAGTTTTTGATCCAGTGAAGAAAATATTTTGCTGCAACATAATTTTAATATATTCAGAGATTTTTGAAACATTAAAATTTGTCAGTCTCTTTTTAAGCTTCTACACGAGAAGAGCCTGAGCCATAGCCAAGTAAAAACATATCTTTTGCACAAACCATTTTGGAAACAAATTCAGACTCAGAATTTGAAAGAGGACACAAAGAAGAAATTTGCATCTATTTGTGAAAAGGGCTCATAGAAAAAGCAACTGTCTGAGAAATGTCACCAGTGGAAAGACATGGCAGGATGTTAAGGAAAAAAAGAAAATGGAGTCCATATTTATTTACAAACAATACAACGTAATACAACTACTATGTATTGAACATTTGTAACCGTTAATAGTTAATGAGTCAATAGTTATAGTAGAAACTTCTGGTTTTAATTGCTAACACTCATAATGGTTCAATGTTTGGACCATTCAAATAAGTTTAAAGCCTCAAACAGACATAAGTACAGCGACATAGTAAATTGGGGGATAAAATGACGGCAGTTAGAGCGCACCAGGAATATTTTAGAATCAAGGGGCAGAATCTCCACTGGACAGCTAGATACTGATTTCAGATGGTGTGTAGATCCACTGGGAATGTGGAGTTCCCTTCTTTTGTGATTTGTCATTTTACTATTTCACTCTTTTCTGGCCATTGAAATATTGTTTCTGTAGTATTAATATAGATTATAGGTCAGTTCTTTTCCAGAGTCTTTGTAGCTTTTCTCAAAGAACTGAGGAAGATGGATGGATTGGAGGCTTTTGTAGGTAAATGGATGCAATCGAGATCATCATGCTGATTGAAGTGATCAGAGGCATAAGGTTAAATATCAAATCACAACCATTTCATAGAACTATTAGGAACTAGTGGGGAGGGGGAGATGGGAAGGTCAAAGGGGGAGAGGGGAAGAACTTGTAGTTTTGTCGCGATTTGTAAATGCGCAAAATACTCAAGATCAGTGTAAACAATGTGTATCAGTAGGGAGAACAGGAGACAACTGCATCCAATTTTCAAGAAAATGGGGGAAAAATGAATTGCGGAAGCCAGATGGGTTGGCCAGTTACAGATCATTCGCAGCCTCTAATGACTCAACCAACTGCAGAATAGTGGCCAAAAACCAAAACCAAACACACAAACAAAAAACTAATGCTCCGCTAATACTGAGAAATACCACAGAGGCAGAGTTTTTAAAAGAGCAGTTTTCTTGCCTGGAGTGTGTGATCCAGAAAGGAATTTGAGAAGGAGAGCTCCTTTTTCTTTTTTTTCTTTTTCGTAATCAAAATAACTTTAATTAATATTGTCTTTCAAAAATTGCTCTATCATATGCAGACATTATAAATCCAAGCCATAATTTAATGTTATATCAAATCATTTGCTATAACAGAGGTTTGCTAAATCTAGCAGTTGGAGGCTTTATATTTTTGATTCATATATATATATATATATATATATATATATATATATATATATATATTTTTTTTTTTTTTTTTCCTGAGTTGCTGCTTCCTTTGAATATGGATAGGAGATGATTGGCTGTGCGCCCTCTGTGGGTGGAGGCAGTTTGTCCAATTGCAGGATTGAGCCATATACAGAACCCCTGCAATAAGGAGGTTGAGGCAGGAGGACTTCACTGAGTTAGAGACCATCCTCGGCTACATAATGAATTCACAACAAACATGGACTCCATATTGAAAATGAAAAAAAAATATGCAGAATTGCTCTGGCTTGCCCCCAAAAGCACGGATCTTGACCGGTACCTCAAACAGGACAGAAAATGTGGAGAGAACCCACACAACACACCTGAACCTTCCAGAAAATTTAGAATATTACTGGTTGTTTTGTCAAGTTGATTTCTGATTATTTTCTATCTTTAAGATCCCAAGTTGTTTTCCCTGAAATAAGTGTTACCTATATAATTTTAAATGTCTTTCTGAGAATGTCTGGTTTTGAGACCTAAAGAAATAACAATTATACACCAAAAGCATCTTTTCATTTACTTAAGTATGCTTTTTGAGATACCTATTCCTTTTTTTTGTTTGTTTTTTATGCACCCTAAAGTTTAACCACCTACCTAACAATAAAGAGGATACACAAATTGTGAATGGTATTAAAGTCTTTAAAATTATACAATGAATATGGAAATGTGTCAAACATTTTCTTAAGCATTACATCATCCCAATTTTCCGTAATATTTTTGCAAAGTATTCATATATATGTAATAAATACATGCTATAATCCATGTGTCCTTAAGAAAAATAATCTTACGGGGAGACAAAAAGATGTATCACAGTTTAAAATATCTTTTGTCAGTGATGGCAAAACAATAACTATACACAGTGTTAGACTACCAAAAGATTAAGTGCAGAAGTTTTTCTGTGAAACTTGTAGATTGGAATCACTAAGAAAAATATATATTAAAAGCTGAAGAGTATGACTATAGAAATTCAGATATTATAAGTAATTATTGCCAATTTGAGTAAAATTATAAATCCTACTTTACAATATTCTCCAGTGTTACTTCATTAAATCCTCAGGCTCATTTGCCACAATGTGTCAAAATGCCACCCAACACTGACATGATCTATGTATTGATATCCACCAACCGTGACCGGATAAAAGGTTGGTGACTTAAATACTATTTTTGATATATTAGTTTATAAAAATGTTTCAGAAATATTTTACAATCGTCCTTCTTTCTGAACATAGTAATTATACAAAAGGAACAAAACACTTTTCCTCCATTCCAGTTGGTATATATGTAATACATAATGGTTACATTGAACTTGGGTGTAAATAGTGTCAACATTGCAATCCTTCCCCTTCCCTTTTCAGACCTCCTGCTCCCGCTCTCATCCATCCTGTTTCCTGCTCTCACACCCAATTTTTTCTTTAAAGTGCCTGTATTCTTAGTTTCTCAAATTCGACAAACCTTGCAATATTTAACAACTTCTGAGTTAGACTCCCTTCACTAAGTGCAATTGTCCAAGTTGCAACTATTTACCTGCAACTTAAGGAATATGAGGACAGAGGTTCCAAGAATGCATGATGTGCTTCCTAATTCCTTGAGCTTAAATTCTAGAAAACAGGAAAACTAGAAAAAAATTCATAAGTCACAAAAGATGATGACTGACATATGACAGGTGAAACTGCAAACTGCAGTATTGTTTTCAATCTGGCCTATGTTACTCCTTTCCGTCTTTTCCATACATTTTTAAGTAACAACATATGGCTGAGCTTCATGCCATAGAAGAGCAGTGAATTAAAGATTAACTTATTTTTCATCTTAACCATGACTACACAGGTAAATTCAGATGACATGTCACCCTGGATGTGAAAAGCTTGCTATTATTAGCTTTGCCAGCCAATCTCTTCAACAGCTCATGTGAACCCATATTCTATCCTTTTTTTTTTTAATGCTGGTGAATGAAGTGATGACTTTCACACTGAGCTAAAGCCCCATTCCTGTTTTTATTTTTTATTTTGAGTCACGTTCTCATCAAACTGCCCAGGATGACTGAGTCCTACTTGAGATCCTCCTGCTACAGCCTCCCAACCTGATGCAATTATGGACATGTACCAGTGCAATCAGCCTGCGGTCTGTCACTTTGGGCCAGCTGGTCTTTTCTTCATGGTTACAAGACAGCACGATGGCTACTGCTGATCAGTCAGTTTTAGTGTAATGGGACAATGGATAAAAATTTCAAGGACACACAGTGTGTTTTGAAATGGAGAGATGTATTAGCTAGCGTTGATTGGGGCAGGGATGCTGCCAGGCCAGGGCACCACTGAACAGTGGTCTTGAGAGCATCTAGTAGAGCTCTCACTTCCCATTTAACATTCCTGGGGTGGCGCATAAGCAGCGAAGGTGTAGAGAAGCAAAGGTTAGCAATTAAGGGAAATGGGGTAGAGGGTGCATTCATCTCGGGAATGGGAATTGCACGTCCACGGGCTTGTTGGTCAACATTGCTCTACAATTTAGGCAATAATCTCCAGGCTCCTTCTGGCGCTTATGCCCCCTACAGGCCTGTAGCCTTCATGTCTCTATGGTCCCTTGAGTCACTTCCGCCCTTTGGGACCTCTCTCACATAGGGAGCAGAAAGGAGAAGGGCTTTATCTTTTGAAACAGCAGGTTCTCAGTCGTGCATGTATATATAACTAAAGCCAAATAGGAATATTTTCCTATACATCGTAATAGTCAGAACTTGGTCACACTCCTAAGAAAAGAGGTAACTACTGACTAACACAGGTCAATCATCCATTAATCGTGGCTTGGGTGGGGCTGTGCCACTCCATAATCAACTTTGAATTTGCATATTTTAATTCAATTTTTAAGCGTTTAAAACACACACACCACAATGGCTTGCAGCAGTTGTCCCAAGGTGAAGCTGTCATTTAACCAATGAAACTGTTATAAATAATTTCACCCAAGGTTGAAAAATTGTCCTGAATGTGAAAATATATAATAAATGTCAACTAGCTGTATAAGACCAGTTACTTGCAGTTTTCTCCTTGCAAAAAAAAAAAAAGTACAAGTAATTAATAAACATCTGTCTCCTCAGTCCCCGCCTAATACTGGCTCAGTCTCACACGAAAATCTGAAGCTCTTTTCCAGAAAAGGCAAGTGCTTTTACAACTTGCATATGAGGCCAGTCCCTAGGAATTGAAAACAATTTTACCCGCAATTAAATTACTGTGCAAATAATATTCTTAAAATTAATGCAGACAAAATGAAAAGTTAAGACTGTTATTCAATGTCTATTTTCAGCAATGTCAAACAACCCTACAGACTGTCAAATAGAAGTTTTTAGAAGTTTGATTTTGCAGATATAAGAGATGAATTTATATAATAAAAATGATTTAAAAATTCAAAATAAAGATTGATTACATCGTATGTCTCTAGGTTCTTTACCTGTAAAAATTTTATTCTGGATTATCAAATTATACTTGAATGTCTAATAAATTGTCAAAATTTCATTTAGATTAATTTTGACTCAAACAAATTCTGCTTTTGACATTTTTTATCCAAATTTCAGAAGCTGCTGAATGGCTACTTTTGAATATTCAGCTGTCAGTCTGATGATTTTTGAGATCTTTCTAAATCCAAATAACACTAAAAATGGCTATCACCTCATATATTACTCTTAATCCATTTTTTGCATAAAATGGGATTTTCAAGTCATAAATTATTAAAAATATTAAAATATTTTATAAAAACTTGGTTAGTTACTTGAACTCTTTTCTGTGAGGCAAAAGAGAGAGAATAAAGTGTTGCTTACAAAATTTATATCATAAGCAGATTACTGGTGTATCTTCATAACCCAATGAGCAAGTAAATAAACTTCATAAAGCTAATGTGAATTCTTTTGCAAACTTTTATATCATCAATGTCAGCCTTGTACATTTTTACCTTTTTTTTTTTCTGAGACGGGGACTTGCTCCCCATTCCAGGCTGGTCTGACCTTTGTAGGTAGTCCAGGCTGAACTTGAGCTCACAGCAATATTCCCTGCTCAGCTTCCGGATTGATGGGATTACAGGTGTGCACCACGACACCCAGTTTGTGCAGTGCGAGAGAATCCAACTCAGGGTTTTGTGCTTGCTAGGCCAGTGCTCTAAATGTTGCACTATTCCTCCAGTACCTAAGCCTTGTACATGTTAACGTGAACGGTATCTCTGAACATTGCTATAATACTAAAAGAGAGGCTTCCAAACTTATAGAGTGAATTAATCGATAATTGTAATCTTCGTCGACATATACTAGATAATATGACCAAACAAACAGTAAAGTATTATGTGATGGAGATGACAAGAATTAATAATAATAATAACAATAATAAAGTGAACTTGAAAAAGTGTAATCATCATAGTTTGCTTGTTTGTTTTTGGTGCTGAAGGGCCTTCACACTGAGACACTGAGTTACATTACCAGGATATTTCTTACTTTTAATTGTGAGATGGGATCTTAAGAAATTTCTCAGGTTGGGCTCAAATTTTTAACCCTCTTCCTTGAGTGTCCCAGAGTATTGGGATTGCAGACCTTGGCCACCAGGTCCAGGTTGAAACTATGGTTCTAAGATCTAGGAAATAAAACTATGTTGACAAGATGTTAGCCTAACATAACTGACTCACTAATCGTCTGTCTTCTGGTGCATATGCAACCCGACACTACACAGCTGTAAATGCCAAGGATGGAATTCCTGAATCTCTATCTGATTCCAAAATTTATGTTTAATTTGTTGCATTAAAGTAAATCATGACTTTAATCCACAGATTCTATTTGTTTCCTTTTTGTTATGATATCAAATAACTTGAGATTTACATTCATAAAATTTAAATGCATAATACAGTATTAAGACACAACATTCTAAAGTAGATTTTTAGGACTTATTTCTTTTGTATAACTGAAACTGTGTATGCATTGAACAACAACATCCCTCCTGTATTCATTCTTCCAAACACTGGTAGGTCTCATTTTCCTTTTTTTCCCTTTAAATTTTACTATTTTAAGAACTTTATGTAAGTGGAATTGTGGAATATTTGTCCTTCAGTAATTGATTATCTTATTACCATAAAGTCCTCTGTTTCCATTCGCGCTGTTACATATGGCAGATTTTCTTTGTTTTTCTAGACTGTCTAATATACCATTGTATGTATATTTTACCTGTTCAAAATTCATTCATCCATATAGAGGTTTTCATAGTGAGTCTATTGTATGGCTTTCGTGGATAAGATAAAATGAACAGGAGAAACAAATAGTTCTTTGAGATTTTGATATGAATTATTTTGTTAAATGCCAAAAATATGACCACTAGATCATATGCTATTGCTACTTCTAAGATTTTTTTTTTCTGAAAACGTTGTGAAATATTATATGTTGGTCAAAACATATGGTGGTGTTTCAATTTAAAATTATTTATTAAAGGACACATTGCTGCTACAATCCTCAAAATGCTCCCCGTTGCTTTAGAGAAGCTTATCTAATTGTTTTCCTACTTTCTGAAGCAACTCGGTAAAGTCCTCTTCAATGAACGTCCTTATGAGTTATTATCATAGAAATATGGCACACGATGCTGCCAAGCATCATCAAAAGAAAGGTCGCCATTTAAAAGCATCACAGCGAGTCCTCATCTGCTTCATTCACTGCGTGTATGACTGGGAAACTTCCATCTCGTCCCAGAAGGGGAAGTGTTCATGAAAGGCAAACATTTGTAGTCAATTCACTACATCAGAGAAACAAGGACTGCACAACAGAGGCTCAGGAGAGAACTTCCAGAGCTGCTTCAGAAAGAAAAAAAAAAAAAAAAAAAAAAAAAAAAAAAAAAAAAAAAAAAAAAAAAAAAAAAAAAAGAAAAAAAAAAGAAATGATAGGTTAAGTATATTTAGAGTAGACTGGAGAGCATTTTTGAGGGGAAGGGTAATAATAATGTGTCTTTTGCTGCAATTTTTTGTGAATTAAGCTTTTGTTTTTTTTCTGAATATCATCACATACGTTTCCATAGTAGATGTACAAACTCCTGCACCAAAAATCTACAAGTATTCAAATTCATATTCTTACAAATGCTCATTTTCATTTTAAGATAGGAAATGAGTATTCTATTAGGTATGAGATAATATATCATTGTGGTTTTGACTTCCATTTCCATGACAATAGTTGACCGTCTTTCATGTAGCCGCTATTGACTTGGAAGAATTATGTCTTAATTGATTACTTATGAATTTTTAATTTCAACTTTAATTATACTTATTTTGAGGTCAGGTGTCACTATGTAGTTTAGGCTGGTCCTTAATTCTCTATGCTCCCCAAAAGCACAGAAATTCTCCTGCCGTATTCTCCAGAGTATTGAGACTATGGATATATGCCTACGTGCCGAGCTAATTTTGTCTACTACTGAGCAATCAAACTCAGGCCTTGCACATAAAGCAAGTATTCTAACTTAAACTGACTATAACTTGGTGCAAAGGATTCAATACCTAGTACTGAAAAAGCATTACTTTTACAAGAGAATCATTTAATAATAATTTCACAGTTAAGTTAAAATATAAAGGCAACAGTAAGTGGAAATTATGCACAAATAAATACTATGTAAGAAAATGCATAACAGTGCACACAAAGCTAACAATTGATATTGAAAAAAGTGAGAAAGTTGGGACTTTTACAATACAATGAAATTTAGTTGATTTAGAGATGTAGTAGGATACAGTTTTAAATGCACTTTTCTCGTTTGTATTTTATTTTGTACCTGCGGTACCATTTAACATGTGTTTACATCTTCAGAAATCATATAATCAGAGAATTGAGAAATAAGAAATAAAACTGCTAAACTATTTTTTGTGCAATTGAAAGAAAATCCAACTCAGAATCTCTAAGCTCAGATGGGCATTTGGGTTTTCCCATATACATATGGTACCATGGGAAATAAATCTGTATCTCAGCGCACACCATGTCATTAGGAAGTACACGTGGTGCTTCATCTCCATTTCTTTATATGCTGGAAGTACATCAGCTCGATCTGCCCCTAGAGATAAGTATTCCTAGAGTAAGTTCCAGGATTGCATTCCAATTCCTAAATTTCATGACCTACTGCACCTGGCTTAGTCTGCAGTGACACGATTACTTTGTCTATTGTGAGCCTGTGATTCTTTTACTCATCAGTTTATCTAAACTCATTTATCTAAATACGGACTTTCTTCTTCCAGTAATCGTGTTCACTGCTTGTGCCCTCAAAATACTTATCATCATCATGAATATATATATATATATATATATATATATATATATATATATATATATATATAATTATTCATTTATTCATGGCATTTTATAATACACCATTTAAGAAGATTATGAAATTCACCAGGAAAGTATATTTTGTCTGTTGCATTTATTCATTGATTTTCCACTCAAACCCAGATATGGGCCTGACGTGCAGTATGTGCTCAATAAATGAATGAATATATAATGTGCTCTCTATTGTTTTCTAGTTTTTAAAGATTGGGGCTGGAGGAATGGCACAGTGGTTAAATGCTTGTTTTGCAAGTTCAGGGCCCTGAGATAGATTCCCCACCACCACATAAAGCTGGGTGAGGAGGTGCATGTCTGTCATCCCGCACTTAGGTGGTTAGGCAGGAGGATTTCCATGAGTCAAAGGCCACATTGGGCTACATAGTAAGTTCATGACCAGGCTGGGCTACAGAGCAATATCCTGTCTCAAAATTATGACATTATTGAGTGTTTATTCTATTACTAGAAACATAAAATGAGCACATAAAAGGAAAATATGTTGTGCCTCTCAATCAAGAGGCATAATTGTTTAATATAAGGTAATGCTTCATTAGGAGGACACTTTCACTTAAAATCCTATTATTGAAAGATATAAGCATTGCTTTTCCTTGGAGGCGCTGGACCTGAAAAAATAAAATGAACGCTAGAAATACACTGTATTAAAATTCCTTTCAGTATTCTTTTTATTCTATTCTGTCACTGAACATATGTATACTAAGTGCCTCGCCCACTCTGCATTTTTGGGGCTTTGGAGATCTGCAGACATTTTAGTCTACTTTTCCAGGCACCCAAATTTGGCCAAAATGTTACAAACATGTTTGAGAATGTGATTTCAGAGAACTAAGACAATTACACTAAAGAGAGAAAAGTCAGTATATGGGTGAAGCATTAGGTTGTTAAACGAACTAAGCGGCTGCTTTCTGCTATTTCCTTGCTGGGTTCCAAGAGTTAAGAAAATTATGCACAGGATTCCACCTACCCCTTGTGCAAGATTTTATTCATTCATTCCACCGACACTTCGCCTAACCATATCTCCCCCCAGGTGATTCATCATTTCCGGACAAATATCCATAAAACATTTGATGAAAAGAAAGCTAGGTAGGAGATGAGAGTTTCAAAATATGAATCTGAAAGAATGAAAGCAATTGGTGAACACACCAGATAGGCAGCGTCAGGCCATGGATTCAGGCGCCAGACACTCGGAGACCAACACTGCCGAAAGAATGTGATGGGATTCTTTAAAGAAAGATGTCTGCTCCCAGGGAGTATACAGTCCCATGGGCTCTCGCCATGTAATAGAAACACTTATATCCCATATGATGACTATAAATGTGTACGTTGCTGAAATTTTTGCAATGTTTTGTGCTCTAAGTTTTAATAGCAAACTAAGCAATGAATTTCATATCTTGGCAAATTGTTTGCATTGGGAACTTAATATATAATCTTTTCTGTCAGTAAACCTGACGTGATTATAATCCTATCAGCAAGGCATTTCCAGTTTGGATGTGAGTCTCATTGTCCTGTGCTTTCCTGACTAAATACCCAGTCTCTATTTGTACTCTAACATTTCCAGAACTTCATATGCAATAGTTTTATGCAATTTGCTTCCTGGTACTCACTGTCATTTGTCTTCTATTTTTTTTTTTATGAAAACAAATGAAATGCAGTATCAAGTTGGGTGACAGGAGAACGAGTCTCTTTGAATCAGTAATAATTATAAGTGAAAACCTATGATTCTTAAGTTACTGTGATTTGTAGTCTGAAATGTACTGGAATTTGATTTGTACATTCTTGATAATCACCTTGAATTTAGGAAGGTGAAACAAAGCACAGTTATAGTAAAGTTTAAGAAAAGCAACACAATTCTAAGCTATTTTTAATCATGTCAAAAATAATGTTTAGAATGCAAAGAAATAGTTTGCACCCAATTAGTTGGTCTTAATATATTATTTATTATACTTACATGAAAATGTTCAACTTTATAACTATAAAACAAATGAAAAACTCTAAAAAATAAATAATTATTTTGTTTGTAAAGTTTGTAAGCTTTTCTCATATCAAATGTCATCATTCTATTATTAAGAGAATGTTAAATGTTGGCCTTAATTGAGTATAACGTTGATCGAAATATTTTATTTCAAAATATTTAATTGAATTTGTCGCTTCATTAAACTGACATTTTACTTCATATGAACAAAATGTACCGGTTATGTGTTCTGATAAAAGCGATTGTTATTATTACAATTGCTTTTCGAAATTAGGCAAAATTTTGAAAAATTTTTGTAGTGTATTATTGTAAATATACTGACACGAAGAATAAAACTTTTCTCCACATATGGAATCTTCTATTTTTATGGAAAACAAAATTATTATATATAACTGAAGGGAAACAAAGAGTCATAAACTGAGAAAATTATAAGAAAAATAGAGGAAGATCTAAGCAAAACTTTACATAAATTAATATATCTTAAGATATTTTGATTACTTAAAATTCCCAAAATAAATACTGACATGAATGTGTCTTGTGTGAATATATAATCATCTTCTGGATTCTACTTTATTTTCCCCTATTTCTTTTTTGTAATCTTCATGTATTTCTTTCTCTGAACACCTTGAGAGGACTTCACATATAAGTTATGAGAAACAGTTCCATTAGCCATAAACATACAGGAGGAAACCAGAGACACTGTTTTAAACAACCTCAACTCAAAATCCTATTAGTTTGCTAGCACCTTATAAAAATCTTCCATAATTTTTAAATTTCTTTGCCTAGCCTTATCATTTTCTTATATTTTGAATACATTGCTACCTTAATCGTTTTGAATTTACAAAAAGGTCCAAGAGTAGTGAGGTATTTGTATAAATGTCAAACAAAAATAACTTACCCTTATGCAGTCTCCTAAATTTTTAAGTGTCTCTTTCAATAAGTCTGATTATATCTGTAATCAGACTATGTCTAGACTCAAGTCCCTCAGTTTCACTAATTTTTATCCAGCTTACTACACTTTCTTTTTCTTGTACCATACTTAGAGTCTGTCTCAGTCATTATCTGTTGCTGAGTCAAATTTTCAAATGCACAATAGAGAAAGAATAATTTGGGGATAAAGAGACAACTGTATTTCACAGGAAAGTAGGAGAGGTTTATTGTAGTTCAGTTTCAGAGGTCTCAATTTATGCTTGGATTTCTAACACTGACTGAGAGGCCTGACATGAAAGAAGGCCACTTATGACATGGTGGTAAGGAAACAAGGGGAAAGGACCAGCGACCCAGGGAGTTTTATCCTTCCAGGTCAAGGCCCCAATGACTTATCCAACCAGATAGTCCCACCTCCTAACAGCGTGTGAAATCGCCAATGGACTAATGTTCTGAAATCACTTCCAAAATCCACACATTCCCAGAGCATGAAACTTTGGGGGATCATTTTCATTTATGGTCTACATACTGTTAAACACATTATGTGCATAACCCTAGATTGTTTAACCTCTAGAATCGTCTGAATTATTGACCAGCTTGGCTTTTCTAATATACAGATCTTCTCCTTTAGTGATGTGATCCTGATTCTTATATCTTTTCTTGTACTACTAGGTCTGCTTTTCAACCACCCCCGCCCATTTTAACAATTCTGAGTCAAAATCACACGTTATTTCTTTGTAATAAACAACGTACATACCACCATTATGGAACTCAACAACATTTTATGTCTTATGTTTGCTTTTTGTCTGCCCCACACTGTCAGGACACCCTGATCTTCATAATTCTCAATTTAAAATACTGATTGATAACATTGTTAAATACCTGATGTATCACAATCCTGTGGAAGAAAGGAAGGATATAAAAACACATACAGATCTAGCCATAATAAATAAATATTAGTAATACATTCATAATAGATTATGTTTCTGCCCATTCTCCTTGCACACAAACCACTCACTTGGCTATAAATCAGAGGTATTAAGTGAGGAAACAGAATGCTGTGTTGTACACGTTACTCTCTTGACATTTACATATGCATCATGTTTCTGTGAACTCTCAGTAAACTCATGAAGTGACCCACATCTCCGCTCATTCACAGCACCTAACTACGAAGTTTGACATTTCTTGGAGATGTAGAAACTCATAAACTAAAGAATAGTAACATGTTTTTTCATTACCTAAACCTCAATATAGAACGAAACTATGTTTAAGTTTAAGTAGTGAATATTTAGTCTTCAAAAACACTTATAAAGAACAGGCCACTATTCCTACTCAAGTGAACTTAAAAGAAAGAAGTAAATGCTATAGACGTCTCTTGACAAAAAGGTCACAGTAATAGGTAAAACACTGCCTAACTATTTTTATAAATCTATACACATTTATGTGTCAGGTATATGAAAAAATACTTCTAACCATGGATCAATATTGCAAAAATATACTGATTGATCTATGTAAACTAATACTAAAATAAAGTGAATCTGGATGCTCAGGAGGTCTATATTTTCAAGAAATTAATCTATTAAAGATATGAATACAAATTTCAGTTTAATTATTAGAAAAGAAAGAATCCAATATGGGAATATCACTCTCAGATAAAGATAAAAAACTTGCATATCAGCTTAATAGTGTTTTATAAATTTCATTCTTATAATATTTCCCTGAAATTTTTACCAAAAGGCTTAGTTAATGCTAAGATATAGATATTTCAGTCCAGCTACTCATTTTCTATGTTAGTTCCCAATATAAACAGTCTTAATACAGCGAGAATTTATTGCTTTTTACTTGATGTTGGATAGATTCTAATTGACATCTACAAAATAAATTCTTTTTATCCATTTCAATATCTCAACCCTTTTGTGAAAGAAATATTTGAATTTATCAATTTTAAAGTGACATTGAATCATCTTTCAAGCAATATTGATGACATTTGAGCACAAATATCAAGATTATTATTTTTAATATTAAATATTACCTGAGTGTTTAAAGTGGCTGAAGAGCATATTAACATTAAATATTATTTCTGACATTTTAAAAAGGTCAAATATGCTGCTGTTATACAAAAACTATTAGCAGAAACATCAAATTATTATAATCATTCTAAACACTAATTTGGTTCAAAAGTTAACATTTAGGGAGTTTGGACTCAATATTTCCTCTCAATGAAGGTCAACATAATTTCGTTGCTGAAGATGCATCAAAAAACTCAACTCAAAACATTAAATTAATATCAACATGGACTTTTATTTACTAATTCAAAGTGAGTATTTTTTTTTTTCTGGTGTCTACAGTGACCAGATTAAAAATAAAATTCAATTTCTACTTGAATTCCCTACAAAGAAAAAAAAATAATCATTGATCATAAAATACAGCTAAAGAATCTGTGAGGCTGAGAAAGATATTTGCTTCTTTGTAATTAAGAGATCAAATTCTGTATCACTGTTCACGTAATTTTGAATGGAGAGTTGGGTCTTGAGCAGAATCTTCACTTGAGCTTCTGAAGGACTAGATGCCTCTCTAATATTTCAAACTTCTTCTAGTTTAGAAGAATAAAATATATTTTAAAGGCAATTACATGATGATGGGGTCTTGATAGACAATCTGAGCCTTCATGTTCTGTGTAAACATTAAGTCAATATGTACCTCCCTGTTCATTTATTCTCTTCTAATTTTTGTAATTCTGTATTTTCTTTATCTACTCAATATTGTTCTCAAGATACGCTTTTTAAATTTGTCAACCAGTATATTTTGAAACTTAATTAATTAATGAAAGTTCTTAAAAATCCTAACTGATCCACAAAACTTAGGTCCTAATAAAGAAGACGACAAGATAATGTACACTAAGAATTTTGAATATATGACAATATTCAACCCATCTTACATTTCTGTGTTTTATTTTAACATTCCACATTTTTCTTAAAATAGTGAAAATACCTCTCAGAGGTTTCCAGAAAATATTTCACTTGATACAAATCACTGATGATTTTTAAAACAATAACTTCTGTGTGTGTGTGCTGATTTTTACACACCAGTGAAACTATACTTTACACTATATAAAAACGCATGCAAATGTCACTAAATCATCACAGGAGGGGCTTAACCATCTATATATCTAAGTATTCATGTTACTATATGTGACTATATTTCTATAGGTAACATCTATTTTTCTACTTATCTACCTATTGGTCTTCTAATCTTTGTGTGTGCATGTTTCTCTCAGTTGTTTTCTTGTGGTTAAGACAGAATATCCAACATGCAGAATTTGAGGAAGAAGTGATATATTTTAGCTTGCAGATCCAGAATGTCTCACATAGGCCATTCATGGGCAGCAGCCAACTGTGGAAACACACGGCAGGGGTTGGAGAGCTGCCCACGGCGTTGCGGACAGAAGCCAAGTGAGGCGGAAGCCAAGTGAAGTGAGAAGCAAGTTAAGGTCCGGAGCCTCAGGCAACGTGAGAGCTTCCCTCACACAAACCTGTAAAAATGTTTCTCTTCCCAGCTTTATTTAGCTCAAGCTGCCAGTTGAGACCCCTGCATTCAGGGTGCATGCCCTTCCCTCACTTCCTGGCCCACAAGTCAATAACTAACACTGAAAACTCTTCTTGAACATCCTCCATTCTCAGTGAGTTGACAGATCAAACTCCAAGCATCCTACAAGCCAAGCCTTATCTCCCAAGAGCACATGGTTCCATAGGTATCTCACAACATCCAAACACAAGAGACTTATCAGGGTACTGTGGATCCAAACCATAGCAGTGTGTGTGTGTGTGTGTGTGTGTGTGTGTGTGTGTGTGTGTGTGTGTGTGTGTGTGTGTGTGTGTGTATATGAGAGAGAGAGAGAGAGAGAGAGAGAGAGAGAGAGAGAGAGAGAGAGAGAGCATACATTCTATTTAGTGGTATCGCTGCCAGTGAAAGCAGTTATTACTAATCATCACTTTTACTATTGTTTTAGGTTTGGGTTATCTAGCTACTGATAACCAAGTTCACTGAACTTCTCTAATTGCGAAAGAGCACTCCAATTCCTCTTTATTTTAGGATAGAATTTGGTGTTTTTTAAGTTTCTCATCTCTCTTTAATATGACTCAGGCTTTGTCTCTAACCATTCTTATAAACTACACATATGATTTTCTGCAAGTTCGGGTTTTATGGCTTTACAACTGTGGGCATGGAATAAAGCTATATTGTCTTACTTAAAGTGTTCGAGGTAATATATATCAGCTACTAATAATTTTAATCATTTACATTACTGCTGTTATAATCTATGGTTTTAAACTTTTGATTTTGACATTGAAATCTCTCATATGTCTTCTGTGTCATTTTTTTCCTAACAAAGTAACACTGTTTAAAGCTGTAAGGATATGCCATATACAGTATCACACATTTCCCATGTTTTAATTTGAAAAGAAAGAAGACTGGGGTCAAAGCAACCAACTTTTTATCAGGCTGAGTGGACATAATTTCTCATGTTTTGTAAATGGAAAAAAATAGTTTGTGTTTTTGCGTTTGTGTGCGTGTGTGCGTGTGTGCATGTGTGTGTGTGTGTGTGCGCGCCAGCGGGAAAAGTCCTTTCAACATGAACTGTGCATTCAACTTTCTTTCTGTTTCAACGCATCTAGATTTGACCAGAATTTACCTGTGTCCATTAAATGGAATGCGTGTTAGACAATTGATAACAGCCAGTCCTCAGGCCTTATGAGTTTCTTTTATTTGTGGAAATTTAATGTCATTTAACCTCTGGCAGCACAGCACAACCCTTCCTTGAGACCAGGTTGCTGTAATTTATAGGGAAACATTCTGAATGAAACGGAGCTGCAAGACTGGTTTTTATTTGATTTGTCTCGAAGTGTTTGCATTTTCATATCATTTGTTTGCCCTGGAGTTCTACAGAACTGGTGATTTTTTTAAGAGATTGGAACATGAACCAATCAATATGAGAAAGTGTTGGTTTGTATTTGCTCTTAGTACTACAATCTTCTCTCTCCTGAGACAACTTCAACAAATTTAGTTAAAAATAAAAAAGACTTTGCAGTTCTTTATGCTATATGGTTACATTATATACAAATATCTATATCCGATTAACTACTATCGGTCTTATTTTAATGAAATAGAGACACGAAGAGTGACTGTGAAGGCTACATACTCCTAATTATTGATTTGATAATTTTTGGGTTATTATTATTCTTTGTTTTAAGGGTCTCATATCTTTACCCTAATTGCAGTTTTTGTTAGGATACATTATTATTTTGTAAGAAGATTGAGGAAGCAGAAAAGATGTAAAGAAATGACCTATCTAATAGGAAATGGAAATATACTTCAGATATAGAGAAAGTGATTATTGATATTTGTTATGTAATATAAAATGTTTCCTATCAAAAAAACAAAATATGTATTGAAAATATATTAAGTTCAAGAACAAAATACAAAATATCTTATACTAAAACTTGAAATATTTAACGTGTAATCATACGTTTTGGCAATAGAATTGGATACGACACCTAGTGCAACTAGTAAATGCTTTGATTCATGTATTACTGTTATTTCAATAAGGATTACAAAAATATGAGCTTAAAGTGAGATAATAAAAATAAATATATTAAATACAGAGATTGACACACAGGTACATATTACTTGAAATATGGGTGAATTTGGAAAAAATTAAAATATTATGAAACACAAAGTTTTGTACAATATAAATAAAATTTGAATATTTGGCTGTTGTAGCTTTTGAAATCTGTAATTTCACACAGGCATTAAAAATTATGTCACTCTTCGAGAAATGGTATAATAGTTATAGTATGGTTATAATTTTGGAAATACTACAAAATAATTGTAACAATAAAATAAAGTATTAATTTATTAATTAACCTGTGCTTCCCACTAATTAGTGTTGTGTGCTTTGTTCTGCCTGCAAACCATTTGTTATTCAGATGAAATATTTCCCTTAGGAAGAGGAGTGGTAACAACTGAGGTGTAACTCTGGATTTAGACTTCTTGCCTAGGAACTGCAATCTCCCAGCACCACGTAAGCCTGGCATGATGTCATATTCCTGTAATTCCAACATTTAAGAGGCTTAGGCAGAAGAATTTCTCTGAGTTCAAGCACAGCTTCAGCTACATAGTGAGATTGAGACAAGCCTAGACTAAAGAGCCAGACCTTTTCTCAAAAAAGGGGAGGAGGTTGGATGTTTACTACATCTCAAGTATGAAATTGAATAATAATTAGATAATTGGACCACTGACTTACCATTTCATCTGGGATAAGTCTAGAAAGTCAACTGACAACTACAGGAGCAAAATATTCATTATTTGATCAATAATTACTACCTTCTTTAATTTCTGTTCCAGTTCCAATCGAAAACCAACTATAGAAAACAAGATGTGTCCTTCAAGCAATGCACTGGTTGCTGTTCATCTAGCTATCTCTGTACTTTCAGTTTTCCCAGGGCAACAACTTCCCATAAGAACCTTGCTGAGTCTTGGAGCCTTCAAAAAATACACATGAAGAGAAATGGTTCTCATGCAAGATCTGATTTGTTTGCTGGTTTTCATTTGGACATTTTTTTTTATTTCCACATTATATAAATAGGTAATTTTGTATCAGCAATAGAGAAGTTTAGTACATTCTATTAAGTGTAAACATGTTGATATGAATTGTTACAGGAGATTTTAGATAGGAGTAACTTTGATTAATGGTCTCAAGAAGATTAAAAGCAAACCTTGAAATTCAAAATCAACTCCAATATAGAAAGAGTTCAGGAGTTGTAACTCTGTCCCTACAACAGTGATGGAAGAAAGATTAAAAGTAGGAGAAAAGGTAGACAGGCAGACATGAATGAATTTTTTACATTCATCAGAGAACTGTTATTGCAGGCTGTATTATCATCTCTAAATTTGAGAAGACTGCTCCATCCAAGACACACACGTGAACAAACAAAAACACACAGACACATGTGGACATAAGGCTTCTTTACGACAAAAGCAGGATAAAAGGCTCACTAAAAACAAAGAGTCAGAATATTGTAAAATATTATGCATACCTTCCCTGCTCCACATTTTACCATAACATTGCAAAGAAATCTTTATAATGGTATATTACCAAAAAAAAAAAAAAAAAGAAAGAAAGAAAGAAAAAAGAAAATGAAAAACACAGACTCTTTCTGGAGACATCTAAGACAACAGGATGAACAAAGCCAAGGCTACCAGAGAGAGTCGAAGCCTAGCCAAAATAATAAAGAATTTCACAGCAGTCCTACCTATTGCCTGATAAAACATATCCATCTTTTAAAAATATGTAAAACATGATAGGAAGAAAGACAAATACAGTCAAAAGAGACAATGAAATCATGCAAACCAGGCACAGATATGACAGAGAGGTTGGAACAGAGACAGAGAATTTAAAATTACTATAATTAATAGGTTAAGGCCTCTGATAGAAAATGCAATATATGTAAAAGAGATGCTAATATAAGCAGGAAGAGAGACATTTTAAGTAAGAAAGAGAAGGGTGTGATAGAAACAAAATCACAGTACTAAAACCAAAGAATGCTTTCTAAGGATTTATCGGTAGACATGACAGGACCAAGAAAGAGTCTGAATTTGAAAATAGGTGAATAGAATTCAACAAAAGCAAAAAGTTAAACAGTAACAAAATAAAGTACTAAAAATACAGAAAAGAACATGCAAGAACTATGGTATAATATTAACCTGTAAAACTCAATGTTGTATTTTGTACTTAAAACAATTTTAAAAATTAACAGACAAAAATGAAGCATTCTAACCAAAATGATTAGCATGCTTTCAAAAAGGCAAGGAATTAAGAAATTAGGAAATTTGAATTTTAATTTAAAAACAGCATAAAGTATGTAGAAAAAGAAACTTTGCTTTAAAAAGTGGAAAAATACAGAATTAGATGTCATCTTTAGTCAGAGAAGCAATAAGATCTTCTTTTTTAATAACCATGGAGATAGAAGAAATGTCATAAAAAGAATAATCTGAGTTTGACGGATCTTTTTATCAATTTTATTTTCTTTGGTACTTTTTGTTGTGATGCGGGGAACAAAGCTAGGGCTTTCTACTTTTCTATTTTAATTTTTGGTTTGGAGCCAGAGTTTTGCTAAATTGCCCAAGATGAGCTTGAGTCTCAGTGTCCCAGAATGTTGGATTCGGACTTGTGCTACGTATCTCTTTCTTTTGTTTTTTAATTTTTTTATGAAGTAGTACCAAAATAAAGAAAACCAAGAATCTTGATAAATTTCAACTAAATTAATTTTAAGTTATCCAAAACCATGATATGTAGCCCATAAATGTATATATTATAGTAATAATAAGCTATCATACTAGTTAAGATGTAATTTTACTAGAAAATACAAAGAAATAAAATGCATTTTTATTTTAATAAGGTGATTATAATGTTACATCGCTAATTTCTTTAACCTTTTAGCTTTTTTATGAAGACATATATCGATTCTTATTTTTTTTAACATTGCTGGCTAAAGCAAGTACATACCCTTATTGTAGATTTGTTAAAAATAATACCCAAATCCTCTAAAGTTTATAAAGTAAAATTTTACTTTACTCTGGAAGAAAGAACAAATAACTACATTTTGCATTTTCTAAATGTTAGAGTCAGTCAGGAACATTAAGCTAAGTCAAAAAAGCAGATTCTATGTCCTAAGTAGTCAATCAGGGAAATGTGCCAGTGTTCATGTCTGTCCATCACCAGAGTAAAGTTGCATTGTAAAAATACAATGACAATTTGTACTGGGATTGGTGAGGCTAAACCCTGATTTCTGGATGGAATCCAGATTAGATAATTAGATACACTCTTTTATGTCCTTATTGTCATTTTATCTGAATGCTGCTTTTTTCTTCTTTTTAAAAATTCTACATTCATCTGGTGAGCAAACATAATAAGAATCAGTCAACTTTAAATTCATTTTGGCTGATTTCTGTGTAACTGGAGCTTCGTTGGGTCAAACGGGAGTTATGGTACATAGTGGTGTTATGTAGTAGTTTTTTTCTATTAATTCTTAAATAATAAATGCTAAGATAAAACTTGAACATTGCAACAAAGAAAAATTATCAATGAGGATGTCAATAATAAAATCTGCTACTAAAAATTTAACATGTATTTTTTAACTATAGTAGATAAAAATAAATTTTATTAAATGAGAGCTGAAATTACAACTCATAATAAATAACTCAGACTTTCAAATTGGCTGTCAGTCATATCAGGCATCGCATAAGATTCCAAGTAAACCCATGACTTGGGCTTGTTATTTGCATAATGGTGGCATGAAGGCAGTCTCAATGGTGAATTCTGCTGTCATTATTGTAATTTTTAATAGAAATGTAACCTCTTCTTACAACTTCACCAGAAATTGCTGTAGTCAGGTTGACATGCATCACCTATCGTAAGTTATTAATACATAAAATAAAAAAAAGAAATATCAACTGAGCAATCTGATGAGCTAGTTCTAAGAAACTCAGGTAATATATATATAATCCACTTGGTTATTATAGGCACATTTTTCTCTAGGCACAAAGGTAGAAGGGTCACATCTTACATCTTAATATGAATAAAATATTCTGTTCACTATCTCTGTAACAGATTCTAACTTATTATGCATGCAAGAAAAGTATTTTGATTTGAACAGAAAAGTATTTAAAATTGACAATTAAAATAAAAAAGTGATTTCAACATATCCTGATATTGACTCCTATATGTAAATATGTGTGAATACATACATACGTATTTGTTAGCTTTATGTTTATATATTTCTCTCATATTAATGGGACAATATCATTCTTAAAGCCAATACCTAGAACATATTTGGCAGGTCAAGAAGATGATATTGTTATCTACAGGCATCGATTCTAACAAGAAGTTCACCACGTTCCACCAGTACTTTGAATCAAAAGAAAAACATAAACCCAAACAAAAGAAGGAAAATAAAAGAATCCTATAAGGTAAATTTTAATATTTAGAGAATGAAGGAGTGCCACCTCTTTGTCTCAGGCTGGTTACAACCCATGCCTGGTTAGCACGTCTTTTTGAGAAAAAAAAAAAAAAATCTAATCCTTTGAGGGAAGAAGCCAAGTACAGCGGCTGCAGCCAATCCTAGCTGAATTCCCTACTGTGAGACAGAATCCAGTGAGTGTGACGTTCATACCGAAGAACCTCCTCAGATTAAGGCACTAAGGAATGTGCAATCCAGAGTATCACTCAGCGCACCCTCTCAGTATCAGTGAACCCCAGAGACAGAAAGGAGTAAGGGCACCATCCTCATTAGGAACTAGGATTTTTTTAAAACTTCTATTAAGTTATTATCATTTTCCATCATTTTATTGATATGTATAAGCACAAAAAATTTAAGTTTTACAATGAAGTTGAGTATTTTGTGCACCTACATATCTTGTCAAGGTGACAAGGACTTTCCCACTCTCTTTTTGTCCCTCCCCCACCCCACCACTCCCTCCCTCCCCAGCCTAACCCGGTTTCACTTTGTTTTTCCTTTTAAGTTCCATGTTCATAGCAGCACAACAAACAATAGCTAAAATATGGTAGTCATCAAAATACCCATCAACAGACCAGTGGATACACAAACTGTGGTATTTGTACACAATGGAATACTATGCATCTATAAAGTCCAACAGCATGGAGGCTTTTACAGGCAAATGGAAGAAACTTGAGAACATCATGCTTAGTGAAGTGAGTCAGAAGCAAAAGGTAAAATATCGAATGGTGTCTCTGATATGAGAAATCCAGATCACAACTCTTAAGGAACTAGGCTTTGAAAGGCTGTGCTACAGTGACTAGCAAGTTGTTACTGATGAGATTTGGTGGCGTAAAAAAGACACAGGAGGAGGGACTGAGTGAGCATTCTCCCACAGATTCCTACATGGTGTTGTGCTCTGTGATCACATGATATTCCAACCCCTGCTCACCCTCCAAGGCCAGGGAGCTCAGTACCTTGCAAGATTTATTCTACCACCTATGGAAAACTGCTGAGATCTATACTCCAGTGAGTTCTATAACTTAGGTCCTTGAAGGACAAGGAATGACTAGCAAAGGAACCACCCCTATTGAGCCTCAAATGCAGTTAAATTCCTAGATTGACTAAAAATTCTTTGAGAGGAACAGACAGAGCTCAATGGAAGGTGAAAATCAAAAGAGTGGATCAGAAGGCATTGCATGTTATACTGGTCCAGCTAATCATAGAATAGCAGACATGAGCATCTCTAAGGATTATCATAAGGAGAGAGGGCAGAGACCAAAAAGCCCTTTGTGAGGTCAGAGGAAGACTGCTAGCTTGGCAATACCACTCTACTCTCCGTATATCGGAAAAAAAGAAGATGACTGCTTAATAAGACAGAGGCAAAAATATTTAGTCAAAAAATAAGGCAACTATTAAATATAATTATAAGAGAAAATTTTCCAAATCTGAGGAAATGTTTCCATTTTCAAGTAATCAAAGCATATAGAAGCTCAAACAGCTACAAGCAGAATGTTCCCACAATATAGCATAAGCAAATCTTAGCGCACAACTCATTATAGTCAAAGTTCCTCCTCACAACATATCATCATATCACAGTCAAAATTCTTAAAAAATGGCACAGAAAATGTATTATATCCAAAGAGGAATATATCAAATCATATAAAGGCAAGCTATCAGAATAACACATTTTAAAAATGTTTACAGACCATGAAACCTGGGAGCCAATATTCTCTGAGAAAGATAATTGCCAACTCAGATTTACTATATCCTTTTAAAATGTTCTTAAAATTGATGAAAAAATAAAAACCTTCCACAACAAAAACAATAAAGAAATTTGTGGTCACCAAAGCAGCATTGTAGCAAGTAATCACAAGAACAGTAGACAAAGTCAAGAAAATATTTGACAGAGCCCTCAAGACCAAACTCATCAAAGAATGCAAGAGAAAGAGTAGGTGTAATGGGAGATTAAATTTTGTTTAAAAAGCACCAAAATGTAAACCAATGACAGTCTTCAGTGAGTATTTTCAGTAACAACATCCAATGTAAACAGTTTTAACTCAATTACTAAAAGACAAAGACTAGCAGATTGGGTTAAAAAAAAACAAAATTAAACCAAATGTTTTCTGTATGAGACACAGTTCATCAGCAGAGAAATAGTTATAACAGAAAGTGAAAGAATGTAAAAGGAAACATGAGAAAGAAGGCTACTACACATTTGTAAAGACAAAAGTTCAACCAAAGGAGTTTACAATTATAAATTTATATACACTAAATACTGGCATTCACAGTTTTATGAAACAAAATTTTCTCAACATAAAAAGACAGAAAGGCACCGAACCAATCATTGTGGGACAATCTATGCCTGAATATCACAAATACACAAACCAATCATACAAAAAAGTTATTGAAGTAATATCAGAGTTTAAATACACCATCAAACAATTGAACTTTGTGTGTTCAGGTGAGATAAAACATACATTTTTCTCAGTAGCACACAGAAATTTCTCCAAATAGACCATATTTAGGACAGATCAACTTAAAAATGCAAAATACCTGAAATAATCACTTCCCTATCATCAGAGCACAGCAGAATAACTAAAATCAACAGCAAGTAGACTACAGAAACTATGAAAATACATGAAAATTAAAGAATCTTCTCATTAATAATAAATGGGTCACTGCAGTCATCAGGAAAGAAATTTACAAATCCTAGAATCAAACGATACAGTACCTGATAGCAAAAGCCATCAGGAGAGAGAGAAAGAAGTAAAATGAATAAATACAGGAAAAGAAGAAATCTTAGTGTCCTTATTTGCAAATGTCATGATTCTTTACATAGAAGATCAAGTATGTATGGTAGAGGGACAATAGAGCTAATAAAAAATTCAGAGTAGTGTCAAAGGTCAAAATCAACATGCAAAAACCAAAATGAAAAGTGTTTCTGTATGACAATGAATGTGCCAAGAAAGAAATCAGAAAAACAATCTAATTCAGAGGAGCTTCAAGAAAGAAAAAACTAATATAGAAATTTAAAATAATACAAAATTTAAAATAATACATAGAAATTTTTGACCATATGATTGATAGACTACTGTTCTCTATAAAAAGAGATTGAAGAAGACAGTAGAAAATGGAAAAACAACTTCTGTTTTTGGGTAGACAGAGCCGATATTGTCTAAATGGCCATAACACCAACAAGACACATAGACTTAATGTCACTTCAATTGAAACATCATCAACATTCTTTTCCGAATTAGCAAATGCAACCCTAAAGTTTACATTTAAATAAGCAATAAGAGTAATGCAGAAAGTATTATAATCTTGGATTACCCAATACTCTGCCAAGGTACAATAACAAGACAGCTGGTCATGGCCTAGAGACGGGTATGTTGAGGATGAACATGCAATCTCAAGGTTATCTCAAGTACATTCAGCCATCTAGGTTTTGTCTGTTTGCTTGTCGTTTGTACTGTTTTTACTAAAATACACTAGAGAAAACATACCCTCTTTAACAAATGATTTCTTTTATTTCAAAGTAAAAAGGGGACTTGAAACAATCAAGAGACAACATTCACATATGTGTATAAATCTCCCAAGCAGAATGTTATAATATGTATCACAAATATGTTCAACTAATAAGACTACTAGAAAACATGTTTGGCTCTTAAGTGTAGGAAACAACTCATTAGAAATGTGTTACTTTATATACAGTTCAATTTTATGTTACTTCTAATACTGTGATAAGATGGTCATAAAATATTGTACTTATGATATGTCAATGGATGACAGAGACAGCACCAGACACCCAAGAACGAGACAGTGGCATCAGTTTTCTTTTCTTTTTTTCCCCTTTTTTATTGATATGTATACATGCAAAAATTTAAGGTTTACAATGCACGTATGTATCTTGTCAAAGTGACAAGGGCTTTCCCACTCTCCTTTTGTCCCTCCCTCTACCCTTCCCTCCCTCCCTCCTACCTTACCCGACCCTCCTGTTTCACTTCAATTCTGATATCTCATCTTTGGAATATTGATGTCTCTTCTGGGGATTTTTGGCATTACGGGCTATAAAACTTGCCACCTGGCAAAAGAAACTACCATTGTATAAGTTTACATTATTCATTAGCATATATTATAACCTGCCATATAAATTCCCTGTTATTATGTTATGTCTTCAAACTGTGGAATAGTGTTAATATTATTGGAAAGCACAGGAACCTGAATTATGTATATGACAATTGCCTTAAATTGTTATGCTTTTTGATCTGTATTCCTTGTATCTCCTTATTTTTCACTTTCCGTAAACACTCATATATAATAGTACTTACCTCACAAGGTTCCTTTAATATTTATATATATGCATGTATATGTATATATATATTCATTATTTAAAACAGTTCGACCTCCTCCTAGGTTACCTGATGAACAATAATTATGTGTATGCATTATAGATAGATATTACTGAGAATAAATTAATGCACATACTTACTGACTTTTTTCATAAAGATCATGTTTACCTGTGTTTATTTTTATTGAAATACTAAGATGAATGTTCAAGCATCATCATATTTATCCTAGGACTTCATTATTTGCAAGCTTTTATTGAAAATTACAGAATCTATATTGTTGCAAAAGTGTAAGAAGACTAAAAATAACTTTTTGTCCTTAAAAGTTATAACTTAATGATGAATAAGTTTTGTTGTGGTAATACACACACCTATGATATTAGAATTGAATGTTGAATATAAATTTTAACAGAGCCTTGGAAGACATTACACAACAGAGAGTGGAAGTATGGCTCTTCTTTGAAGAAGTAAATCTCAAAATAATCCACTTTATGCTCTGGACACTCTAGAGCTTTATTTGTGCAAAGGGACTCACTTAAGAATGTGATATGAACAAAGATATTTTCAAAAGACAGTCGATACATTTAGTTGGTTTAATACCTTTGATCGTTGAGCATAGGATTAAAGACTGGTATGCATATTTGCTTGAGAAACGATTACATGAAAAGATCTCTTCGTAGTTTTCTTCTGTTTTATGCAAGGGTCACCGAGGGCAGTATTGAGCAGTCATTTAAGGAAACGTAGAAGTCCGCTACCCAAATCCTCTTTGGTGTTCCCATCTGTTCAACTTGTTCAGATTAAAAGAAGATTATTTGAAGTTCATTACTCTGACAGTGGTCTGACATAGATTTCATACTTTGAATCACATAAAATCTGTAAGTAGTGTTTAACTATTATCTTATACTTTCATATGCATCTCAAGTTTGAGAAGACTTGTTTGAGGGCTACTGAAATCACACCACTAGGATGGTGTGATCCAAACTTTGATCCAAACTTTATCACAGATTTCTGGGAGTTAAAAGACTTCTGGAATCAGATGATTTTGAAATTTTATTAAAATTATTATTTTTTCTAATCCAAGGTGAGTAAAGACTACTTCGCCCAGCCAGTGTAACAATTTTTATAATGTAAAGGTGACTCAAAAAGAAGACTTTCGTGATACTGTTTTCAATTTTCAGCTTGAAACAGTGGAGCAGCAGTGGCGAGGACCAGAGATCCCACTTTAGCACCAGAGATATCAAACGAACAGTATCATTCAAAAATATTGGATTCATTTTTACCAGATAGTTTAGTGTTCAGATCATTGAATTTCAGCAATTTCCAAAAATCATGAAAATGGTGAGGACAAAGCCTATTATTCCCAGTCTAAATACAGAGAAGGACAAAGGACCTTGGACTTTGAAGCAAATCTGCCTAAGGGGAAATTCCTGCTTAAACTCTTAGCCTGTGAATTAATAAATACTCTTCACTTTCACTTTTTAATTTCATAAAATATAGGCAACGCAATGCAATTTGATAGCAGAAAAGAAGTGGAAAAGGTGAGGTAATTATCCAACTGTTAAGACAAAGTTATATTTTTAAATGGTACAATGAAGAATTCAGTAAAATGAATCTTTATTTTTTCTCATTTTTACCAATTTTCAAATCTGTGATTATTCCAAGTGTATCTATATTTTTCTTATTGTATTGTAACTTTCATAAAGGCAGGAATTCTGTCTATGCTGTAGCCCCTGGTTTTGAGTATTTAGCAAGGTCATATGCTCATACATAATGCATTTTCAGTGATATAAATTGAATAAATGAGTTAAATAGAAATCAAAGAATGAATGCCCATGATATAAGTCTATTGTTTGCATTGCGTAAGGGTTAAACTGATTGAGATTAAAATAATTCAGAAAACCCAGGTTACCGACTAGTGGATAGCTGCTTAAATGGGGACTATTGTTCTATTTCAGATTATCATTGTATAGTATAGTTTCTATGACCTTAAGTGGGTGACATTTTTCTACATCACCTGAAACTCCAAAAATCAGCTTCTCTACCTCCCCACTTACCCTAATGCTAACAGTCATTTTGGCTTTCTCTGAGCTTATTGTTGAATAGTAGTAAAATTTTTTGTACACTGACTTTTTAAAGTTTTAAACAATGAAAATGAATGCATCTGTGAGAAATGGCAGAGTAGAAATTAAACAGATTCAAAGTCAATGTATAGTTTGTAAGGAGATACTCTGAGGGGGAAATTAATAGGCTACCATTTAATAAACGTTGTACCCCCTTATCCCTTCTGCTTCCAGCTTCTAATTTTCTAACTGATCTCTTGATGTATTTGTTCCACATCTTTTAGTAAATATATGTCTAAGGATCATATTAATGTTTTTTTCTTTTATTAACATATTTTAATACTTCTCTTCTAATGGATCTTCTTTATTGCCTACCTTTTGAAGACATTGTTGGTAAATTATTATTTTGGAACCATACATTTTCCTAAGTGCCCAGTTAGTGACCATAGCAGTGGTTTGTTCCAAAAGATGGCAAATAAAATCACAAACTGTAAAAATGTGACATAGAGAAAAGTTTCCTTTCCTTTGCAGTCTTCAAAATTATCTGATATCTCCCCATAGATTTACAACAGGAAAGCAACTTGGAGCGTGTACCAGTGTATTCCCCAGAGCTCTCCACAGCAAAGAGCTCTGACAGTGTGAGATCACTTCCCACATCTTTCTAACTTTCCTATCATTCCCCACTAGATTCATCATTCTCATCGAAGAATGAGGGAAGATACTCATTTTCCATGCTTTTACCCTACCACAGAGTCCTCGGGAGAGTAATTTATGAGAATATGGGCTCCAGAGTGCCTTCGAATGTTCTAGAAAGTGCAATCAGCTCACTCAATGGAAGGCATCTCTGAGTCTGACACATCAGAGGCTAGGCAGCTGGCGTTGTGCCATTTGCTTAACGTGCTGGGAAGAACAAAGTAACTTATCTTAAGTCAGGTCATTTAATATTCTTAGGTTATATTTTTATACTATTGTCTTCACTTGTAAGACATTATTACATTTAAATCTTAGGTTCTGTACTTTCAAACATTATGAACTTTTGGCTGAGTTTAGATTTAGTCAATGGAGCTATTTGCAGACTTAAGATTTAATGATAATGTTAGGTCTATTATTGCATCGTTACAAGGTCTTAGCTTATTTTTAATGTTAATGAATTTTTTATCACTGTCATAGGTCAAGTGTTACACTACGATAAAGTTATGACTGCAAGATCAGCAGAGAGAAAAAGAATTTGAAGGAGAAAGACCATGAGAGTAAACTGATATGGCTTTGGACACGCAAATAATGCACATGCTCAAGGAAGAAAGGAAGTATTTATACTTTGTTTTCTTTTTTTAGCAAAGTAAAAAAAAATGACTTTTATATCAAAAAGTCCTAAATAGAAAAATCCCTTAAACAATATATCTTTTATATTTTGCATTAATCTACATCACACATTCCAATTAACTATTTAAATTATAACATTTCAAGTGTGTGGTCAGGTTAAAATTAACTGCATATTTAATCTCAAATTTGTTTTTAATTAAAACTCATTTTTGGTGGCACAGGATTGTCTGACTCTACTTGTCTTTCTAGTTATTACGTCTGGGATCTGTGAATGTTTGCACAATCGAACAGATCACTCCTGCTAGTGTTTCTTCTCCAAATCCATTTTGCCTCCCTTCTGATCGCCTCATCTCTCTCATGCCCTGCTCCTGCTTTTGCTCCTGCCTTCTCTCACACATGAACATATGCAATTTGTTACAACTACGTCTCCTGTGTCCTTGGTTTCTAGATTGCATCCTTTTTAATCGATTTAACATGAGAAAAGTCTGTTGTTGAAAACCAATGGAATAAGAACAAAAGAGCACTAGTTACTGCATCATAATTTGATTTGTTGCCAAAAATGCCTTAAGCTGATCGGGCTACTTGATTAAATGGGGCCATAGTTGTAGAGGTGTGTGACAAAAGCTGACTGGCTCAGGAGGATTAAAAAAGCCTAAAAGTAAGAAAGTATGTAAGCAGAATGTTTTATGTTCTCCAAAATAGTGACAGAGAGAAAGAAAGAAAGAAAGAAAGAAAGAAAGAAAGAAAGAATACTTTCTACTCTATTTTCTTTTGGAGACTTGAACAACTTTATGCAAAAATTATGAAATATATGTCTCAATTCATAATTGCCTCAATAAATGACTACTTTTGACCTACATCATTAAAACATTCACAACATTCACTTTTAAAATTTGATTTCTTTCTCTGTTGCTAATTTCTTCAATGTTATGTCTTTGATGTTGCTGTAATTCCTCAAAAGCTTCAGTTTTTTTTTTTCCGCCATCTTTTGTACAGAACCCATCACAAACCATAGTATTTCCCAGTTTAAATTTATTTTGTATTTGGTTCATTTGTAGACACTGAGGGTTACAAACTCAAAGACAAAATTTTGGTACTTGTGGGTTAAAAAGGTTAATTTTAGCTAAGCAAGTGACATTTGTAGTTTGGTAAGAGAAAGGTGGAGTCTTCAGACCGTTCTTGAAGAAAAGCCAGGATAAAGACCAAAGAGAGACTGGAACAGAGAAAGGGGCAGCTGCCTGGTAGCGAGAAATAGCTCTTTCCATCTTTATGTCTGTTTCCCGGTTCCTTTACATTTCTTCATCTTCCCCATCCCCCCCCCCGCCCCCTCCCCCCCCCCTCCCCCCACCCCACCCCCTGTCCCCTTAAAGCCTATCTTCTTCTGCCTTGGTTCCTAGGGGAACTGGATCAATTACTTTCTCTACATCTGGGTCTGCTCTGTGTTTCATTCTTTCCTCTCCACCTTTCATTTCAAGTTCCTGGGTACTGATTGTTCTAGCCCTGGTGAATTTAGGAAAGACTGTGGAACTAGTCATAGTTACTTTGTTCAGAACGGTTGTGGGGGCTATTACTATGGATCTGGGGTATGCAAAACAGAAACAACATTATGAACTCTGGAACAGATTCACAAGGGCTGCGCTGTGGAAGGAGCGTACTTTACTCGACTTCACTTGCTGTAATCAGAATTTACACATCCAAGCTGCACTTGGCTCAGGCATTTAAATCAGCAGCTGCAGTACGGCAGTAATGAGCTCTCAGAATTGCCTACTTTTAAATAAATCTGTAATGGGAACGGGACTACTTAATGCTTACAGTTTAAGTTTTTAATACTAAGCCTACAAAGGTATAGACCTATAAAATGAAGTTTGAGGGGGAAAAGGTCATTTATTAATGGCATCCAAGGAGATGAATTATTTCTTAGAATCAGAATAATAAAAGTGATTTAAAAGTAAAAATGCATAAGTTTATGTTGAACTTTAATTAAATAAAAAAGAAACATAGTGCCTATCATTTTTGTTCACACGTTAGATATGTCCCAAATAGAAAATAGTGAGAACTAACAGTAACAATTTGAGACTTTAATCAAAAACACTGCTTTGGAACTAAGAGGAAATTCATTCTATAATTTTTAGGGAGTGGAAAATGAGAAGTTTTCAGGGGAAACACAATATACGGCAGAAAAGAAACCGTACACAAGTGTCCATTACCCACTTTTGTCCTGTTGTTACAGACACTTTCTCTCCCCTGAGATTTGGCTGACCATACGGCTGCTCGGCTAGAAAATGTGGTTCATATTGTTTTGCCACCAAGTACAGCCATGCTTGGGCTTTGCCAATGCTGTTAGTAGATGGGAATGTTGAAATTTGCACATTGCTTTCTCCTGCAAATTTCCTCCTTCCTGATAGGAGGATTAGCATGAGATTTGGAGCAGCTGCTCTGAATGGAGAAATGTAAACTGTGTGAGGAAGTGAAATATTCATCATCCAGTTAGCTCTGGGTCATGGCTTGTCAGAGAAATGCACTTCAGTCCTTCTACGTCATTGTATGTTCACTTCTCTTTAGGGTAGCAAACGTTGTCTTTTAACTTAACTAATGTATTTAAACAGAGCGCTCGTTATTACTTAAGTTTCAAGAGCCAAATGAATTTAGTGAGGTTTCAGGGAACATATCAGCGTTACCAAAAAAATAAAAAAAAATAAAAAAAAAGAGAGAGAAACTAATGGAAAAAAAAAACATGATGGGTACTGAAAGAGAAAACATGATTATACTGGAAAAGGAGAGAACAGGTGACACAGATTCTTGAGTTTCCAATGGAAAGAATAAAGAGCCTATAGGACAGAAAAGGGAGGTTTACTATTTCTACTATTTTGTCTGAAAAGTTGCTTTAAGTTTATTTTTTTAATTTCTCGAGGAAGAATGGTTGTTAGAATATGTTGTGTTTAGTGTTGCTGTTGTAGTTGTTTTTGTTTTACTAGATATATGTCTGTTCATTAGACTCATGAATGAATAAGTGTAAGTCATGATAAAAATGTTACTAAGCAAAGTCCAAGGTCCAGGAGCCAGGAGCAAGGACTTAAGTAGATTAATTATCAAATGAAACTTTATACATTATTTTATTGTAGCTTAAAGAAAACAATTACATAAGTATGAGATCACAAGTAGTATTAGATGAATGCCCAGGGGATAGCCTAATAGATAAATAAATGCATTTAGTATTGAGTTAGATAAGCTAAGAGAGAAGAGAAATGGCATAAATAGTTGTTTTTAAGGACAAATAAAGTATAGGAAGACTACCTTAATCATGTATAAACTATATGGATAAGAGAAAATATTAGAACTCAATAAAATATTATAAAGTTTGCATTCTAAACCTTTTATAATTAAGAGAAGTAAGACCTAAAGAAATAGAGGCATGGTTTTGATAATTCAATAACTTAGGATTCGACCTCCTGTTGTAATCCTTGCTGGCTTGCTTCCCTCGCCAGATGTTCTTGCAGATATGTGGGTAGGTGTTTGTGTCTCAGTATGTTGGTGGAATAGCTACATTCCCGTGGATATCTAGTGTCAAAAACTAGCACGGGTCCTAAAGAGAAAATAGTGCAGTTTGTATTCTTTAATATATATTATGATTTTCTATGGTAACTATTCAAGAAATGTCATATTTTCTTGTTCTACAATAATGAGTGGATGCCGGTAAGGTTCTTTTATTTAACAAATAATATCTTAAGTAAGTAAGCAGTTCTTCAAAGAAAGAAAAATTCCTCCTGTGGTAATAAGTGAAGGTCAGTTTTTAGACCAAACACTTGCTTTCATTTTATTGCTAAGATTGTTTCTTCTGTTGTATTAATTTTAAAAAGCTGCAAGGGAAATTCTATTTTAGATTTTAAGGATGTTAGCACATGTGATGCATGTGACAAAAGCGTGAGTGGCTAGAGGAAGTGAACCCTGACCGAAACCCTCTAGGACGACTGCCATGGGACTTGTTTTTTCTATTTCCTTACTCAATACATGGCTTTTAGTGTTTTCCATGATATAAACATTATCACATTTGTAAAAATTTTAAAATCCATCTTCCTTTTTAAGTACATAACTAGAAAGGCAGGTCTGCTTTAAGCAGAGACAATAGGGTTAATTTTAACACAACCTGAGGATGATTATTGATATACCTTTGTAACATAGAAAAGTCATGTTGAGTGGAGCATGGGGGGGCCTAATTCTCGCCCCAGTTACTCACTGCAGCTACTCTTAGATACTGAGGCAGGAGGGTTGCAAGTTCAAAGTCAGCCTGGGAAAGAAGAAAGATCCCCATCACAAAAGAACACAAAATGAAAAGAAGAGCAAAGAAAGAAAAATTTAGAAAGAAAAATGGAAGGAAGGAAGGAAGAAAACAAAGTAGTATGTTTACAAGGTTGGTGTATTGCTCTTCATGGTTCTTTTTAATTGAAGATAATTATTTATGAAGCCACAATTCCTAATACTGGGAAGTCACAGATAACATCTTATTGGTTTGGTTTTTTTTTTTGCACTTTTCTCTTCTTCTTTGGTCACTAATTTTTCTCTTTCCTTAATTTCTTTTCACTCTTTTTGCCTTGTATTCTTTTTCTTGTCACTTTGATATTTTCTTCTTCTTTTCTTCTTCCTCCCTCCCTCCCTCCCTTCCTTCCCTCCTTCCTTCCTTCCTTCCTTCCTTCTTTCCTTCCTTCCTTCTTTCCTTCCTTCCTTTCTTTCTTTTTATGGTCTTACACTCTGAACAGGAAGTCAGTAATACAACTAAGAACACAACAGGAAAATCAAGATGAACCCTCAATCCAGTAGTAGAAATTTCCTGGAGATCCAAATGAAAGTATCCAAAAAAGTCACGACCCTAAGATCACAGCCAAGACTAGGAGGATGGGAGCAAGGAGGGTATATACGAAGTTAGAAGTGCTCAGCATTGAAGCAACTGAGTGTCTGAAAATCAGCTATAATCACGGGCCATACCATTCAAAATTAAATACTTGTACAATTTCTGACCTGAAATTTACTTACTCTTCTGACGCCTACTCAACTGATTACTTTCCTAGAAGAGAGACAAAAATAGAAGTTACTTCAATACCTCAAAAATACTCTAAAATATCAAAGGGCTACCAAAAAGATTAACAAATCAGATGCAAACTCATTAAATTATTTTATACACTTAAATATTACACATGTATATTTTTTGAACCATTACTTCCTTTAGAATCACAATTGGAAAATATAAAAACTGTGCTATTTTAGTTGACCAGTATCTCTGGTAAATGCAACACTCATGGGTGATTTGTTTACTCCAAGACATTTATTTAGAACAATATTTAAAGGTGGAAATGATTACAGATTGACAAAATGTGGAGTCAGTGTCGTGATACTAGGAACAATGAGATCTCATTCCACTCTGCTTTGCATGCTTAAGTCATCCCTATTGTACCCATCTGTATACTTTTAAATTTGAAAAACAAGCATCTTCTTTATACAATGAAGTACCACCTGGCACACACATCTTCCGAACAAGGGCTTGCGCACTCCAGCAGCACGGCAGGAAACGGGTTTTTCCATAATGCCATCTTTGAATCATCTAGCTCATTAATGAATTTTATTGCATTCTGAAAATGTGCCAAATCCCTCTTGGAACTCAATTACATTTTGAGAATGAAAGCACAATGTGTGGAAGTGCTGAGATCTTATAACAGGTAAGCATGTTTCCCTGTTTTTTTCTCTTTTTTTTAATCCCTCCCACTGAGACACTTTAGATTATAGGACTATAATATCCCCTGCTTCATGCATCACTACATCATGTAATGTAAAATACAGAGGGAGGGAGACCAGGGGAAATGTGATTTCTGGGGAACAGAAACAGTGTTTTGAAAAACACAAAACATAATACAGGCTGCAATCTCTATGCTTAACCCCTTGCTATATGTGAAACAAGAAAGAATTCCTACGAAATGACATGTTTCCCTGTTGAGAACACAGTTATTGGGTGTGTCAGGCTCACCTTCAGTTGGTATCAGCACCACCTTAAGTCAAAAACATACAAAATCAACGTAATTCATTATTTGACCCTGAATATGAGGCTGAGGAATTTTGGTGGGAAAAACTAACTCTGCATGTCTGGTGTTACTCTGTGGCTTTTTTCTGCTTAATTTCTAAGCACTTCAAGTGAACGCCTGTGTCTAGTACTGACTTTCACTTTACAAGGAAACTACGGATTTGTATAAATACTACATAACAACAAGAAAAGACCAGAAACAAAAACTGACTTTAATTTGAAACCTTTAACTCTCAAAAAAGAAACTACAGTTTAATCAAACTATAATGTATACGAATTAATACATTTAACTTATAACATATTTTGCAAATAAAATTAGTTCCTGTTGGTACATATTTCTATCATATTATGACTTCCAAACATTCCAAACATGTTATCTACATTTAAATTCAAAAGTCATTCTTGTTTATAAAATCACACGAATTGTTTTAAGAGAGGAAACCTAGTAAATCTGCCTGCAGAACTCAGGTTTGCCTGATGTCTCGACTCTATTCTAAATAGGAGAAAATATTTGTAAAATATTTTCTATATCTTAACTGATCTGTTTAGGTTTCACAAAAGAGGCATATAAACACTGATACAACAAAAATATAGTGTACATTGTCAAATTAATATGGTTTATATTAAATTTGAGGACATTATTATGAATGAAAAGCTACACAATCGTGATTTGTCAACAGTATGGGATAAATTTTAGTCATAAATGTTGAAATTGCTGCAAGAAAATCTACTGAATATAAAGTCAATAATAAATTGCATCATAAGCCAAAAAGGGAAGAAACACAATTAACTGCAGCAGAGCAAACCAGTGTGGGAGATGAAGATGATGGTGCGACCTTGATGTCTTGAAATTTAGGTGTGCAAAATTATTTAGACCTGTAAAGAAATACAAAGGTCCATTGCTATTAATTAAAAAATACTTAATAGAGGTACTGAACATTAAAGAGATTCCTTAAAAGATCTATATTTCAATAAATAGAAAACTGTTCCTAACGATTTGAACAATTGCAGTAATGACATAAAAAATGAAAGAAAAATCAATATATTCAGACTAGACTACTTCCCTCAAAGAAATTGTTTATTGACAGACAAGTTCTGTTCATTGTTTTGCTTAAAAACTATTGTATTTTGACAGAAGTTGGTAAAATGGGATATTCCCTCTGATTTTTTTTAACATTTCAAGTAAGATCCTTTGGTATGAATTATCACATGACGAGACCATGTCTGTAGTAGCATAGACATCAATTTGGCTGTGATTTTCATTGTCTAAGAAAAAGGATATTTTAAAAGACCCTTCAGAGATTTCTTTGTTTTACAAAAATAAATACATAAATAAAATGAAGAAAAAGGAAGACCAAGAATTTATTAAAGTAATAGGAGATGATGAAGAATGATTTTTGTACTTAAGTTTAATTTACTAAACATTTCAAATTCTTAAAATTAAAAACATTTTACTATAGTAACTATTAGCATTACAACTTTCACAGTCTCTTTGGTATCAGTGATTTTGTATTGACAAATAAGCAGCCCTGCAACAGAGGCCAAGTTTAAGTTGTTCAGCCTCACAAAGCCACTGCTTCTCACATTGCCTGCTACATGACAGAACTGCAGTGTTGAACAAAGAAGGTCATTTGAACATCATAGACACTACATATAGGCACCTTGGGAGATGAATAATATCAAATTTAGAACTGTAAGGTTTGAATTACTTACTCTTTAAAAAAATTAGAAAAAATACAACATAAATAATCTAATGTCATGAGCAATTTTGCCAAGCTGTAGAGAATATAACTCTCTCTCTCTCTCTCTCTCTCTCTCTCTCTCTCTCTCTCTCTCTCTCTATATATATATATATATATATATATATATATATATATATATATATATATATGTTGACAGTTTAATGTAAATTGGTATATCATTTTATTTTATTTTTGAGACAGGGTCTTGCTCTGTAGTCCAGGCTGGTCCTGAACTCACTATGGAGCCCAGGTTGGCCTTGGACTCAGGACTCAGGGAAATCTTCCTGCCTCGGCCTCCTGAGTGCTGGGATTACAGGCATGCACCACCACGCCCAGTTTACGTGGTGCTGGGGAATTGAACTCGGGTACTTAGCACTTGACTTAGCGCTTGCTAAGCAAGCACTTTAACCGCTGAGCCATTCCTCCAGCCCTGGTATATTATTTTAAAAATAACAATGTAATAAAGCTTTCAGAGTGAATTTTAAAATAAAACCCTGTATTAAGTCAGTAATTTTCAACCATTTGTCTTCTTCTTCCTTGAAAATCATTTACAAAGCATGTGATATACTTGAGTGGTTAGGGTGGCCTGTCCACACAAACCGTTGGTCAAATGTGACACAGATTCATACACAATTGCTCCAACTTCTATATAACTTAATTTTTTTTTTCTTTAGGGGTATCCTACTTAAGAGATCCAGGCAAAAGCAGTTTTATTTCTCCCTAGTGTTGCTCCAATTGATATGAGCACTTTGGAGTTCAAAAAGTAGCCTAATATTTAAAAGACATAATTAAATTAATGTGTTTTTCTCAAACTAGATTATTAATTAGAAAGCTTTTCCAATTATGAAATTTAACTAAGCAAAATTTTATATTTGACTATTGGCCTCACATAATTATTATCTTACTCTCTTCTCTCTGTTGAATTGTACCAGCTTGACTTTCAAGAGTAGGAAAACCGACTCTTAACTCATAGTTTGTACTGGTTATTTGAGTCTTAGAAGCAGAATTGCTTCTGAGGACATTGTCGACTTAATATTTATAATAACTGTGGAGTAGCTAAGGTCATACTTCCCATGACTCACACAATGCACTCAAAATTGTGCTCTATTCACCCCATCCACAGTTCTTAAGCTAATGTGGCAACCAACTTAATTGTAACATTGGCCAAACATGAAACAACCTGAAATATTAAATATAATGAAAAAGAGAAATCATTTTGTTGCTAGAAAATCCAACTCTGTATCTTGACTTGTATTTTAGAGGAAAATACAAGCACTCAGAAAGAAATTGACAACTTAATGATTATCTTAATGATTTTCAATGTTCTGATAGAGTGATACATGCTCGATAAGATCTGTGTTTTACATTTTGATCATTTTCTGGGTGGTAAGCAACTCAGGAGTCTCTCTTCATGCTGTGCAACAGATCCAGGAAGACAATCTCTGGCGGCCATGTGTTCCTGAGGGGTAATTGCTGGTAGGCTGCATGCTCTATGTTTCTGATCACTGATATTCTTTTAGTTATGAGCATTCAGTGCCTGTTTGGCTAAAGGTGTTTTTGATTTGTAATGGGTTTATTTAAAATACAACATGATAGCAAATTGAGGAACATTTGAAGGCTAAAGAATATCATCTTCTAAGAGACCCTTGGAAGTGAGAACAAAAAGAGGGAACCAGGATGGTAGGGGGATAATATTTCTAGTGACTAACTGAATTTGAAAGGTGAATATTTCTTTATGATAGTAAGACAATCATAATAATGTGAGTCATATGAAGTATGCTGTCATGAGCCCACTTTCTTCTCATATTCTTCCTTTGAAAGAAAAGCCACCGGGTTCTTTTATGCCACTGGGTAAAGGCTTCATACAGCACGACAATTGTTTATGTCTGAGCAGGGCACTTCTGTGATTAGATTGAAAATATTAAGCTCCTCTGTAGATAACGGGGCAGAGAAAAAGTGAAGTTTACAATCTCTAGTATCACTCCAAATTTGAGGAACTATAATTAAAGCATTTGACGCGTCCCTTTGGCATAAGAAAGGAACATTCTCATGTTTTGCCATCAGATATCAAAATAATATTGGTGGAAATATCATGTTATTTAATAAGTATAAATTATTTAATACACATTTTATTTCATTTAAGAGAGTTCATACTAAACCATTCAGATGAATTTATGTCTTTTGCAGAAGTTAGGTAGTCAGTGTGTGGAAGCTTCCAAATCTCTTCTGCTCAGTGGTTCATTTCCAGCTTTGCGACCAGCTTCGCATCCTGGCTACTGACAAGAAGAATGCTTAATCTAGTCAAGATAAGATAGTTATTATTCTTCAGAATTATTCTTATTGTTGGGGTGTCAGTTCCCTCGCAAGGAGTATTCTTCTATGGCTAAAAGAACTTATATTCAGTTTGGATGACTTGTTGCCTCTCAGAAGCTATGTTAGGCCCTGGACTCAACTTTTCCAGGTCTCAGATGCCATACAAGAAATTCTATGCTGACTCCCTCCCTAGGGCAGGCTGAGGCCCATCATTTAAATTAAATCATATTAACTGTAATAATTGGAAACTGCAGGGGGCCAGGACAATTTGTTAGATCTGCATATCTGTGAAGGGGAAATGGCTGAATTGTGAAAGTCAAGTCTCAAACAAAGGTGTGATTTTTATATGGTTGGGAATAAAACCTCAGGTATCGGTAACACCAGACTAAGTCAAACACACAGAGGGTAGAGAAAATTGATAGAGACAGTCTTCAAATGACTAAAATAATAGATCAAATAGAGAAAGGAGGTTTTATACTTTCATATAAAATAATTATAAACACACACACGTAACACTTGTGACCATATAAAATTGAACTATTTCTTTGTTTTCAGAAGTATCATCTTTTTATAGATTATTTGACTTACTCGCTCCTCTTTTTTCTTCCAAGACTACATACTGATGATACATGATTTATAAATACAGGATTTATAAATGTTTCTTAAACTTTTTGGAAGATACATGGAAACAGCCATGGAAAGGGTGACTGTGAGAGGAAAAGATTTAGAAAAAAGGCCTCCAGGAAGCCAGCCACATCAAAAAGAACAGTAATTATAAATGAAAGCAATCATTTTAAAACTAGCCAAGGAGGAAGATAACAAACCAAAACAAAGCAAGACATGGCATGATTGGTACCTGGGTCATACTACACAAAATGCATAGTTGTAGAGGAAACATAGCTTCATTGACCTCATTTCCTATGAGAAGTCAAACTTAACTGAAAGAAAACTAACAAGCAGACCTATTCAGAAAGAAAAGGGAGCTCAGTAAGGCAAATTCGAAGGCCTTTCGACAGGCCTGAATATTTGAGAAGAATTGGTCACTGGAGGGAAGCAAAGTCCTCAAACCATTGTCTGAATTATAGGTTTATTTTCTTGGCTGTGAATGCATCTGTTGTGCGTTATGCATTCTGCTTCTTACAGTCTGCCAAGTTTCTTTGGATTTATGCTCCATTGAAGAGTAACTTGGCATTATTGCACATGAAAATAAAAAGGAATGGAGTCTCGTACAGTTTTCTATACAAGTTTTAAGTTGGAAGGCATAGTCAACATGGCTAAGAAGGAAAAATAGCATCAGAGATAGCTCTTGAAGATAGGAAAATTTCACTAGTCATAAACTGATAAAATGTTCACAATGGAGTTTTTCATACTAACAACATTAGTGAGGTTATGACAAAAGTGCACTAGTCAAAAATACCCTAAAATAAAACAGCTATGGCAAGAGTTTTATATGATAATTAATGTCTCATTGTAATATCTCTACATACTTTTTGAAATACTTTACTTGTTTCAAGGAAACAAAACCCAACTACAGGCAATAAGTGTTGTTTTTAAAAGACAGTGTTTAGAAAAAATGAACTTTGAAGGATAAACAACTGTTCCAAATAGGTTTATTGACTTCTTTTAAATAGAGCATAGTTTTGTTGATCTGACTGACATTCTGATGAAAAGACTGTCACTAATTGGTGACAAAATAATATGTATTTTGGAAATCCTTTCCTTTTTTTCCAGGCTTTGTTTTGTTTTCTTCTGAGAACTCCCAATAGGAAACTAATACTTCTTGTTCTTTTTCAAATACCGTGTTTCTTGAATACTTTGACAAACTGCGTAATGAACGGTTTAGTTCCTAGTAATGAATGTCACGATCCTAACAATGAGATCCAACAAACAATTTGTAGTGGTATAGCGAATGCTAACTTTGCGGGAATACACACAGAGTCTGGCTGGTCTAAATAATTACTACATTTGGCAGAGGTGCAGTCTGCACACTACTCTGTGATGGCACCTGCTGAGAGTTAGTATTATTTTGAAAAATAACAGTTTCTTCCAAAGGAATGAATACTTTATAGTGTGGTAATTGAATGCAGGCATCAATACACTAGCTTTCTTTGTGTTCTTGAGAATCTCTTCATATCGGGGTTTTGTTTTGACAAATATATATATATATACAAATATATATATATATATATATATATATATATATATATATATATATATATATATATATATATTTGTATATATATTCAAGAAGTGCCCATTAATCTCTGTATTACCATTTTTTGAAGATCTTTAAAGAAGGATATGTCAGGAGCAGCCTGGACCCTGTAAGACCCTGTAAGACCCTGTCTCAGAAAAGAAAAGAAGGATAAGTAATAGACATTTTTTGGAAAATGCATTTGCAAAGGATGACATATAGACCTTCACAAACTGCTTATGTACTTACTCTTTTTTTGCATGTGTGCTATATACATCCATGCATTATTTTCATTGTGGAAATCTTTGCAGTATCTTTTTGAGTAGTTTGTCTATCTAAATTGAGAAAAAAATTATCTTCTAGATAAGGTGGCAACATAGTTGGAATCAATAAATGAGCAATGGGATAAAGTTTTGATAACTGGCAGAAACTACACATCATTCTTCCTGATTGTACAGAAGGGCTAATAAGGTTATTGGAAAATAATTTCCATAGTTTTTTTTTTCAAGCATGTAGTTTGAAGGACTGAAATTTCATGAGAAACCCCAGGAAATGTCCCTGAAGGGCTACTGTTAGACATTTTGAATAAATTAGACTCCTGGCACCTTCCACAAATTGAACACTCCTTAAATTTCAAGAAAAACTATCTTTCTATGTTTCCCAAAGTGTGACTCATTTTTAATTACCTTGCCTGATCCAAAAAATAAGCGGACATAAAGTTGGCAAGTTTTACTCTTCAGATGGTGAGACTAGGTCAGTTCTAGGTCTTTTAGAAAGTTTTAAGCTAATGTTTATAAATGCAGAAGTTTTCTGTCTAATGAGGCGATGCAGAGATAAAATACTTTAATCTTCCATAAGCAGAAAAGCATTTCCTACTTTTCAAGATTATTATGTAAAAACAGATTCTTCATGATACCTTTTGTCTTACTAGTTGTCTTTTCTGTCTTCCAAATTTGTAACTTCAGGCTACCCAGGTTTATTTTATTTTGTCCCCAGAAGATAAAATGAGTTATGAGAGTTGATAGTGTCATGTTATCAGAGGCAGTTGTTCCCTTTTGTATAGCACAAGACTTTAGCAGTTCTTTTTAAAATATTGTAGCATTTATAGTAAAACAGTATGAAGGAAAGTACTTGTTGGACATGTCCCCTAATGCCACTCTCTGAGAAGTATCATCAAAATTACAATGCATATTTAAACTAAAAACATCTACACTTGCCTACCAAGCACTAAGTCGAGAGCTCAGTACCCGGATTTGATTCCAAAGCACCACAAAAGCTGGGAGCGGTGGCACATAAGTGTAATCTCAGGCCTCTGGAGGCTGAGACAGGAGGATTGCTATGAGTGCAAGGCCAGCCTGGGCTCTATTGTGAGCTCAGGGCCAGCTTGGACAGCAGAGACTTTGTTAAAACCAAAATATCAACTAGTAAAATCCCATCACCATCAATCCCCTTCAAAATGCCTCTTCCCCACACTTCCAACACACTTATCCACTGGTGTTTTTTGAGAAGTTCTGGAAATCCTCTTTCGTGCATTTGGTTGTGCTATCCTGGCTGTCTACATGCTATGAACGGATCCAAGACATTTAGCTTCCGTGCTTATTTTGACTTGGGATAAGAACGAGAAGGTGCATGGAGCCAAGCCCAATGGACAAACGGGATGAAGACCAAACCACTGGAATATTTCTATAATCCTATCTTTCTGTTAGATATCGCTCCAGAGTCGTGTTCAATATTCTCTTGGTTCTACCTCCTAATGACATGGAAGAAGTCGTGCAGAAAGTGGCAGGAATAATGGGTTAAATGTGTTGGAAGTAAGGATGAGTACTTTGATAGAACTAGTATTCACAGTGGTTTTCTTTTTTTTATCACCCCTGGGACATAAACATGTGCCTATGAGTATGTATTATTGAATTTTGCAGCTCAGTTTTATATACTTTCAAGCTTAAAATTAGCTCTGTGCATATACAGTGAAAGCATATATTTTTACTATCACAACCTATAATATACAATTGAAAAAATTATTTCCAGAGAGCATTGTTTTCTTGTTAAATTAATTCATGGATCTGTCTAATTATCATTACTGACACTTAATTTTCAAATGTCTGATAATAGACATCATTTATGAAGGTAGCTATGCTTTATTTATATCTTAGGAAACTTGATAAATGAATATACACCATCTAGGACGATTTGTAATGAGAGCTTTGCCAAATAATTATGCCGTTTTCAGCAAATATTTAAAATGAATAAGTAAACAAATGTCCTCCTGTAGAGAAAATGGACCTTGTGGAATAAAACAGTGTGTACTGATTATATAGAAAAGAGTAAGCTATGAAATAATATGTATGATAAATAAAATTTTAATATTTTAATATAAAATGTTTACCATGCATAATATTATGATTTTGAAATTTATATATGTACATATAAAAAGTCAACAAGTAGCATATACTAAACTTAATATTTGTTTAAAAAATCATATAATCAGCTTTGAGAAGACCTAATGTGTTTTAGAGATAGGTAGTCAGTGTATGTCTCTGAGCTCCACACAGACCTTTTGTTTCCTCCTAATTTCAGTGGATACAGGTCTCTTGACTGTTTCTCAAATGAGTACTTCACTTTTTTTTTCTGCAGTAAGTGCTGGAAATCAGAAAAATACTGAAATGCTTTCAATCTCTTTGAGACACGTGAAAAGCTATGATATGTCCTCTTAACTGATCAGTGCATAACATATCAAGATTCCTAAACAACGTTTGTCATTTTGTAGTGGCATAATAAACTTCTGAAATACTTAGTGTCCCTAAGTGTTTTAAGGAAGGGATGTTTATCTCTTAGATTTCAAAAGCACTCTGGGATATTTATCACGCTTTCCAACCTATCCAGAAATCAATATGAGAGCAAGGGTCATCTGAGTCACTTCGGTGGTGTTTTGCAGCCTTATAATATTCTGTTTCTTGTGTGATAATAAAGTTATTTTTTCAGTTGAAATTTTACTTAAAATTTCTAATAACATGTGCCGATTTTTTTCAAGGCGTATTTTCATATGGCATTTAGCAATACTTCAACAACTTTAGAAGTAAGTTTCATGTAGTACAGAACAGATTTATCTATTTCTAAGATCTATAGTAGCAGAAATAATTAAAATCTTATAACATACAAATTTTGTTAAGATACATATGGATAAAAATTACCTGGATATATTAGTTTCCTTTTTTTTAATTAAAGTAGTCATGCCCAAGAGAATGTTCCGCTTAAGTTTTCCAACTCTATGTAGTAAATCTCAACATTTGGAAATTTGTGGAGGTTTTTGTCATCACTGGAATGACTTTGGAAATACATGTCTTCGATATTGCTATTTATGTTACATGTATTCAACTTCTTAATCTTAACAATTTTCAATTTCTGTGACATATCCTTGCTGTTTTCTCAAACTTCAAACTTCTCCTTTTTAAAAAAGTTTTATTTGATTAATATGAACAAATATTTTATCTGCTTTTTTGTTCTCCCTTCATCATGTTGTCTATCGTTTTTATTTGGTTAATATGAATTTTAATAAAAATTTATACACTGTTTATACTTTTTAAAAATCTTTAGAACTTTATACACATTTAAAGAATATTTTCAAATATGTTATATATATATATATATATATTCTAAGATACTAATACCTATTTTGTTCATATATTTTCATTATGAACTTTTACATGTTGTGTTAAAATGATATGTTAATATATTAACAATATGCTATGTTAGGTGATGATAATATATTATTTTAATATATCAAAAACTTTTAGGATTTTTTGAGTCTCTAAGGAATTCATAAAATTATGATCTCAATAATTAGGACACCATATAATATAAGGGGGATTGGCAGCCTGAAAAGTGAAAATATAAAATATATAATTATATTTGGATTTCAGTAATATTTTGGATAAACATATATAATGTATGGTACATATTGACAATTATGCTAAAACTTTTCTTTTATTGAAATTCTGTTTTAAGTGAATGGCCCACGTTCAACAGGGCCATATAACATTAGCATAATAATAAATCATAAATTATTTTTGTAGTTGGAATTCTAAAATATGATGTATATCATTAGTATTTGAAAGATAGAAAACAAGTACCATCCTTCTCCAATGGCTAAATGATGAGCTAATTGGAAATTAAGAGATATAACAACCAGGTAAAAATTAATTTCATCACAGATAAAAGCTGGAATAAAAGGCATAACTTCATGTAAGAACCAAAATATTCATGCTGACATCCTAACACTCCAGTATAGCCTGTAGAATTGATTATTTAAGCAAATATTAGTGTCTTCAGATTCATTTATCCCAATGACCTCTATAATGATGTGGTTACAGAAGGCAGTATATTATTTCATGAAATGATGACATTTAAAAAGCCATGAATTTGTAGAGGTTTGCGAACAAGCTAATCTATTGGGCAAAGAAAATTTAAAAAACTAATTTAATAAATCCAAAATATGCATAAAATTATGTCATGATGGAAACTTTAGGGACTATCTTAAGAACTACAAAATAACTAAAAAATACACTTTCATTTTATTTTAAACATGTCTTACCTCTTTGCCACTTCCTTCCTAGGTTTTATCCTCTTTTATAACTAAAAGATGTTATATTAGTTTTGTCAATATGAGTTAATAAAAACAAGGAGACCCCGAAGACAGGGGAGAGGAAAATTCACTACAACATTCATTTGTGCCTTGTGATACCAGTTTGGTCATGTTTGGTGATTCCTGATATAGTTATTTCTCTTGTACCACAAAATAAAGCCAGTTTGAATAGTTGCTCAGATTTGTAAAAATATTTTATGGAATGGTTTTAGTTGTTTGTCAGGAAACTATATATCTACATTAAAATAGATATAGAGAACTCTCTAGTTAGTTATTCTCATCACATAGCAGAAAAATCATAAAAATCCTTGTGGAAGTTATTCAAGAACAAATCAAAATAAACTCCCATGTACAATGAGTTGCTTTGAATTGCCTTAGCATCTTGGTTATTGCTACCCTTAGAAACAAGTGAAGACATACCTGACTCTAATCCCTGAAAATCCTTTAAAGGTCAGGCAAGAGAGTCTTGCCATTCTGATCTGAGAATAAAATCTCATCCATAAGATATCCAAATAGCATAATCTATAGCTACAGATACCAAAACATAAGATCAATAAATGTGTGCTATACTTTTACTAATGAAAATGAAGGTGGGCCATGGCATGTATTTAGCCATAAAATGAAGATTTAATTGCTTTATACTCCCTGTTCAAGTTTTAGCCCACATCTGAGCTGATCTATCATTTACATGGTTCATTTCCTGTGTAATTTTATTTGATAGTTCACTAATATTTACTTATAATTCACCTTTATTAGACAAGTAAACATTATACACGTGAATCCCAGTTTGCATGGCAGGAAGGGCTCTTTTTCTCCTGATGGTTGTCACACTTGAGGCTTGACATTGAAGAACTACATTTTAAAAATCTCCGAAATTAGATCTTATAAAGGAGGATATTTGTAAACACATCAATCAAAATTGTGAGGAATTCAATACCTAAAATAATGCTGAATCAAAAAGGTATAAAAATTGCATCACATTTTGCTTAAATGTGAAGTTCTTTTGCTGGTACCTGAGATACAAATAATCATATATTATAAAGTACAAAATCAAGTAATAAAAGAGAAACGATGAGGGAAGAATGAGAGAAATGAAGCCAGCCCACCACTAATGCAAATGTTAGAGTTAGCAGAAAAGGACTCCAAATAAATCATAAAAATTATAAGCAAACTTTATAATAAAACAGTGAAAACATAGGGAACTATATAATAACAGGCCAGGCATATTCAAGGACAGAATCATCAACCTTAAAACAGACAAATCAAAAATACTCAACTATCAACGAAAATAAACACCAGGAGGAAGGTAGACAAAGACTCAAAGAATTTCATATGTATATGACAAAGTCACCTTTTCTAGCCCATCTGAAAATGGACTCAAAGGAGATGAGGAAAAGAGTCTGCGCTGAAGCCCAGAATGTGCAATTATCTAAGGGAATACACAAAGATAAGTACGTGTGAGAGAGAAAGGAGAAGGAAAATGTAGTCACAGTTAAGGCCGAAACTATTCCTAAGAGGAGCATATGTCTTCATAGTTCCTGAAGCTGAGCAAAAAGGTCCATCGTAACCATTGTATACTGCTGCACCGGTAACGGGTATATGACCTCGACAAAGGACAACCTCCTGGTTGAGAAAAGTTCGCAGAAGAATGTTAAACTATGAACGAGCTTTAGGTGGTGAACAACCTTAGTATCTGAGGCAATGAAAGTGAATGAGAGAGTTGAAAATCCCACCAGAGCATGGGTTATACAACAGGCTATTTGAGAGACACAATTCCAATTCAAGATTTATTTGCTAACATGGCTGGGTGGGAGAAGATTTTCTAGATCCTTTCTTGTTACAATTATATTTTTTACATGACAGGCTCAGACACTAATGTAGTGTTTTGGCTAAATGCCAAATGTATCTATTCAAATATTTATTTGGGGAAGAAAAATAATCACTGTTGGGTTGATCATTGTCCAGTTGAATCCACTTAAGCGAAACTTTGCCTATGGAACGAAAATTTTACCTTCACATTCTTGACTGTAACTATAACACATACTCTCTCATCAGTCTAACATGGGAATTGATTGTAATGACATATCATAAATTTGATATCAAGAATCCAGACTCTGTGTCCTGAAAACACCTGAGCACTTCTCTTTCTCTATGTTTTGCTATCTTATTAAATTGAAATAGTTAGCTTTAGGAGACCAGAGAGATCCAGTACATACACTCTTGCGCAACTCAGGGCAATTCTTCAGCCAATGGATTTCAGTTTTCATAGCTAAATTAAATCTAGGAGCTAGGCAAGAAATGATAATTTGCTTTAGGATGGTGTATTAGTTTGGGTTCAGCAAGAGGCAAAATTGACAGAAATTATTTTTTTTTTAAATTGGCTTTATTTGGTAGGCTTCCAAATCTGAGGAGAGAGATAGTTCAAGATGGTAGCTTGTACTTGCAAGAACTGGAGGGTTCCATGGCTGCTCAGCCAAGGCAAATAACCCAGACTGCACCACAGGACAGCTACTGAGAGTTTGCTGCCGATCTCAGTTTTTGTAAGAATAATGGCAAAGATTGGAGAATGAAGATTATAGATGGGTAGACAGGCACAAGTTGAGACCAGAGCAAACATGTGATAAAGATCTGTGGCATGTAGCAAACAAGTCTGTTTCCAAAGACAATTGTGAAGGCAAGATTTTTCCCAGAGGAAAAAGTTTTAACAATCTTCCTTTTTCCTTGCTTTTTTACAGTTCAGGTTCCCAGTTGGACCTCTCACATTGTTATGGGTGTTGCTCTCTCACTTGCTGGACCACAGATCACTCACACGCATATAAACTCTATTCCAGGTGTTTTTTTCTAATTGTCTCAAGTTGATGTTATCTCCTTAATGGTCACATATGGGTTTCTTGTCATTCTTATAACTCATCCTCACTGGACTGTGATTCTAAAGAATCAGCATTTGTCTGCTCTTTGATCTTGCATCTAGATACATCGTATACCATTGACCATCATCATACATCTCTCTGTAGACTAAGAATTCTTGGGGCCAAAGGAATAGCTCAGTGATTAAAGCGCTTCTTTGGGGAGCACTAAGTACCTGAGTTTGATGTCCCAGAACCATACAAGTCGGATGTAGTCGCACATGTCTGTAACCCGGTGTGGTGGCAAATGTCTGCAATCCCAGCAGTTGGGAGGCTAAGGTAGAAAGATTGCCAAGAGTCCAAGGCCAATCTGAGCTCCACAGTAAGTTCTTTACTAGCCTGAGCTACAGAGTGACATCCTGCCTCAAAAAATCAATAAATAAAAATAAGTAAATTAATAAACAAATAAAATGAAAAATAAAGACTTCTTGAATGCAATAAAATATTTCTATCACACAACATTTTGTTTATTGTCATTATGTATATATTACTAGTTTGGAATTCCATTATCTCTGCTGAGTTTGGTTTTGTAATATATGTTATATTCTACCTTCAATCCTCATCAACAGGGGAGAGACATCCTGTCTCCCAAATATTGCTATGCCTCTCTTAAGTCGTGTGTGACATTTTGCTTTTTAATTGGTCTCATGCAATGAACATTAAGAGATGAATGATATTACTGTATGCCATGTTATATAGTTTGAAAACTTTATCTTCTGCGAAAGCTCTTGCATTTTTACTTCATCTTTGTGTCAGTTGTTTTTCTAAGTACCCCAGGTATCTTAGCGTTTGTGAGTATCTTAACAGTTTCTTAACAAGTACTCCTAGAGTCCTTGCAAAAATGTTAAATCCAACAAAAAGGAAAGTGTTTTGATTTTGCAAAACCTTCTCTGTTCAACTTTACATTGCACAGGCCACTCCTGAAGGGGCACACTCATCAACAAGGGACACATGCAATCTTCCAGCTCCTCACTGATCATATCAACCAAGATTTACATCTTCTTTTACATAGATCTCAGTGTTTGACTATCTGGCTTGATCAACTCTGTGTTAATCAGATTTCGAGAACTGATGAACACAGTTCTCAGTGTACATTTGTTTCCCAAATTGGTCTTCTCTGTCAATCTTAGGCTAGGATAAGTTGTTTTTTAAGAAGAAACATGGATTCTACTGTGTTAATTTGTAGGAATCGTCTTTACATGCTTTTATCTGGACATTTCAATCACTAATCTTAATGTCTCCTCCAAAAGTGGTTTAAGTATAAGTGTATCAGATTTGCTTGGATTTTGAACATAGATAGTTGGAGTTATGATACAAATTATAATTACATGATACCTTTTTCCATGTTGACAATTGGCTGTAGAAGATGAGTATTTCCTTAACATATTATAGAAGAGGCCAAATTAATTTCAAACGTCACCTTAGGTTGGTGACTAATTATCCTCATTTTCTTTTCAATCTGAAATAATAGAGTAAGGTAAGGAACAAATGCGGTCCTCCTTTTTTGTTTCATTTTAGGCTTTTGAAAACATTTAAAAATTTTTTAATCTAAGTAAAAACACAAATTATTCTCATAAAGATACACTGAGGCTAAGCAATACATTAAGAGAAAAACAGCAATATAATAAAATATTAGTATATTGTGAGCATTGAGGTTTTTTCCACAATTGTAATATTAGCTTAGCACTGGAAATAATGTATAATTCATTATATTAAAAGAAAAGTAGAGAAAACAAATGTTCACCTTAGAAAATAAATAATGTGGATGAAGTAATAGTATTTAAACAAAACTTATATCTGTATCTATATCTATACAGGAATATAACTAATCTTCACATAGTTTGCTTGTTTTGTATTGGAGATTACATTCAAGGCTTTTGCTAGTCATTAAGTTGGCTAGTCTGGACTAGAATTTGCAATTAGTTTGCCCCAACCTCTCCATGATACTAAAGTTACAGGCATGTGGCACAAATCCCAGCGTTTACGGTTAAAAATAAACATAGTCGATTAGAAAGAAAAATCATGTTTACTCATCAGAAACATAATTTTAGGAATATAAAGTGTAATACAGTCTATAAAAATATTACTAATATAATAAGAATATTTAACCAATTTACATGGCAAATGAGCACAAATCCCAATTTAATCTGTAAATTTTGCAGAGCAAGCAGAAATGGAATCTGTAACCTATCGCAGTAGGATATAAAATTATAAATAACTAGAAATAAAACATAAGAAAATACATATTAAGGCTACATTGAAAGTAGATAAACCTTATGCCAAAATATTAGCAAGTGTTCACATTAATAGAGACATATGCCATGCAGAGGAACTGAAAGAATCCACAATTGAACACAAGTGTAAGGACGTAGGCTCAACAAACATAGCAGGTTTCTTTTTGAAGGTAGGCTTGAGTGATTATATGTCAACACAGAGATGGTGGAGATGAAGAGATTGAGTTGAGGACTTTGTAGGCAAATGGACACAAGTTAGGACGTTCATGCTCATCAAGTGCGTCAGACACAGAAAGTTAAATATTGAAATGTTTCTCACAAAATGGAGTCATTTCACAAAACCAAATGGATGAAGGGAGTAATGGGAGTTAGGGTGTAGGCAGGGAGTCAAGAAGAGAGAAGGGAAGGGTTTGTAATTTTGACGCCAAATAGATGCACAAACTACTCAAGTTCAGTGTCAACATTGTATGTTGCATATTAATAAATGGGAAAGAAAGAGATTTAGTGGGACCAAAAGGGACCAACTGACTTAACATAATTCTCGTTAAAATTAGACATTGCAGGGACACACAGAGATCCAAAATTCAGAGATCCTTGGGGGAGTAAAAGCTCAGTAGAGCCTATGTAGAGTATGATCAATGAAAATGTATTTAAAATAAACTGTTACACACAAGTATACATAACACATCAACTTGATATAACCAATATATAATAGTGCTTGAAATAGTTTTATTTTTCTTTTAAAACTACTCAAATTTTAAGCTTTAGTTACTAATACAGCTAAAATACCTTACCACTTTTTTTTACTTGTCAAAATGATCTAACAGTTTCTTCATTGACTGTGCTTCTATATTTATAGATTTATTTCTGACCTTTAAATGCATTTTTTGGAATACTCTTATAGACCAATGAGTAATGTTTGCTTCTAAATAATCACAAATGAGAACATATTGTCAATGCAATTCCTTGTACTTATTAACAATATTGGCAAGGGCATAAACGTAAAGAAGAAACTGTAATGTCTTACTTGCAGACCCTGGCATTACACAGCGAGAGTGTGTCATGTACCACCTGGTATCTTAGCTTCCATTACATACATCTCCCACTGCATTGTCACCACAGCAGCGGTACTAGCGCTTAAATAAAGGCATCCAGTGCGTCATGAGCTGTTTACTGGTGGAGAGTTAGAAGAAATAGACAGAGCGATGTTATTTCCTGTTGTATTCTGGTGGTACACAGTTATTTCTTTTCAGTATTTGCCTAGAGAGAAAACAAAGCGCTAATGGTGGAGAAACCTCATTTTGGAATATCTATTACAAAATTTGTATTTTCATAGAAGGAGAAAATCTGCTTTGTTTCACATAGAATCCTACCTCTACAGATCTCCATAAGGAAATGCCTGAGTGCTTGCACATAGCACTGAAATTGCCTTTCAATATCTTCTAAAGGTCAGTCCCAATACCAAAAGCCTTTTTCATATTTACCAGGAGATTCTTAAGCATAATGATATTAAATTATAAACCTCAGGAGAACAAGAGTTGAGTGTATCATGTTTATGATGATTTTCATGTACCTGGCATACTGCCTAGCACAAAAAAAAAAAAAAAAAATGTCCAATAAATGTTTGCTGAGTGAATGAAGTGGTACTTGAATTAGTGAATAAAGACAATAAAATATCTGACTTCTGAGATTAAATATGTTATTTAATTCAATTGTATGTGAAAATCTGTAGAAAATACACATCTCGGGACTAATAGTATTTTATAGTTATTAGAAAATGCAGATTTCAAAATGTTACGCCTTCACTTTCAACATTTCATAGCACATTAAAATTAAAATTAAACAGTATAACAACTCTACTGAAATAGAAAAGAAAAACAATTTTGTTCTCATTGACATAAAGTAAGCAATTATTTAAAGGCCACCCAACCGAAGGGATAAAAGAGTTTTATTTATTCCTTTATTTATTACTCAAGGAAATCACAACATCCCTGGACACCTGTTTTGTTTAAGTACCAGAGTAGGTCTTGTGGGAAACATATGGAAGGACAATGTGAATTATCTGGAGCTCACAGAACAACAGGGCTGTGCAAGTCTCGCCAGTCAATTTCAGCAGCCAATCTCATGGGAGAGCAATTGCAGTTATTCACTATCATTTACAAAACCATAAATAGTAAGCTCAACATTCACCTCTACTCCTGAGGACCGTCCTGGCTATTATAGTGAAACTGAGACCATTTTTTACAGATCAAACTCATTTTTTGATATAACACAATCACTTCAGAGATGAGATCAGTTTCAAATATATATGTCCCTAAAATTACTAGCTAATCACTACTCTAAACTTGGGTGCTTATATGATGTAGTCATTTAACCCTTTTCCAAGCTACATGAAATACAACTATAACAATTTTGAAGTGTTCACCATGCATTAACAAAAGTAAAATTTATCACTTAGATGTAATTTCCTCCACATGTTTTTACAGAAATGCACCTTAAAGTCGATGTAAAGAACACATTCCACACTAAGCTACAAATCTAGTTTTTCCATGCCATGTTTAAATACACATTACATCAAAAGAATCATGCCTCTTGCTTCAAATAATAGTTGCCTCTATCTTTAGTGTACTTCTAATACCATGATTAACATGCTTTGTGTGGGCTCTGGAGCAATTTACACAGATATACATGACTACACATATGTCATCTGATTGTTTTTAATACCTTGTTGTGTGCTCTAGGACCTAATTTGTGGAGACTCCTTAGAGTTCACTTTTGTCCCCAGACACACCTGCCACACAATGTGAAGCATTGTTCTATCAGTACTCACGAGATAAGGACCATATGGAACACACTAAAGCAAAAGTTAAATTTACTAAGTTTATGGTAGCAAAAGAAGTTAATAAAAATATAGTAGCTTATCAAGAAGAGATGGAAAGATAGCCTAATTTGGGCTGTAGGAGGATGAAGCTTATAGATGCATGAATGGTTTTAGTTTCATTATTCTAAGATTAATGGCAATGTCAAATACTAATAATTTGATTTTTTTAGGGTGTTGGATGTGGAAAGAAGAAAGAGGAGCAGGAACAGGGTTACCCCTGCAGGGGTAACATACGATCATTGTTTAAGAAGCATTACCCAAAGCTTTCTATGTTGTTCTGTAAAGCTAAGTGGGACATAGAGATATGACTAGACTATAGGAATTCAACCTTCCTCACTGGATTAATTCACTGATAGATTTGTTAGCTGAATAATTTGGTTAGAAGACCTGGCATGGTTAGAGGGAGTAGGTCCATGGAGGCCTGTCTTTGACTGTAGATCTGGCCAGCATACCCCTCTGCTCCATCTCTCCTTTTAGGCTGCTTCTCTGTTTCTCCCCCACTTCTCTGCTTCTCTGTCTCTAGCAGGATCAGAGTTGCCAAGATTCTGGGAATATAGCAAAGTAAACCCTACTCAAGTTCAGATGGGAATTATTGATGTGCTTATACCCTGTTTCTATCCAGGGCAATGTGAAAGAAAATTCCATTTTTGCTCTTCCCAAGTTGGCCGTAATTGGTTCTTCCTAACATTGGAACTTTTTTTTTTCCTTACTGCAGAGGATAAGGCACCTAATTATACCTAAGGTTTCTTGAATTGATGTTATAACGGCTGTTCTGTATTTCTGTATGTATCCTGGCAAATATAGAACTTTAGTTTGGGCTTTGAACTCAAATATACTTCAGTTTACTATGGTCAGGGTCAAGTTGGGAGTTACTACATTGAGACCGATGAACTTTATAGTTGTCTCATTTGAGTTTCAGTAGCAATTAAATCTCTCACACTGCTAGATTAAATCTCATATTGGTAGATTAATTTGGATATAATAACATGACATTATAAAACATGACCATGATGAAAGTACAGTTTGATGAATATGATTCGCTCTTTTGTTTAAGTATAATAAAAAGTCTGTTTTACTTTATTCATTTTCCAATTTCCCTAGTTGATGAAAATTATAAAATATCACAGCAGATCTGTGTGATAAAATATATTTGATCAGTAGTTTTAGTTATGCGAGGAATCCAACAGTTTCACTATGGTGATATCAAATTGAAAACTTTCTAAAGCAAAATTTTATTATTAAAAGTTCTTTTTTTCATCTATGTTTAAAAGAGTCTCATGTGTCAGTAGATTTTACATTTCCCTAGTACTTTAGGCATTAAAATGCATTAAAACAAGGGAACTCAGAGAGACCATTCGATGTTTCACCTTCTGCTTCTGAGAGACCCAGATCACAACTCTTATGGAAGTTAAAATGAAAAAGTGAAACAGGGGCGTAAGACGGGGAAGGAGGGAGGGGTGAATAGGGGGAGGGACAAAAGGAGAGTGGGAAAGTCCTTGTCACCTTGACAAGATATGTATGTGGACAAAATGCTAAACTGCATTGTAAACCTTAAATTTTGCACTTATACATACCAATAAAATGGGGAAAAAACAAGGGAACTCAATATTCTAGAGATTATATTCTATAAAATATAAAGATGATATCAGGTTGAAAGATCGTTTTTGGTAAAATTATACAGGTATTCCATAAGCACATACACACTTATTTTTGTTTTGGGCATTGTTCTTTTGGATACAATTATCATGCTAAAAATTAATCAAGCAAAATATTCGCGTTGAAACTCGTCAATGAGGGGTGACATGGTTATCTCTATGTATGTGTACCTACATTGAATATTTAAAGCTAATTTGAGTAATAGTTTAATAATGTATTTTATTCATGCATAATGTCATGTTGCCTGCCTTATAATTGACACCATCGTACTAGAGATGTTCTGCTTTAGATGAGAGAAGAACACCAGGAATATCATTTCTATTTTAGTAACTCCTGATGTTCAGTTCAATGTTACTTAAACATTATTACAATATTCAGTTATTTGACAGAGTTTAGAGTACATTGTATTATCTTGGTAATACTGAAATAGTGGAAAATACTCTTCGCTTGAGTATAAATATTTTCTAACGCATTCAAGCAGAACATTTGATACCGTCCATGATAAGAAGTTGTATTCAAAGAATACAAGTAATTAACAACATTTGCTTTAATTTATAACTATCTTTACTGTCTTGAGAGTCAAATAATATTGCTTACCACTGCAGAGAGTGTAAGATCAGTTTAGAAAAAGTTTTTTCTTTGATTTTGGAGATCTGAGTGAGATGCATTTTAAAGACAGCAAGAAAAGTCAATTTGATCCGTTATGACTTCAGTAGGTAAAATGAATGCGTCAGAAATGGAATAACAACAAAGGACAATATTTTATTGCAAAAATAAATACAAATGATACTTTGAAACATTAACATTCCACAATTACATCTTCAAAACTGCTTGACATTTCTGAAATAGCAATTTCTCATTATTTTTTTTTTTAAGACAGGGTCTCTCTATCTAGCCCAGGCTGGTCCTGAGCTCACTGTGTATCTGAGCCCACCATCAGACTCAGGGAAACCCTCCTGTTTCAACCTCCTACGTGCTGGGGTTCTGATACAGCACCACTGCACTCAGCTTTGAGTTGTACTGGGGAATCAAATTCAGCACCTTGTGCTTGTAAGGCAAGTGCTTTAACCTCTATGCCATTCCTCCAGCCCCTGAAACAGTACTTTCATTATAGGATTTCTAACACTGGGATATGAAATAAGTAAGTGTCTTCAAATCTAACTCATTCTCAGACTTCGCTCAGAAATCTAAACTGCCAGCTTCCCCAAAGGGAGTCAACAACATACTGCTTTTCAGGGATGGCCCTGGGTGATATCTATCTGTCTGTCTGTCTGTCTGTGCATTTTTCTTTGATACAGGGCCTTACTCTGGTCATAAATTCATGATGTAGCCAAAACTGAACTCAAACTCAGGGCAATCTTCCTGTCTCACCTGCCCATGAATTGGAGACATGAGCTACCACGCTTGGTTTGCGTAGTGCTAGGAAATCGAGCTCAGGGCATTTACCTTGCTTGGCAAGAGCTTTGGTCACTGAGGTATGTTTCCAGCTCCTGGATGATAATTTTTTCTAAGACTCTTGGTAGAGGTTGGGGAAAGGAGAAGACTTAAATTTCTCTCTAGAAATGGGATATATGATACATGATATCTGGCTGGTGAAGGCAACAGAACACTCCCAATATGAGGAGAAAGATGAATGACAAGAAAGAGAAATGATGGAGATATGTATTTTTGAAGTATTCTGGACCTTAGTGGATTTTGAGAGGCTACTGTATGGGTATTGGGGTTCTCAGGAAACAACAGACACTGCGGATTTGAGAAAGGCAGGTGAGTTTCTACTTATTTTTAAATATTTGGATGTTTTCTGCCTTTCTTTTTCTTTTCTCCTTTACTAGTACTAAATTTTAAAACTAAAAATATGCAACTTGTATATCCACTTACTTATAGTCTGTTCCAGGAGCACATGTCAATATAAGTTATAGGATATTGCATTAAATAACCTAATCACACTTGAAAGTCCAAGGTATTTTACAGAGTTTTAGTATATTCAGTTGACTGTTGACAAGTCTGTAGCTACTCTGAGTCCCACAAAATCTCAGTTTTAGGTGAACATGGTACTCGAAATTACTTAGTGCCATGTGGAATTTCCCACTCAAAAGAATGATTATTTGTATAGGAATATATCCTTTGCTCACTGTAAATGGCAGAACACAATAGGTGACATTTATCTATGAATATCACTGGTATTGTTCAAATTGTTTGGAGAAGCTTCCAAAATGCTGTTTCATATACTGCATCAGTTTTAATAATTTTAAGCAATTCACAGACAACTATGTGATCATGTGAATAGCCACAAGCAGGAAAATTATGCTTGAATGTCTTAAGATTTTCCACATCTCGTCTTTGTGTTTTCAAATTGGCTTGTACTAAAAATGTATTACATTTTTCTTGTAAACTGTGACAATGTAATCCTTAGTGATACACAATGGGATGGAGAATCGTCTAGACACTTACTTGTCATTTCCATGAAAAGGTCCATGGAATTATGTTATTGATGACACAGATGTAATATATATAATTCGGGGAAACTAGGAAAAAGCAGAGCATAATTTAGAAATATTTCTGTAGAGTACTGAAGTATTTTTAATTCTGAAAAATTTTGTAAGGATAAATATAGACTCATTTTTAAGCATGTAATCAATTTATAAAATAGAGTACCTATCATCCTAAATCAGTTAAGTAATTGAGATGATTTAAAAATTAAGTACAACCAAGACAGCTAATGAATGTGTAAGTTTACAGGACGGAACTTTCTCAAATGGTCCAAACAGACACTAAATTAATACACAATTTCTTGATTTTTCCTAACATTATAGAAGACATAGGAATATTTTTTTGCCAAATATGGGTAAAGACATGTGATAATAGAAGAAAAGAAACAATATATAATAATAAACTTCTGATTTGAAAAATAAAATTTAACTGTTCATACAGGTGTACCAAGTATATGGGTATACTTTGGAGATATTATGTATCATGTATAGACATGGGAAAAGTTTTTTGATTGATGTAGTTTTATTTTCATGGTCCACCTTCCTGTACTAGTGGAGCCAATATTTCTGTTGAAACAATCACATTAAGTCGTAATTTCAGCCTCCCTAATCTGTGTCCTCTGCACCTGGCTCATTGCCTCCATTCACTTAACCAATTTCCACAAGCTAGAGTTTCAGCCTTAGGTGGTAACAGGCCAAAATTAAGCAAAGAGGAGAATAAGTGAGTCACTACATCCAGCCTCCCTAACACAACAATGAATTAACAAAAAATATCCACTGCAGCTTTGTAAGAAATATGCTATTTTCATGTTTAATGTACTGTCTTTTAAGATTTTTAAAATAGTTTTTAAAAGAGTATTTTTTAGAACCTGCTAAAATCAATATATAATGTGTTTAGTAGCATAAATTCTACATTTTAGGTGCTGTGAATTGGTAAGCCCAGGTTTTGTTGCAGTAAGCATTTCTGAAGGAGTGTTTTGGTACTTGTTAGAAAGGTTTACACATGTTTTAGACAGGAGAGATGAATCTGTGGAAATTTATGTATGAAGTGTTGGTATTATAGTACATATGCAAATTTGTTTGTAAAATATGAAAATCCCTTGTCATTATTAATACTAACACCTGTACAAACCATGTGTTCCTCATAGAGAGAAAATGTATATATTTGCTGTAATGTAGAATTTTGCTAACTTGTATTTTTTAACAATTCGTTTTTACTCTTTCTCTGCAAGTTTTAGTTGGTTCACGATTTGAAAGAACAAAAACAAAATGTGCTGTGGTTGCAGGGATAGATTTCTGATTAAATGTGGTTTGATAAATATAGAAAATAATCAGGAACAAACTATGTATTGTTTAAGTTACATTTTGTCATTTTTAAATGTTTCTATTTAACTATTAAATTATTATTGCAGTTATTTTTGGTCTTCAAATTCATTACATTATGATAAACACCATTTTTCAAGCAAAAAACATAGTTCAAACAATAATGTCCAATCTATACATAAAATGTAAATAAAGTTAGTTGATAGGCATCATTATCAAAATAATAATGTAATAGGTAAAAAAACACTTCTACTCACAGATTATCCAGAAATTCACATTCCAAAGAAAATGTAAACAAAGCTTTAATATATGCAAGAATTTTACATGATAAACAATGTATTCCTGTTGTATATTTTATGAAAAAAATGTTAGTTTATGTTATTGACATAGTTTCTTGGGCTGCAGTCATGTTTTTTGTTTATTTCTCTGTTTCTGGTGTTTCATGCGTAGTCATCAAACTTAGGTCAGCATCTAAGAAACTAGTCAAGAAAATCCGGAGAAACGAGAGCTCAGGCTGTGCACAGTGGACAGCACTTTCAAGCCTGGAGTGATGGTATGGCTACACAAATTTTGTAACTCGTGAGTCTGGGTCCTAAACCCCTCAAGCTAGGTCTCCTTGGAAGCATCTGCTGTGTCAGTGAGAAGGGCTCAACCAGGGCTTTCTGCTCCTTGGAGCAAGGCAGAAACAAGTCCACAACATTATGGCTAAAACTTGGACATTCTCCTTCCATAGAGTTCCCTTAGGTCTAGCATTTGGCTGTCTTGTTTTTGTGTATTTTCTTTTAATTTAAATTACTTTGAAAAATCACATATGGGATTAACTTTCTCATACTTAATATGAAGATATATGAGGAATCTGTCTTATTGCATTGTGCAAATTAAATTATGCATAAGCAGTGATTTTACAAGTGTGCTTCACACAGTCTTGTGTGTTATGTAATTGTTCTTCGCGGTGGCAGGTATTTTAGCTTCATCCTCATTGGTAAAGGTCTACCTTTGCTATCAGCTGCTCTGGCCTCTACATCTAGTTCTGTGTGTGCATAGCTACACACGGTATCCTCAGCTTGACATGTAAACTTTCCAACATTGCACTGGTATATAGTAAATATTCAAAAAGAGTTGGGAAAATATCCATACTCATGTTGATAGCAGCAGAGTTTACAATAGCCAAACTGTGGAAACAATCTAGTTGCCTCCCAATAAATAAATGAATAAAGATATTATATAGACCATAGAATACCATTCAGCTATAAGGAATTAAATCAATTAAATCACATCATTTTCAATGTATCTAGCAATTTTCACAAGTGAAGTTAACCAGACTTAGAAATTTAAATATCACATCCTCTTCTTGTAAGAAAAATATAAATAATTAAATAAAGGAAAGAAGATGGAGAATAGCTAAGGTGGGACAGGGGAAGGACAAAAGTAAGTTTCACAAGATTGAAATTCAGATATGTTAAACATTGGTAAATTGTCATAATAAAAACTACTATCATGTAATATTAAAATGAACTTATATAATATTAATTAGGTCATTAGAAATCAACTTTATTACTGTGTAAATACATCCTTTTAAAAATGTATTAATACCACTAGTCTTTCAAGGTTGTTGAAGAAATGAATTCAGATTATATAGTTTTCTATATTAAATTATATGTGCACTAAATATGTTAAAATAATTATGTCATTGATATGTAGTTTAGGTAAAAACTTAAACTAAGGTCTCATGTTGATCACATTCCTAACTCTCTTAGGAAAAGAGTAACATGCAATTTTTTGTATTTGTTTTGATGGTTTTGATTGTTTCTGTTTAATGTACTGACTTTTTTTGTTCAAATGAAATCTAACTTAGAAGTTCAATAAAAGAGAGACAGAAACAGAATTGCTCTGTTGAGGTATCCAGAGCTAAAGCTCCCTCCAGTGAACCTGTTCCTCCCTCTATCAGAGTATCCTTGAAGTGTCTCAAGGAAAACATTTGGAAAACCAATGATCTGAACCAATCCTCTGGTTTCACACAGGGATTCTGAAAAGAGAATTGACTTTATCAAAGTTGCAAAGAGAGAGGAAGTCAAAGACAGAGTAGGAATTAAAGCCAAGGTTTCAGTCTTCCTGGCTTACACATTTCCAAAGTAAAATACGTGCGTGTGATTCTGGACTTGGCACTGACGCATGATGTATGATTTGTATTTCTAGCTCTGTGCAGACACAGTGGCAGTTATTTTGCTGTTGCAAGTGCGCTGGGCACTTTAGTATATAGTTTGATGGCCCATTCAATTGTTCCACCATTGAAATTTATTGACTGATGGTCACTTAGTTTTTACTTCATGAGATGAAAATTTAAATCTTATTGAATTATAACTAAACTACTCTGCAGAGTGATATGAAAATGAAAGTTTTAGTGATTGGTAAACTAATGGCCTCAGAGCCAAAAATCATAAAATATACATTCCTAACTGTCCTACCTAGTCATTTTGAATATGATTTAAAACATATTCTCTTTCTAAATACTCAATAAAACAATATTTTAAAATAGTTTTGGTAACAATATATTGACTTTCAAAACAATATTTGGCTTAGTAATCAAATAATAGTATGATTTCCAGCTGTTGAATGCAAATGCCCAAACTATTTTGGTTAGCATGATTTGGTATTTGTTTTTATTTCTTTGCTCCATAACCATTTTTAAAAAATAAAAGACACCATTATATAAAAAAATTGTAAGCTTAATAGTACAATAATATAATCATACCTATTAAATCTGCTTTTATTATGACCCATACAAATAAAATGTAATGTCATAGTTTTAACCTTGTTGGATAATAAAAATTGGAAATAAATGCATTAAGATGAGAAGTGTGAAAGGTCAACTTCATGAAATATCATGGTATAATAGTTTAGAATTAGGGGATAAAGAAATGTAAAGAATTTGATTGAGGATTTAAGTGATTTGAAGTGTAGACATTGATGTTTTTATGTGTTTTTGAATAGTTGATGGGATGTAGTTTTTATAATAAATGAATGTTGTTTGCTTATACTCTTCATAGGCAAGAATCTTTCAGAGTAGTAAACATACCATGCAGACAGTAAAATGGCAAAATCATACCAAAGAGGACAGTACACCCTGTAGATGCAAATGTTTCCATTTTCCAAAGATCTACTTGTAAGGGAGATTAGGAAGGAAAAGCTAAAATCAGAAATTTTGCTCTTGTGCAAATTTCAAATTCTTAAGAGTCATTGTTGCCTGTCACATAGTCACCTTACATATTTTTTTCAGAAATTTACCCAGATTTATTTGAAGGTTCTAGCAAATTGTTCTGAAATCTGTGCTTTGAAACTGGAAGATTACTTCTTCAATGACATAGTCACTGTCTCAAAGAAGCAATGACATTTTCACAGTCAATTTACACTCTGTTCCTTTCAAAATACCCTAGGGTGCCTTTGCCTGCAGCTGAAAGTACCAGAAAAAGAGTCCGCTGAGAAAGGTGCCCTTAAGCTCCATAGCCTTTCTGTTGCCAGCACATGTTCCATATCTCATCCTTTCTTCTCTTCAATTCCTTATTTTACTCATTCAACAAATAATTACCTGGTTCCTAATATAGACAAGCTGTGCAGCCCAAAATTAGGGACCAACACAGGAAGAAAATGGCCTTGAAGCTGAGTGTCTGTCTCTGTCGTTAGGAAAGTCAATGTGTGATACACCTTCAAAGCCCCTTCCACACACACACACACACACACACACACACAAACACACACAAACACATACCCACACACAACATGAAACTAAGGAAAGGATGGAAGTGAGGGAATATTGTAGGTACAATATTTAATGTATGAAATATGCATATAAAATTTGCACTAGTAAAAATGTGAGAAACAAATGAAACTGTCATTTTAATTGCAATGAGTGAGATAAAATAAATCAGACTTGATTTCAGAAGAGCACAGCATATAGCTTACCTAGAACAATCGGCCACAGCTAAAGAAAGATTTTTCTCATTTAATTTTGGTACTTTATATGTATCTAGGAAGTCATCCATTTCCTTCCAATTCTCAAATTTGTTAGATACCACCTCACTTTAGAAAGAATAGCCTATATCAACAAGTCAAATAGTAATTAGTGCTGAAGAGGCTGTGGGGAGAAAGGAACCCTCCTGCACTGCTCTTAGGGAGGTAAATTCATACAACCACTCTGGAAAGCAGCATGGAGATCTCTCAAAGAATGGAAATAAATATCCCCTTTGATCCAGAGACACCCCTCCTGAGAATATATCCAAAAGAGGCCGAAACAACACATAACAGAAATATATGTATACTCATGTTCATAGCAGCACAACTAACAATAGCTAAAATATGGAAGTCACCAAAATACCCATCAACAAACCAATGGATACACAAAGTGTGGTATTTATACACAGTGGAATACTATGCATTTATAAAGTCCAACAGCGTGGAGGCTTTTGCAGGCAAATGAAAGAAACTTGAGAACATCGTGCTTAGTGAAGTGAGTCAGAAGCAGAAGGTGAAACATCAAATGGTCTCTCTGATAAGAGAGTCTCAGATCACAACTATTATGGAACTTAAAACGAAAAATAAAGTGAAATAGGGGAGTAGGGTGGGGGAGGAGGGAGGGAAGGGGTAGATGGGGGGAGGGACAGAAAGAGAGTGGGAAATCCCTTGTGTCGTTGGCAGGATGTGTATGTGTACAAAATGCTCAACTCCACTGTAAACCTTAAATTTTGCACGTATGCATATCAATAAAATGGGAAAAAAAGAAAGTCCTTGTCAACTTGACAAGATATGTAGCTGCACAAAATGCTCAATTTCATTGTAAACCTTAATTTTTTGTGCTTATACATATCAATAAAATGGGGGGGGGAAAGATTTTTTTGAGAAATAAAGTCTAAACATACAATTATAGGAGGAGCATGGCTAAGCCAGGAAATATAATTCATTTAATCTTGAATTTAGGGTGTTTATTTTTACTTTGTTTTATCTTAGGCACTGTGAATAAAGTACTTAAAAAAGAAAAACATGTCTGCTCTCATAAAATGGCAGAGTCAGACCAGGCTCCATTACAAGAGACAAACATAGTCTGGTGAAGGAGATGGAACATATACCTTGAGCAAAGAAGCAAGAGCAAAGGTTCCCAGTGAGGTGTAGAGATAGACAAGTTTGGATTACACAAGACCATTTTTCAAGGTGTGGTTGAGAATTCAAATTTTTCTAATATATAGAAGGAAGTCACAGAGTTATAAGAATTTTTATAAATACAAAGTTGCATGCTGTACAAATTTACAATTCTGCTAACAGCATGCGGGGTAAAATGCTTCTTGACATTGATTGGAGGAGTAACATTTTTGGACATGGCCGCAAGGCACAGGCAGCAAATACAAACTTTGACGAATGAGATTGTTTTCAGCTAAAAGGCTTCTGCATTGCCAAGAAAATAATCAACAGGGTGCGGTAACAGCATAAGGAATGAGAGAATACATTTCCAAACCATATATTTGACAAAGATAATGAAGTATGTAAGAAATTTAAATAATAGTAAAGGAAAAAAAAAACATGATTGAAAGTAGGCAATAGGTCTGAATAGATGTTCCTCACAAGAGACATATGAATGGTCTGTAGGTATATTAAAAATGCTTGATATAACTAGTCAATATGTGACTAGCAAACCTGATTCTGACTCAACAATGAACCGGCCCATGGCTTTGGTTAGGTCTTATGCCGTTAATGATAGAATCTCTTCAATGTATGTAAGTCATTTCTGTAGAATTAGTGGTGGAATTTATTGTGTACTGAAAACAAAAAGAGTTACACCTTAAGGAAAGAAGCCAGGCATGGCCCCGAAGGCATCTGCACCAAGTATAGGTTTTGTCACTTTGCACATGCAGAGCCGGCTTGGTGGTACAAGGAAGTGGGATGACTATGATGCTTATTAATAATTTGCTTAGAATTTACTTTGGAATTCCAAAATGTCTCCTTGTCCTATCCAGATGGTCAGTGTTTTCTCAGGCCTTTAATCACAAGAGAAACTTGAGAAAAAAAAAATAAGAAAGATAACCTCTTAATTTAAACCAGGTCCCATTTCTAGGCAGAGGAAACCTTTCAGAAACATTTCCTGGGATGGTTGGGCCACAGACTGTAGCAACCAGGAATTCTGTAGGTCTCACTTTAGAAAACAAGATCTTGGCTTTCTGGATATGAAATCCCACAATGCTGTCTGTCTTGTTCTGGAAACATTAAACCAGATGGCCAATTACTGGAATGAGTGTGAGCAACATGTAACGTTAAGCTAGTCTTTTTTATTTCTTTTATTTAAGCATCCTATTTTGGATTTCCATTCGTGGCCCTCGGGACTGCTAATGTCTAACTGCCTGCTTAACAATTAAAGAAACACAAATGAAAACCACAATGAGACATTTTCCTACATCTGTTAAAATCACTATGTTGAAAGAGATAAAAAGATGGTAAGTGCTGATTTGGATGATGAAAAAAGAAAACTTTTATCTTCATCATGAGTGTGTAAACTGATTAGCTGCCATAGAAAATTCTATACTTTCCTCCAAAAATAGAACTCGGTTCTACTTAAAATCCAGCAGTCTCACTACTGGATATATGTCCAAAACTTGAATAATTTGAACAACTCCATAAAAGTTACATTGAAGTAAGATTGAGAATACAATAATGCCACATGACTTTAAACTTAGGTAAATAAATGATTGAATAAAGAAACATCAGGAAGACATAGATTTTCTTACGGGAGATTTCCGAAGTGTAGCTATGTAGGCACGTACTCTGAGGAGTAGAAGGCATCCCTTCCACTGTAGCCTCAACCTCAGAGTGTATGTTAAATTTACTCTCCGGGAATATCAGTGAGTCAATTGTGGAAAAACCTGTCAGATATCCCCCTAAAAATTTGATAAAGTTGATTACCATCAGTGACATCATGTAGGTTCCATGTAGCTTTTTATAAGATGTGACAAATAGATTTATCAAATTTAATACTGAAAATAAAACAAATCGGAAAACCAGGTGTGAAAGTTGTTCTACCAGATGTTCTTCAAGGTTATAACAAATTTCTCAAGACTGTCAAGGTTATAAATATATGGAGAGACTGAGAAATTGTCACACATAAGGGGAATGGGTGAATCCACAATCACCAGTGAGGTAGAGTATCTGGATTATAACAAGGACTATTATAAAGACCATGGCCATAAAAAATGGCAGTATCTGGAATTGATGGTGATATCCACACATCTATCTTTCAATTTTGTCCTATTTGACCAGGTAATAGAAGACTGTCAATGAGGAAAAGCAGAGAGAGTTTTACAGAAACTATGTATTTTCTTTGCAACATTCATGTAGTGATTCCAAAATCCCTTTAAATATTTATAAATAAAATACATCCTCACACCTGTCAAGGCCTGATGATACTACACTTCAGCCAGGTCATGACTTCTGTTAGTCACTGAGCAGTCATGAAAAGGTCTTCAAACTCAGCAAGTTGATGATACTTTAACAGATAGTGGCTCTGAAAATGTTATCTGGAATTTTTTTTCTTCCAATGGCCAGAGAAAACTTTTTTTTTTAAATCCATCTCTTTTTGTTTTCTTTTTTATCTGTTTAGAATAACTGTCACAAATACCCAAACATAATTTCAAAAATAACTAAAAGCAAGTACACTGTCAGAGATTTGTTAAAGGACAGAGAGAACATGGCATTTGAAAGGTAGTTATTAAATATCTTACTTGTTATAAATCTCCACAGATGACAGCAATAAACATGGTTAGGTAAAACACAAAAATTAAAATAAGAATAATACTCTAAAAATCCCTTACTTTTAAGATGTAGTTATTTTTGGAATGCTTTTTAACAGCAGGAGTATAACTACACGACATGACTATTTTTGACTATCTTCTGACTAGTTCCACTAAATTTCTTTTTCTTTCGCTGAGACCTGCATGACACTGCTTCCATTCTCAGTAATAAGTCAAGAGTTTGTTCACTTCCACAGAAGAGAATTTCCAGAAGTCATTTCTGATTAGTCAAAAGCAGCAGGAGGATATAACATCCTGTCAAGGTTTTGCATCCTTTTGTGAAGCTCTTCCTGAGCAGAAGGTACGCATAAGTCCCTCCTGCTTGGGAGTTCTGCATTATTTTATGCTCATTATCAGCAAACTTACCTTGACATAGTAGGGACAGCTATAGGGGACAAGGTGTTTGGAGACTTCTGAGACTTCTGAGCTTGTTACTCATTAAAAGCATGTTTTTTTCTAAGACAATCAAGGGCTTAAAAGTCTTTTTCTTTTCTAAGAACCTATGATCCTTTATTTGGGCCAATATACACCAAATACGCATCTGAAAGCAAAGTGAAGTTTGCCTTTCATGTAATATCCTCCGTTGCCTTAATACTTTGGGTCAAAATTCTTTTCAGCTCTGCATACATGTATGCTAAATATTAGAGAGCGCTTGTCTAAAATTGGAATAAAAATCTTGATTATACCTGATAATGCATAATCATATTGATTTGTCAAGACTGGAGGACAAGAAGACAACGAATTTACATGGATATTCAGTTAATCCTGGAAGTCTCCAGGCATTGTTGTTAGAAACTTTTGGTCATCTGAATTCCACAATGAACTGAGCTTGATGTATCAAAACCTGTGGAGTCATGAACCTCAAACTTGCCTCTAAATCAGGAGGATCAGATCAGGACTGAAATAACAATTGACCATTATCTGAATCACTTCGGCTCATCCTTAGAAGCTGGCCTCCAGCATTCATGGGCCAGTGTGATTCTTCCATGCAGAGTGCTCCCTTCCCAGCTCCTCAAGCTGGCTTCTCCTCTTAACTTTTGTGTACTTACCAATACAACCTTTTTTTCTCCTATAAAATTGTGCTTCGGTTTTAAAATTCTTTGCACTAAAAGAATCACTCATGCTAGGTTGTAATGACTTATTAAAATTTGTGTCATTTCTAATTTCCTTACACAATAAGTTATTATGTACAGAGCAACAAATTTTCTGAATCCTCACATCTGTGCCCTTTGACCCTTGCGTTTAGCACAGTCCATCCATTTAACTAACAAGTCACCCAGTGTTTTCACTTGATACTTCCCCGTCACTTGAACACCACTGACAACTGAAAAAAAAAAAAGTTATGACACTTTAGAACTTACTCAAAACTCAGTCGGTGCCTCGCTAATTTTCCATGTCTTGCACTGTCCTGTATGGTGTTTGTCATTAAGAAGAAGTTTTTTCTGTGTTCTATTCTCTATTTCTTGTTAAAACAACATATACTCTGAAAACAGGAACCCAATGGAATGAGTCTAATTTTTGAAAAAAAAATTTCAGTGCTATTATTACCTACTTACCTTGAGCTTGTCATTATTTTTCTGTTATGAGTTTCAAGAGATCATTGTTAGATTTTACTCAAGGTGTTACTAATTTTAATATTTCAATTTCAGATCTGCATGATTTCCATGCATTTCCAGGCTTTATGTTAATTTTCTCCAGAGAATCAAAACAATAGAATATTCTTGCTATATTCATTAATATCATTGTGATTTTTTTCTCATGCACAGAAAGTTATTATGTGAATAGTCTTATAGACCTGCAGAGGAGAAGTAGCCCTTCTAGCAGGCATCTGCGAGCTAGAAACCCATTGTTGTAACTCAGTTCAAGTTCAAAAGCCCATGAATCTGGCACTCTGATTATCCAGAGCAGAAGATAAATTCCACAGCTAAAGCGTGGAGCAAATTTGTCCATTTCCCACCCTTTTGCACTCTGTTAAGTTCCAAAATAAATTTGATAATCCCTACTCTATCAGTGAGGGTAATTTTCTTTGCTTATCTTATTGATTTAAACACTAATCTTTTTTCAGAAACACTCAGAGATGCGTCTTCCTAGTTCTATGCATTCTCTGCCCAGTTGTCACACACAATTAACCATCCCAGCCTTACTCTGTTATCAGTGTATTATGTCATTGTTTTGTGCATTTTTTCAAAGTAATTGATAGTCTTCCATGTTCATGATGCCCCACCTAAACACACTCATTATTCTTATCTGTCTCTGGCATAGATTAAGAACAGAGGTTAGGATATTTTTTCTCTAAGAGACCTACTCAACACTGTACTGAATTTGGTACAGATAGATATATTAGCGAGCTACGCTGTAGTACATCTAATAAACTTTGAATCCAAGTCTTTTGTAAATTAAAATTGTTTTAAAACTTCAGCAAAGCAACAATAATTATGATGACAACAAAAGGTGTGCTCTTATCGAATATAATAGAAATCTGGAATGATTACTTCAAAATAAATCAGTATATTCTAAAATTAAATTTCACAGAAAGTTATTTTTTATTTAATTAGTCACTACAGAAAGAAGCAGAACCAAAAGCCTTAAGATATTGGAAAAGCAACCACAGATTTAAAGATCCTTAATCAGAATCTAGCAAATCCATTTGTACAAATATTAACAATATTTGTTTAATAATATCCAATGGAAAGGGAGGGGCCAAAAATAATATCCAATGGAATAATATTATTGAAAAGGATATATTATATTTCACAAAATCAGAAGCTTAAACTAATGAATCTCTTATTGCAGAAATTTATGCAACAATATTCAATGTAGTCTTTACAGTTTCAATTCCCCTATCTTTCTCTCTCCAAATACTCTGATTCTTAATTTCAATAGCTCAACATTAGATCATTTGAATATTTTATTGCTTTGAAAATGATAATGCTCTTTTATTAGTTACTTTTTCATCACTGTGACTGAATGCCTAATATCCATAACTTAGAAGGGAAAGATTCATTGTAGCTCACAGGTTCAGAAGGTCTCAGTCAATTTACGGGTGGGTGGCTGGAAAATGTTCGAATCACTTAGTGCAGCCTCAGCTAAGTCAGGCACCAGAGTTCCTGGGGCAGAGATCCTTACAGCATGGTGGAACATGGAGAGACTGAGAGGAAGGACTGAACCAGCACACGCCCCCCCAAGTCAAACTTATGCACCCACTCCTTCCATCCAGGCCCCACCTGCCAACTCATCACAGCATCTATAATAGCATGAGGCTCTTGCGGGAAATTCCAGATCCAAAACATCACAGGTCTAAATTATTTTTGACCCAGGAAAGTCTTTACATTCAGTTTAAAAGTTAAGTAGATATCACTAAAAATGTATTCCCCCTTTCAGAATTTTGAATCTAGATATATTTCATTTAATTATACATTTTTATAAATCAGTATATTTGCACTGTTACATATCTATCATCTAGGAATGTGAAATTATTTGATCATTTTATGTAGTTCAAAAATGCATGGGTCTGTGATATTAGTAGAACACTGAATTAATTTTAGCTTTTTATTGTTGAGTACATCAATGATATCAGACAATGAATTATATGTTACATAATTTCAAATGTGTTTAATTTTCTTTCTGGTATATAGAGAGCCGATAAAATTATATTAGACTGCTTGTTTGTTCTTTCTACAAAAGAATTCATATGTTGTTCTTAGAAAATCCATGTAAACCAGATAAATCTGTAGGTAAGCAAGATTGCATCGATGTATTTTATAAAGAGAGGAACTCAATAATCAAACATTGCTTCAAACAAAGTAAAAATCATTCAGAAAATTTACACTTTCTCACCTACATGTTTTCTTCCCCATTGATTTTTGTCTGTTCTCTTTCCTTCCACAGACAGTTTTTTGTTAACTCTAATTTTATACTCTAATTCATTAACTTGAGAGAAACATTTTAGATTAAATAATTTTAATCAATGTCTTCCAAATTAGTAAAAAAAAATGTTTTCTAATGTGATATTTTGTGTGTTTGGAAGGAATATAAATGTGACATTTAATGTCTAGTTCAAAAACTGCACATGTGGCTTTCCAATCAGAGTATTGTGCTGTTTTGGGCAACGTAAGAAAAAGTTCATATCATTAGCCTGCCATTCACCTACAAACATCATTATATACAATTGATACTGGCTCTTATGTGATTTGGATAATTATTTATTGTGAAAATATTGTACGAACTTAGAATTTTTTCTGTAAGTTTTTCTCTAAGTTTTATTTATAATTGAACAAATTTATGAGAGTCAAGAATACAATGATTTTGTTTTGAAATTATTTATTGATATACTGTTTCGAGCTTTTTTCCTTTTCCTTTTTCTTTTTTTTTTGGGGGGGGTACTTCTATTAGGTTTTTTCTAAGATAATTTTTTGGCTGCTTTGTTTCTTCTTCTTCTGTTTTGTTTAATTTTCAAACACTAACCTCAGGTGAAATTCACTTTAATATGGTGTCTTTTGTTTGAAGTCCCTCCTAGAGGATTCCATATAAGACTACTTTGTTTTCGGTGTTCCTGACAAATTATGTTTTTTTTTTTTTTCAAGTGTCATTGCTTTGAACTCTGGCCATATTAAGTATGGTAGCAAAGACTTAACATCTCATCTGAATTATCTGAGGATATATGCTGTGCTGAGCAGACACAGTCAATGCAAGAAAATTGTGTCAATTATCAATGATGCTAATCAGGTCTTCCAAGATTATTTCTCCTCTCACTGAATTGTCATAACTATTCTTGTTTTTTGAATTTTATGTGTTATGTGACAGACACAATTGTCTATCCACTTCTTCCTAATGTAGACTTGGCAGAGATAAATTATAATTTTATTCCAAGAGAAAATAAGTATCAATTTTTATATTCAATATCATGTTGGAATGAGAAACACTTCCCTGTTCACTAATTCAAATCCTGTTCAATAATACTGGTAATTTTGTATTAATATCTGAGATTTTAGGATAACTCATTGTGATACAATATTCTTTTTACACATTAAGCAGTTTTTTCAAATATGTAAGAGTATTTATGAAAGTTTATAATACTCTAAATTCAGTTTGTCACGGGCAAATAAATACAAGAAGCCATTACCATTAGATATGGCGATTTAGAGAAGTAGACAACTGAGCAAAGAGTCCTTGGTCTTCTAGAGAAGACATCTTCCAATCTTCACCGTGTGATCATGTAGAAACAGGATTCTGTAGTTGTTCAAGAGAAAGCTAACACCTGACTTTATTAACCACTGTATCTCTTTTCATGGTGCCACTTGATGTTTTATTTTTAAGAATGTATAAGCCAAGCTAATTTTGTGGCTGCAATCTGTATTTTGAGTTGCAATTTTTCCGAGTAACCAAAGCTACGTAAATTATCCAAGAAACCCTGTGAGTAGTTTTTAATTATTTATTTTGTTTGTTTGTTTACAGATAAGATTCACTGTATAGTCCAAGCTTATCATGAGCTGTGAGCAATTCTCTTCCCTCAGCCTCCTGAGTTCTTGGATTACGTGTATGCACAATCATACCAAGCTTATGCTATACTGGGGAATCAAACTCAGAGCCTTGAGCTTGCTAGGCAAGCACTTTAACTGCTGTGCTATCTCTCCAGTGCCAGTAGATTATTTTCATAAAAGTGATTCATTGTAGATTTCTTCAGTATGAATATTTTCTAAATTATATTCTCCTGTGCATTAACTTATTGTACTTTTCCATACATTTATTTCACATAAAGGTATCAAATATATTGACTTATGTGTTTATAGATACAGAATTTTTAAATTTTCTTTTAAGTAACATTATTTGAACTTACAAATGAAACACAAAAGACACAACACTATACCGTATTTTGCTTCGTGTAGTTACGAGGTAATCAAGATAATCATGTCTCTCCTGAAACATGCATTATTCTTTATAGCTAAAACATTCAATGTTCTGTCTTTGTGCTCTTTGGGGTATACACAGCTGTAATTGGCAGGAATCCTCCTGTGGAATAGTCCCGTAGAACTTCCCACTCTTACGGAACTATGGGATAGAACCCACTGATGACACTTTTTAAATCCTCCCTACTTGACAGCTGGTTTAAACAATACAAACTCAATGTGAGAAATCTGGATAACAGAGCCTCCCCACTCCACCCTCAGCTGAGCAATAGCAAATAAATCAAAATCCAGACATTGTTGGATCCATGTTGCTGAGCTTAGAGCTTAATTTAGTCAGTATGATGAGCAATAAGATGAGATCAAAATAAAGCAACAGACATCAAATCTCAAGAAGCACTGATTACACCAGGGAAGAAAATTTAGCACGTCACTTCAGAGATAATGACCACAAAGTGACAGAGAAGTTTATCTTCTCATATTGAAAAGATGTACTGATAACAGGCTTCAAATGAAATTTTTAAAATATCCACAGACATCACATAGTGTGAGTAATTGAGCAAATATAAAAAAGTACATCGGGGAAAAATATATGCATGCTCCCTTAGAAATGAACTCAGCTGAATAAACCAGAGAAGTTATTACTGAGTAAATACAGTTGAAAGAGGAAAGTTTAGATGATTTTTACAAAATTAGTTATTTTCTCTTTGTGCTCTCAGGAAGTTCCTTAAACTCATTTGCAAAGATTCACCTTACAGAAACAATTCCTAACTGAACTTCGGTCCCTGTATTAATCTGCATTTCTCCTTTCCTTTTGGCAGGAAACTCTTCAAAATAATCACCAGTATTTTCATGTTCGATTGGATTTCCATTAGATTCAAGAATTCATCTCTATTTCACAAAATTGTATTTCTAATTAATTTTCCAAAAAACAAAATGCCTATTGCCTTTTCTGGTCTTATTTGATGTGTCAGTTGTGGTTGATACACATTTCTTTTCAATATACCATCTTCTTTTGGATCCCAAAACAATTGTTACCTACCAATTATCACTTCTAGTGGTCGTGTTCTTTTTCAAGCCCTTCCACTCTTTACGTCACTTTCCCAAGCCTCTTATTAGAGAGTCTTAGAGTGCATATGTTCAAATTCTGGTTTGTACACATTCTTCCATTCCCTTATTGACATAGTTATTTGGTAGATTTCCAAATACCAACATATGCAATAATTCTTTATATTTCCCTCTCAGGATTCTGTATGTAACTCCAGGTCCTGGTATATCTACAATGAAACTCACACTTACCATGATAAAAACTAATATGATTTCTCTTATCAAATTTAATGTATTTAGCATAATATATTTGAGTTGGCTCAGTTAAAATCTTGATTTTATCTTACATAATTATAGTACATTCTTTGAGAAAATTCATCATTTATTTATGACCATTTTATTTTTAAGATACAGTGTGATGTTTTTAGAATGGTAAGAGAATGAGTGTGACTTGAGTTTTCAGGTAAGTAATATTTAACATAGTAAAGTCACAGTTTTGCACTTTACCTTAAAGACAACAGATTATAGATTGCAATGCAAAGTAAAAAAAAAACAATGAAAATTATATATATGAAAGAAATCGGTGCTGTATATAAACAAGTCTACTACCATGATTTTACCTACTTTAGTGATTACTATTTGGTGTATTGACTACTCTTTAATGGCCAAGAATATTATGTCATTGTGGTTTTTGCTTCAGAAAGAATATATTAAGTGATATTCTTAGTAAATATTGAAAAACCTTTGAGAGGAGAAAAGTAAAACGATAGATATAATGAATTATGTTTTCCGACTTTTTTAATTACATAATTCTTTTGAGTCAGCATCTTTTGCTAGTCCTAAACTCACGATGTAGCCCTGGCTAATCTTGAACTCACAGCAATCCTTTTGCTTCAGCCTCCAGAGTATGAGATTAGAGGCATGTACCACCATGCCCAGGAATTTTCTATTAGACTTAGGAAATCTGGAAAAAAAATTCTAAGACAGGTCATTACTCTGTAGTCCAGGGTAGTTTAGAACACTGTGTAGCCCAGGCTGGGCGCTGAGTAATGGCAATGCGTGCTGAGTGCTGGGATTACAAACATGTGTCACCAAACGCTTAGGAATCAAACCTGGATACTTTGTGCTTGTTAGAGAGGTGTTTTAACCAGACCTATTTCTCTGGCCACAGATATATGAAATCTTAGGTGTGTGTGTGTGTGTGTGTGTGTGTGTGTGTGTGTTTTCACCCTTAGACCAGCCCTTTTCTTAGGTTCTTATGTGAAAATGTTAGCCTATAAACTCCCTATAACTATTCCAGAATTAATACCAAGCTAGACAGCATTCATTTTAATGGGGTTTATACCATGCATTCTTTCAACATTATTAATTACTTGAATAATATTTTGTGCTAAACAATAAATTAAATAATAAAAACATGGTTGATACTTTAAGTAGTTTAAAATATTTATAAGTCGTGGGCATTAGTATATTTGCAGTAAACTAGTTACAAAACAATTGCAGTTATATATAAAGGTTACATAAATATCGCTTGATGATTTTGGATTGTTAGATGCTGACTTGAGATACTCTGGGTCACGAAGACACTCAGACAAAATGGAGAATAGTAATTATTGTTCTACCTGCTTGGTCCAGTATGAAAATTAATTAGATAAATATGGGGAAATACAGGGAGATTGGGTCTTCCAGTGTAGCTAAGTCATTTAAATACTTGCCAAAATCTTTGAATACTTATCAAAGATTAATACTTATAAAATATTAAACAATGTATATTTTCCCTAGTCCTTTTTCTGACAAGTCTCTGGGTCTACTTTTTAATCACATTGATTACAGTGTTCTTAATACACCATCAAGGTAAGCCACTTATAAAAATATGAAGTTATATGGCAAAGAAGAATTAAGTTTACAGATATAATTAAGGTTTTTAATAAGCTGATCTAGACCATTCTGGATTATCTGATTGGGTCCAGTGGAATCACAAGGTGTCTGAAACCTGGAAAAGGAAAGCAGGAGGAAAGTCACAATGGAAGATGTAGTCAGGAGAGAAAGGAACAGGGAGATGTTCCATGGCTCACTGAGACTGGAAGGAAGGGGACCATAACTAAAGGGTTACCCCATAGGATCTAGAAAAGGCAAAACAATGCCTTCTCTTGAAGCACTTTGAAACATACTCTTAGGACACTGACACCTTCTAGCAAAATTCATGTACATTTCTGTCCTACAAAACTGTAAGATTTTGCATTAAGTTGCCATCTTTGTAGTAATTTATCACAGCAGCAATAGGAAATCAATACAATCATGCAATTTCCTTTTGACAAGAATTTTTGTCAGTTATTTTGGCAAAATTCCTACATATCCATTAAGTCCTATTTAAACGTGACTTCCCAATGAGATGCCTGTCCAATATTTCTGTTCTCAAGAAAAGTGAAGGAGTGTGCCCAACGTTCTCCAGTCAAATGCTGCAGAAATGAGAAATCTGGATCCCGCTTCATAATTGTGTAGCAGTAAGCAAATGACTAGTTTCTACGTATGCCTCCTCACCTTTACAGCAAACCCAGTAACAGGGCATGCTTTCTTAAGCTGAGAATTTAATGAATTCATGCTTGAAATGAAACGACTACACTCAATAGAAAACACTAGCACACTTAATTAACCTACAAAAATGACCTAAATGTAAATAGCTAAACAAAATAATTTTGATGTTTATTTTGACCAATTGTTTAGGGTTTCCTTTTCTCTAAATGCTACTATAGAATAGAAGAGGCAATTAATGTTAAAGAAATAAGTTTAAGGACAAAAACAAGAATTCTAAAATGAATCAACAGTGGAGTACTACTCTCCCCTAAAGACAGATGGGCTTGAGACATGTGTAGGCAATGGATAAAAGACAATTATGCTTAATGAAATGAATCAGATATAGAATATCTAATGGTTTCTCTAATACAAGAAACACAAAACATAAATAAAAAATAGAGCCAAACAAGTGTGTTTTTTGAAAGAAGCAGGGGAATGAATTTGTAGAATGAGAAAGGGAAGTAGGGAGGGATGGAAGGCTAGAAAGAGGGAACGGAGCTGAATGTGGACTTGTTGCAATACACACACACACACACACACACACACATATGCAAAAATTTCTCAAATTTAATGCAATCACAATTGCATGCTAAAAAGGGGGAAAATAAAAGTAATAACATCAGACACTCTATCACTATTTAAAGCTCTTTATCGTTAGGAATTTATTCCATCATTCCCTCCCAATTTTATTCTATTTCTCAGAGGAAATTTTACTCTTACCTGTGTTTCATTGTAGTCAATGAATACTCTTTTCTCTCAAATTTTGGGGGCAAATTTTCTAGTCATAATGTTGACCCCAGAAACCATTTTTTCTTTATAGGAGAGGAGATCTTCCAAATTTGTGAAAGCCATATAACCTTGTGATATAACTATTACTGTCCTCTGTCAAGTTAATACTTTGAAGTGCAACATTTATTTGAGCTAATCTGTCTACTGACAGAACCTGGATTAACTAAGGAGTTGCAGGGATGCATTAGCACTGGTTTTCATAAATTAGAATTTACTTAGTTGAGAGATCTGATGAGATTAAAGAAATGGGTTGTTTTATTCTTAAATAACTGTGTAAAATATCCATACATTATTTTCCTGATTACTGCACTCCCACTTATATGATTCATACTATTGTATGTAAGTTCTAGGAGCAGAGTGACTTTTCTAAAATGATAAATGCTAATATTTTGTAATAACTTATACAAATTCTTAAAATGATACATTTCTGAAAAAAAATGATTTGGGTTACTCTATATCTATCTCACTATTTCTGGAAAGGCAGAAAAAGTAACATTACAAAGAAATAAACAATTATAATGGAAATATGCAAGAACATGAAATAATATCTCACTGGAAAATCACTTACAATTTTACACACAAAAACTGAGTTTTCCATGGGAAGATCTTGTGAGAACTTTTTAAACGTATTTTTTAAGATAATACTAATCAGATGCTGTATTTTTCTATGTGTTTTCCTTCCTCAAATGCCTTATTTTATACCAATCTTGGACTTGCTCACGTGAACAGAAAACAAGATGTCTCTTTTAGGTCTCAAGATCAGGATTTATGCTTTGTTTCTTCTGCCTGACACAATCTACTTCCAATGAAAAAGTGTTAGCTAACATTATAGAGAAAACATTCTGCCTGTGCAAACTCTCTTTTCCCCCAACTCCATTTTTCAAATAATTTTGCATCTTTTTTTCCAATGACATTGGGATTTATGTACTTCATTCTACCATGAGTTGATTGGAGAATATATATTTTTAAATGTTTTTCATGATATTGTTATCTTTCTATATGTCATACCAAACAATACTGTCATATTTCCAGTGTTTTTATTTTTTTTACTATACAAGCTACAGATAATAGAATCTATTCAACTCAAATATTTTATTTCCTACTGTGCTGAAATTATATGCACTTGAAAATGTACCTAAAACTTAACAGTGATTAACATACTTTCAGATATTGAAAACAATTTTTGTTCCTGAAATTTATGTAGGAAAACAAATATAACTGTTTTGACCATTATATTTAAAATGCAGTCTAATGTGACACCGAACATATACTTTTTTAAAACAAATACATTTTCAAGTAAATTTTAGAAAAATTCCCACTGTAGAGTCACATATGCAATCATTTATATGAACTTCCTTCTGAAATTTCCTTTGCATGGCATTGTTTGTATATCTTCAATTCCTAGCACAGTGTCTGCTAAGGAGTTGATTTAAAGTATCACATCAAATTAATTCAATGAGGGCACTGATTTCTGTGAAGATGTTTACTTACACATTACATCCATATCCATGCAACATGCTTTGGTTTTGTCATGATAATCATTTATTTAAAGTATTTCTGAAAGAACCAATGGTTTTAAAGGAACTATTTCATATCAACAGCATAAAAAAGGATCGATATGTAAACATTAGTTGACGTTTCTGTAGAGATGTCGGACGCAGAGGCGCTGCACAGAATCAACAAGCACAGTGGTGCTACAGGAAGTAGAGCCACCTCAAAACTCACCTCAACGTAGACTTTATTGGAAATAGATACAAAAATGATGAATTTTAGATTTGTTTGTTACATAAAATGGTTTCAAATTTGACCAATGATTTTAAAAGTTCAAAAAAGCTACTGTTTGGGGAAATAGATTGTCTGATAGGTATGATTCTTTTGTCCTCATTTTATTGATATGTGTTTATGCTCTACAAATGTGCACACTGATCTTGAGTATTTTGTGCATCATCTACCTATCACAACAAAATTGCAATTCTGTCTCCTCTGCCTTTTTGGCCCTCTCATCTTTTCCCAGTCCCCACTAATCTCTTTTATTCCCCTCAAGAAGTTTTATGAAATGATTGTGATTTGGGGTTTTTATATTAGAAAAACCATTTGGTATTTAACCTCTGCCTTTGACTCACTCCACTCAGCTTACATAATGGTGTCAAGCTGCATCCATGTAACTACAAAAGCCTCAAGCCTACCTGTCTTTATAGGTAGGTTTAAGTCTTCCTCAGCCTCCTAGACTGCTAGGACTAGAGGCCTGTGCCACCATTCCTGGCTGATTTCAGAGACTTATGTGACCCTTGGGGAGACTGTTTCAAATTGTTGAAATTGGAAAGTGCCCAGGGAAGAGCTTTTAGGTATGTGTTTCTGACTTGTGGGCCAGGGAGCGGGGGTGGGAGGAGAACCCATTCCAGGTGAGGGCAGCACATTCCCCAAGGGCAGCTTGAACTGAGTAAAGGAAGGAGGATCGCACCTGCTCCAGATTTTTTTCTAGGAAAGCTCTGGCCTTTGTCTCGCTCTTCAGACATGGACTCGCCCCTCCTTTCACAAGGCAGGCCACCTCTGCACATTTGTATCCGTCTCCAGCCTTGGCCTTGCTTTTTGGAATACCTGCCGTTTTTGTTTTGTTTTTGGCAATGAGGTCTCCCTCTAGCCCAGGCTGATCCTGAACTCAGTCTGTTGCCTAGGCTAGTCTGGAACTTAGGACAATCCTCCTGCCTCAGTCCCCCCTGTGTTTCAGTCACAGGAGAGCACTGCCCTGCCCAGTTTATGTGGAGCTAGGGAATTGAAATCAGGGGCTTAAGCTTGCTGAGCAAGTGCTTTAACCACCCTGCGGTTCTGCCAGCCCTTACGTGCTGATATTGTCTTAAAGCCAAGTTATATATATGACTCACTGACCCCAGTTTTGAGTGTATTAACAAATTTAAAATGCACAAATAAATATCTATTTATATTTCCCATTTTATAAACATGTATATATGTGATGCATAGTGTTTACATTGAATGCTTTTAGAATACATACATATATGTCACACCAGCATTACAAACCTTCCGTTTTACCTTTCTTGGCCCTCCCAAACCCCCTCTTTTCCACCAACTCCCACTATCCCCCTCATTTAGCTCTATGAAATAACTGTATTCTGTTTTTCTTGATTGTATATTGCTCTGCTCTAAATGAGAATTACAAAATAATGTGAAAAAGCACTCTGACCAAAACACGATGTATCAGTTAACAGATGTTTATAATAGCAATTAAAATACTGCACTCATCAATATAATCATGATGTAAAGATAATTTTAAGCAAGAAAGCAATAACTATTTCATATACACATAGGCATACACATGAACACACATACGCAGAGATAAAATGCTATGAGATTTGGGGGGATTTGTACTGTGTCCTGATGCCTGCCTTACTGTAGCATCAGTGATCTTGGCTTTAGAATGACCATACGATTCATCAAATGCAACAGGGTTTCATACTCTATAAGTAGTAAGATCTACTTACCTTCAAGAATCAAAACAGAAAAGCAAAGAAACAAAAGAGATATATATTATGCATAACACCATAGGTATATATTTTAGATGTGTCCCTGGCACTTGCATAGAGATAAAGGACTACATTGAATATTAGAAAAAAAAATGTCAGTTCAGAGAAGTCATCAAATTTTATATTTAGGCCTTTCAGAAATAAATGGCCAACATTTTCCTTCCTTACACATCAACTATTTTATTTTTACTCAATAAAATATCTGAAACACAAAGTCTTGGGATTTGACATCATCCACCTCCCTTAACCAATTTATCAGTATATTGATTAAAAACTAACAATGTCTCTAATTATATGTTACAAAAATGCCAGAGAAAATGGTTAAACATCACCAAAGCTAGCTGATAGGCGTGGCTTCAGGTGTTAATACGTTCCTTCAAATATTCAGCAGAAAACCAGGCTACATGGGCATTTGCCTTAGTTACTTTTTCTTTGCTTTAACTCAATACCTGACACCCACAAATTTAGGACAGGAAAGGTTTATTTTAACTCACAGTCTCGAAGGTCACAGTCCATTCAGGGGTGGCCGGCAACAATCGAAGTTCGTGGCAGAGAGAGAGGTGGAGGCAACTTCTCCGCACAAACAGGAAGGCAAACTGAGGCTAGTTGAAGCTAGTCCCCGCCCTCCAGGAAGGCAGGTGCAGCTTATATATCCTTTCAGGGCTCCGCCCAGTAATTAGTCCCTATTGCATCCAGGTGTAGCCACTACACACCATTAATCCTAACTTAACTGCAATCCACCCCTCCAGACCAGACCCCAATCCACCAACATCACATGGTTCCATTAAAATGCATGAGACTTTTGGGGGACACTCCAGATCCTAATCACAACAGCATGAGATAATTGGATAAATGAAAACACTTATAAAAAGTTTTATTCAATAGACAAAATTATATATTTAAAATTAGTGTGCTCTTTTATGACAGTATAAACTATTTTCATTTTGATAGGAAATCAGTATTTGCAATGATTATGAAAATAATTTAGAAGTCATGTTTAAATTGTTGGTATGTCGGTTATTAAATAAATAGGCATTTCAGAAATTTTATAATTCACCTCACCCCTGAGAAAGACAGTAGCATGTAGATTTTTAAAAGTTGGTTTTCTTTTCTAATTTTGTCTTTTAGTTATATTTTCAGAGAATGCGTTTTGTTTATTAATATACTGGTTCTCAATGAATTAAATATTTTGTATTTAGATATACTCTTTAATTTTTGAATCTTAGATTGTAAAGTGAATACTTAAATTTCATACCTTAGGTTGCAGAAATAATTGCACTTGTTAGTATATATGGTGTAAGTATATATCTAAGATGAAGTTAAATGGAGATTGCATTAATGTAGTTAAAATACATATTTTAATAGGCATACTACCTCAGTGTACAGTTTGTAAAAATAATTTATGAAGCACTTGTGACTTTGAATTTTATACTTTTACAGATGTAAAAAGATACATTTAGATAACATAAAATTTTATACACTAAATTGCTGTTGCATAATTGATAATTTAATTATATTAATATTTCACTCCTTTTAAAAGCTTCTGATCTTATAAATAAGATCAAAGTAAACATGAATAGTTAAATTTCAGTTACCCTTTGTAACTGATTTCCACTCATTTAAAAAAATTATACATAGATGATGCACTGCCTAGTAACATTTTTAATTTTGATTCACTTATGTAGATTGACTTTAAAATGCTTAAATTATTGAAGAAATCATAACAGATTATTATTTATTCCAAATGACAAATAGACATGTTTCAATGTTTGTTTTCAAGTTTCACATGGTATGCTGGTCACAGAAGAAGACAAAATAAAACTAATGAAAAGTAGATGCAAATAGTACACAATTTCCTCAAAATTCAGAGAATCTACTTTCATCATCTTGGAGGAAGATGGCATTTAAGTCAGGTTTGAAGAGTCAGTAAAAAGTCAGCACAATGTGAATTGCGGCAGAGTGTATTAAAATAGGGAGGAGGAAAGCCACATGGAGTGTTCTAGGAATGATGACAAGTCAGATTGGCCGCATCATTTAACATATATTGAGAAACAGTGTGAGAAAAGACTAGAATATATAGCTCCTGGAGGAAGTTGAATAATCAGATCACATTTGAAAGCATTATTGGCTAAAATAGGTAGTTGTCAAGAATATCTGAGTGGGGAATCTGATGAATATATCTTTGATTTAGAGTTACCAGTGGGAAAACTGTACCAAAAGAATTTGGAGGAAAACTTCACTAGAAGAAAAAAGTTGACCAAACGTGTAGGAGACAGTTGTGAGAGGTCAGGTTAGCCTGGTGAAACAGCTTGAGAGAGAAACTGGAGACTTGCAAATATCAACTTTCTGTCTCAAAAAAACTATCTATAATTTATTTATTTATTTATTTTTATTTTTGCTGAAAAGCAGCAGCCAACAAGAAGTATATACTTTTTAACTTAAATTTCAGTGAAGCATAGCTTTTGTTTAAATATAACCAATGGCATGTAAGCAAACTTGATTTTGCAACTATCCGGATAAATTCTTAAGAAGTAACATCCTGTCTTCACCTTTGTTTTTCTCCATATACAAACTGAAAGCTAAGTAATTCCAAATCCCAGGCATGATGTTGATTAAAGATGGAGAAAAATCCTTGTTTCCTAAATTGTCACATGCAAAGATACATTTTCTCACCTGAAAAAGTGTATTTGGGGGGCGGGGGGTTGGCACAAGGCCCCAAGAATTTAGAGTTAGCCTTAGCCTTTCTATGAGAGTTGCTTCCACACACAGACCCTAAATGCTGTTTGTGATTTCAGACTTCGGAAAGACATAAGAAGTATTTATTTCTGTTGTCTAATAAAATGAATCAAAATTTCTTGAGAATATGCAACCTCCAGCCCCGAGACAGAATCTACCCCGAGTGATCCTAGAACATCTGGGAGCTCAGCGAGGGCGTGCCCAGCACAGTCTCCCTCACTAGGTACTAAGGTCACATACCCTGAGAATAGGACAAAGGAACACAGAGGCCTAACAAATCGACCTGAGCTTCGAAATAAGGGTTTCAACTCAAAAAAAAAAAAAAAAAAAAAAAAAAAAAAAAAAAAAAAAAAAAAAAAAAAAAAAAAAAAAAAAACCGTGAGCTCTTATTACAGTCAATAAATAAACAATTGCACAGATGAAAAGAGACAACTAGGTCATGCATAAGAATTATGCAATGAAGGAGAGAGTTTTTCCACCTTGAAAAAAGTAGAGCATACTACATTGTGCATTCTATATAGTGATCTACTTTCACCAAATGCAATATAGAAAGCAGAAAAAAGCAGTATAATATGTTTGGAAAAACATGGACAAATGTTGTTTCTGCCAGGGGATAAAGATTACTAAAAATAACAACAGTGATAGTTAAATTTGAGAACATGTATCACTGGTAAGATATAATGAAATCATATTTTTTTTTTAAAAAATCTATGTTCCTGGTCAACTCATGAGGAAAAATATTAATCAAATATTAACTAAAGGCTATTCTGTAAAACATATAACTAGTCTTTGTCTAACACAGCCAAAGTCATAACTAAAATTGAAAAAGATTTTCTGACTTAGCAGATTTTGGCACACCCAGACGTAAAAGAGTGTTTTGTTTCATTTTCAAGAGCTAATTTTAAGACCAGGTTATATTGAGGTTGTTAGAAAATCATGACACATTTTTGCAGCAAATATTGCTAGTTCATTTTTGGAAGAACTAAGGTCACTTGCGTCCATGTTATTGTTTTCTCATTTGACAGATGACAGTCCTCTTTTTTTTAAAGAGCAAAGTCATTATTTTAACCAAAAAATCATATATATTATTGGCTAAGGATGTTGAACTTTTTTTCATGTATTTATTGGCCATTTGAACTTCATCATGTTAGAACTATCTATTCATTTCCATTGTCCATTTTTAATTGGGTTTTTGAGTTGTAGAGGTCTGCTTATCTTCAGTTTTTTATATATTTTAGTATTCAGCCTTCTATTTGTAAATAAATATAGAGGAATAGATTTATAAAAGATAAAAGTAGAATACTCTTCTAAATGAAGTTAGAACATGTAGGAAGAAAGCATGATTTATTCCTATAAATTTTGTTATCTAAACCATATTTTAAATATCTCCTATATTTCACATAAAAATGTCAGTGTAACTAGAAATTTGACTGAGTTTATAAGCCAGATGATGAACAATACAAAAATATTACCAAGAACGCATTAATAGAGATAATTGAGAGATTTGCTTTTTGAGATAAATTATTCCATGAAAATTCCGAAGAAATTAAAGTGATAAGGTGACATTATTGAACACAAGCAAAACACTAATATCATTTATAAATATGAGAAATAGACTTTAAATTTTACAACAGTTATAGATGCGACAATTTGTGCTAATAGTATATTGTCTTTTTACAGTGCTTAGAAAATCTGATATGTCTTTATGAGAATTGTAATTTTATATTTCCTTTTCACATTATGTACAAAGTAAATTTCAGGCTAATTGACAGATAAAACATTTCAAGTATATCAAACTAGGAATTTTTTATATGTCTTAAAATATTCTAAGAGTAACCTGCTATTCTTGATGTGTCCTTATCTTTCTATTACATCATTACATAGTTTATCATGGATACCACACTTTACAGGTTATTAATAATTTAGTTTAAACTCATCTTGCACACATATAAAAGTTATATAAACCGAAATTCCTTTTGGCATGTGTGATAGAACTTCAGGATCTGAATAATTTCCATGAAAAGATTATCCACCATATTTCTTGACTTCAAACATAGTGTGCCTGGCTCCTTAGACAAGTAGGTAGTGGTTGGTGGCTGAGGTTATTTTAACTGTATTCACCAAGAATCCTGAGGTTTATTGTTGTTGTTTTGTTTTTCCTTTTTAGAAGAGACACCCACTGATTCTTGGAAGCTTAGTTCTGTGGGTAACTCTCTTCTACAGGATGTTTCTCATGACTGATTGCAAGTTGTTTTCACCGAAGAAGAGGTAGATCTGGAAGACATGTAGTATGGTCGTTTTTCCCCCTTTTTATTGATAGGTGTAAGTGCAAAAATTAAGGATTACAATGAAGTTGAGCATTTTGTGCGCATATGTATCTTGTCAAGTATGGCCATTTTCCCCCCAAATTATTTTTTACTCCTATGTAAAATAATTGCATTAAACTTGAGTGAATGTACATAGAGCAATTAATCTTTTTTCTCTTTCCTTTTCTCGCCCTCACTTTTCATCTTTACTCCACTTTCTTAAACTCTCTATCAAAATTTGTCTCCAGCTGCCCATGATCTCTCTTAGTTTTCTAGTCTTCCTTTATGCACTTTATGCACCTTAACTCATGGCTTTAAGGTGGAATCACTGTCAATGACATCTATTTCAACAATATTGATCATCAGATGTTAAAAATAAAAACTCATGAGCAGGTTTTCTCGTTATCCAATAATGCCAAATATCAAGCAAGATGTTTACATAATAACTGAAAATTGTACCTGGTTGTTTTTTGTTGTACTTTAATATCAGCACAGCAATTTGAGTAAATGTTATAAATACATGGAGAAAGTATGAAGTGACCCTGTAGAACCTGACAGAAAACCTTGAATTATTACTTAGGAGCTAATTTTAGAAATTGAAAAGAGAAAGATATTATTATCTCTTCCTATTAAAAAAAAACTTTGGAAACTAACTCAAGTTTTCTTTTTCTTCCCTAAGCTAAGGTTTATTTTGTATAATTATATCATCTTAGACATGAAATGTAGTGACAGTCGATATCACATCAAAACATTTTACTTTTAATTCAGAATACAACAAAAAAGATCTGTAAGGAAGGAAATAAGCTTTGACATTTTTGTCAAGTCAAAATTGTAGGTAATTATTTTAAAGTAGGCCTTCTTTTTTATTTTAAAACTGAAGGAAAATGTAGCCATAATTACTCTGTAATATAAGTGCAAAAATAGTACAATCCATAATTTCTGGAGTGATAAATATATTTCTTTGTGAGATACAGCAGGAACCAGATAAATAAAACTTTCACATAAAGATGTAACTTAATACAATGAGCTAAGTATAATCTAAGCTGTATAGATAATTTTAATAATGAATACTAATTTGAATTTCATGCTGTTAACCATTAATTAAACATTAAAATGGAATAAAACCTGTTATCAAAATGGTATAGACAATGTATAGAGAGATTTTCATAGATTTCAAGCTAGTTAAAAGAACAATTATTTGTGAGTGGTTTAAACACAACCTACATAATTATAACATGCTGCAAAGTAACATAACTTTCACAATTCTTCGAATTAACGGTCATTCCTTTGAAAAGTAAAGTTTCCCTTTAGAAAAACTGATTTCCCCCTCCTATACTACATAGTTACAAGAAACAACATTCTTACAAGAAGATGTGTTTTAAGTAATTTTGAAAAAAAATATAAAGATCTCTTAGAATATCTGAAGCAATTTAAAAAAAAATGACTCACACCAAAACAGTTTTTTTTTTTTAATAAATCTTAAGGGAGAATAAAAGTCTAGGCAAAAAGTCATGAAAATAGCAACAAGTATAATGAAAATTTGGGGGGAATTCTCAAAGCAGAATTGAATTTTCCCTACTGTCTGATCAATGACCATGAAGATTTGTACATCTGTACGTTCATTTGATTAAGTTAATATTACACAATTCAACCTAAATTTAAATATATCCTTTGACATATTTATTAATAATAACAAAGTGATCCACACAGTATTTCCAATAGCCAAAATGTCTCTAGAGATATCTGCATATCTGTATTAGAGACAGCTGCTTTATTTTGTTGGGATTAATACTGAGATAATTATATGCATATGTTAAAATGTGTAAATATATGTGGGCATCACACACACACGCAAAATAAGTACTTCAAAATGACATAGATTAAATTTCTAAATTTATCTTCACTGAAAAAGAGAACAAAAATAAGTTTGATGGAAATAACATATAACCTTTCTTTGGAACCTACTGTAGACCATATTTTATAGTTAGCGTTTTACATTACAATTTTAATGCTCACTAGAACTGTATGAACAAATGATCTGTTTCTTCACCCAACTTTACTGATAAAGAAACTAAAATTTCTCAAACTTATGCAGCTATTCAAAGGAGAGCTGAGCTTCACAAACCTCAGTGTGTCTTTGCAATCTATGAATTTTCTACTAGGTAAAAACCTGTATGTCCTGAAACTTTGTGGCTTCTTGTTTCTTTGTAACAAAGGTGACTGCAGACAGGCATGGGTTTCTTATTTGATTCCAGTGTCAGTAAAATAGATAATTTTAAGGTGATGACTGTCACCTTTCAGTTGGGCAACATGGACAATAGGCAATCAAAACATTTGGAGATTACTTAATTAAAGTATATATTAAAGTGAAACATAAGGCCGGTAATCTCTTTCAATAGCCCACCCCCCACCCCTTCTAGAGTGTGCTGATCCAATGTTCTCTCCATTTTTTGAAACAGTTCTGAATGTCTCCTTTCTTGCGTGTCTTCACAAGGTGTGACTGAACATTACAGTGTCGTTTCTGAACACTATCTAATGGGAAGGAAAGCTTGGGACACCGTGTCCTCATCTATCTCACCACATACCCTTTCTGCATCTGCTGGAGACCCCCAGAGCCAGAACGATCACAATGATAATGACTTAGGACATTTAGGAAACCATACAAAGGCAACGGAAGACATTCATGAAAGAAAACTTCCAAAACTGCTCAGAAAGTGGAGAGAATGTTGGGATAGCTGAATTGAAACCAAGGGGAATTATTTTCTGTGAAATTAATTATTGGCGATGAATCATGCAACACATGTGTTTAAACTTTAAATATTTAGCATATTCTTCTGTCATAGCCCATATATTCATCTCAAAAACAACAAAAACAATTAAATGAAGCGTTCTTTCACTTGAAGAAAATTCGAATATATATATACAATATCAATATGTCATAATACATATGACATCATTATATTATAAATAAAATTAATAAACCATAAAGAGAATCAGGTTAGTGAAAAATTTTCCACCAGGCTTGGAATGAATCTTGCGTGGTTATAATTTACAGTTCTACCAGGTGACATTCAAATATGCTAGCCAACTTTGATGATGTCTTTTTTGATTTCTCCAAGAATCACTAATCTGCTAATATCTTTTGTTTGCTTAGTAATATTTTAAATGTATGTATTATACATTTTTCTACAAATATTTCCTTAATATATATATATATATATATATATATATATATATATAGTCTTTTGGAAAAGTATTCTCTGTCTCTTTTCTATCTTTGTTCAATATATAAAATATAAGCACTATTCAGAAACAGTTATGTGGTCTCACAGACACACACAAATCAAAGGTAGCAAAACATATAGTGCAATACAAACATTTTCATCTTAAAATTGGTTACAAGGCTTACATTTATTGCCTTACTAGTAAAAAGATATGAGGTAGAAAGTGGAATTAATAAAAATATTCTGAAGACTATGAAAGAGGCACAGCCAATCCCTGAAAGAGGTTTTTGTAGAAATGGTATGATAGGAAATTGATCAATGACTTAAACTGAATAGAATCACTATACTTTGATAGGTAGTCATTTCTTAGCCATTTTCCTTCACAGTGCCTCATACAAGATTGGTATTTTTGTGTCCTAATGCTGACTGGGTTTTTAGACTGCACTATGAAACCTCTTAACAGGTGTTTTTTAGAAATTTTGTCCTTGACCATAGTCAGGCCATGAACCCATTTGGTCTTCACTGCTAATTTGCAAACCACTCAATAAGCGATGATATCTAAGGTCAATTCAAATATATGATCCATTATGTGTGACTGTTATTTATTATTGTTTTATTAGTTTATATCATAGTGAAAGTTATTTATAGAAAATGTTTAAGAATATTTGAATTTAGGTTTTTGCACAATAGTTGCTAACTCACAACTTAGATTATGTACCAATGTCTTTTCTATTTTTGGCCTGATTATATCTAGTTCATATAAAATTCATTTTTGGGAAGATATTTCAGAGTTATGGTTATTATTCAAAATCCAACTGAACTGACACATCAGAAGTTTATATTTTTTTTCCTCTAAGGTTAATGAATATTTACAAAGTTAATCAAGAATTGATATAATAATTCAGGAAAATCTGGCATACATTTTTTCCTTTGAATAATCAAGTTTTTTGCTACCATTCATCAAATTTAAAAAGTAATCACTGAAGTATTTATTTCTCACAGCAGAATATAGGATTCTTAAAAAATTAACAGAAGGGTTTGAAGAAATTCCCCAATTGCATTAATGATTTCCATCTATATTAAGAAATGAGAGAATTTTCTGCATTAGAGACATGGCCTCCTTTACCTAGACATCAATGTATGAGGATACTTGACATTTACCCAGGTTTGGCAATGTGGTGGACAGAAACACAGAAATGACTAACACCTGGTCTGTGTCCTTGAGAAAGGAGTGTTCATTCAATACCTTGAATTGATGAAAAAACAATTCTTGAAACACAGAAAAATAACTTTATGGTTAAGAAAGTTAGAAGAAACAATCACATTCATCAGTCAAAGTCTAAATTTGTTTCTAACTGAAGAATAAGTCTAGAATTTTTGAAAAGTATTCTGCATTTTAAAAGTTTTGTAAAGTTTGATCCATGTCAATAATAGCAAGTACTCACTATACTATAATCTTTTTATTTCTATATTGAATTGGATTTCTAATAGAACATCATCAATAATAAGAACAAGTCAGATATGTTTGCTGATAGTTTCTTATCTCTTCTACGTTTTAAATAAATTGTATTATTTTGTTAGTAACTCATAATGTATCTTGTCTCCTAGGATGCATAATGTTATGCTTGCCTTTGTGGGCAGAAAGTTAGCTGGGGAGGTGGAGAGGAGCCTGGGAGTGTCTGACTGGAAATTAAAAGTGAAAATCAGATCTCAATTTATTGAAGAAAAACGTATGAATACTTGGAAAACTGTTAAGTGTTCTTTGTTTACTTCAAACCTCATTCATATTTCGAAATTATTGACTTTACACTTCAATACTCCCCAATCACAGTGTCAGATTTTTTTAAATTGAGGAATTCAATATATTTATATCTCCTTTATAATGTATATATTTTAATTATTTCATGTTACTTTTCATACACTAGGAAGAAGTAAGATAATTGCTAATGAAAGATCTCTCTCAGCCTCTGTCTCTCTCTCTCTTTGCTTTTCTCTCTCTCTCTCACTCTTCCTCTGTGGATCTGATGTTCTCTCTTATTCCTTTTAATTGTTTCGTTTGCTATATAGCATAGGCTAGAATAAAAATATAGGACTCAGGCAGGGTGTTTGAGCTACCCTAAATGGTTATCGAGGCACTGGCCCTCTGGGCGACAAGGATAAGAAGTTCAGATAGGCAGCTTACCTCTCCACCCCACCCCCACACACATACACCCATCTCCCGTAGATTCATAGATTCCATTAGGTGCTTACATCGTTCTGTAACCTCCAGCAAAGGCGCCCACCTGAAACTGGACAAACAGACATTGCCCTGCATGTAGCTGAGCAGATAAAAGCTTCATGGAGTTCCAGCCTGCCACGCTCACGGGGTCCTTAGTGAAGAACCAGTCTCAACATCTCTTCCAGAGCTTTTCTCAGTGAACCTCTTCTTGCTCTGAATCCTCTGTGAACTCCACCTGATGATTCTTAATCAAACCAAGAGTCCCAGGACCTGGACATCCCAGGATCAAGCAAAGCCAGCTCTGATGCTTTTCTTCCAAAGATGATACCAAAAATGGTGCTCGCCTTCCTTCTTTCAGCTTGAAGAAACTGCCTCAGAATTTGAGTTGTCGGATGATACAGATAGAAATGGGATTCTAGTGCTTGTTTACCCTGCTAAAGATTAGATAAAGTGACACAGTGTAAGGCTGTGGGACCTAGCTAGCTCTGCAATGGAGCACTTTAGAAAATTAAATATTTCTGCGTACAAAAGATGTTTTATAGATGGATATCTGAGGAAAAGACGAGCACAGACCCCTGCAATGGCGTCAGTCCTTCAAGGAAGGATTTAACATGGAGACATCCACAACTTCAGAACGGAGTCAAATGACATTCAGGGCTGGGGAGGAATAATGCGGGATCCTAAAATGCACTTTGTAATCTGTTAGAGAGAAACAATTCTCTGATGCACTAGATTTTCTGTCGAGTCTTGTCCACAAAGCTTATTTAATTGGTTCACAGAGGTAAGTAAAAATGATAAACTTGATGTGGGAATGGTACAGAGGAAAAGTATTTTCACAGCTGTCTGTACCTGCACGGATAGACATAGATGATACACAGACGGATGAACAGGAGCAGCAGGCACATTAGAAGTGATGCTTGTTTCTCACGAAAGCTTCTGGATGACAAGGTGAGAAACTAAGCCAAGTTTCACAGAATCTTAAAAGTCCTTGTGCCCCTAGAAGGGACACTGCGTGAGGAACATCTGAGAAAATACAGCTGTCCTGATGGGAGCACATGCGCAAAACACACACTCCTTATATACTTATAATTAGATTGCGGGTCTTTTGCATTATTTTCTAACCTGCTTCTTTGTTTACAGGAATGTTTTCTAATTCAAAAAATAAAATAAAATAAAACAACTGAGCACAGAAATCTTAAAGGCACTACAGTACACTATTCTGTGGGTATATACAGAATTCATTTGATACAAATGCAAAACATATATTATTTGTTTTGTGTATACCTTGTAATAAAGCAGCTTTGTTGAACATTTGAAGATTTTGCATACTTTTCTAACTTTTTTTCTGCTTAACATTATAAAAATGCAAAGCTTTAAAAATATTTTGTCCTTCAAATTGTAATATGAATATACTTTCTGTAGATGACTTATTTATTTATACTAAAAGTTTATATATATTCACTTTTCATGGACTATTTTATTCATTTTTTAGATTTTCTGTAGTTGCTTGTTCACTGCATGCATAGGGTAGCTACTGGGTAAATACCTCTTAGATAGTAAAATATTAAACATTTGTATTATAAAACTATTAGCTTTTACTAATTTCTTGTACCTGGGTTTCTTTGTGCTTTAGCAAATCTTTGTTATTTTTATAATTTTATGGAATTTTACTCTCCATTATTTTTAATTTATGCTCATCAATTGTGAGTAATTGTATTAAAAGTTCTAAAATTAAAAAGTAACAAGGTTATTATGCAAATTAAATTTTGAGAAGATATGTCTACCTCTTTCAACCAAATACAACATCTTTTAGAAAACTTCTACCTAACCATTTTTAACATTTACAGTGTGTCCAGAATTTATTATAAAATTTATGATTATTTTGAAAAAATAACGTTTGTAGAAGTGAAACCAAGGGGCTAAAATTTCATGGACCATACATCACAGAAGAATTTACAAATGACATAATAAAGACATTTCTTTGAAAAATAGAAGAAACTCTGCAGTTTTCTTAAAGATACACACTTTAAGTTGTAGACCATGTACCTACAAGCAAAAGTAATTGAAAGTATTTTCCTATCTTTCACAGGAAACATTGTAATGCAAATATATTGAATGATAATTTTGGGGGTGTTTCTACCATTAATAAGTTTAGATCATTTTTAGGGAATCTCAAAGAGATTGCATTCAATCCTTGCAATAACTGAAATCAATGTTTGCATGAGTCAGAGGAAGTTAGGTTAAAATATAGTGTTCCTTCTTTGCTGTCATTAAATTTTGTCTATATTAGATTTGAAGACCTGTTGCAAAGTGACAAGAACCATGTGGTTCGGGGACCCTCACTCCTTACATCTGTGGTATAAGTAGTAAGTAATGGCTGCTTCATTGTGTTATGATAAATTTAGATGGTGCATTTGTGATCAGTGGAGGTGAACATTTTAGTTGCCCATGTATGAGACAAATAATAGCAATTTGATTAGTAAGAGTGTGGTTTGTGTCCATCCCTTTCATAGATAAACAATGGAATCATATTGGAGATTATCCGAGTTTTACCGGAAAGGGTTGCCAATGGCAGCAAGCTGTTTTCCGGTCAGAAGGTGGGGGGATTTCTGAATTGTTGCTTTTTCCTTAGAGCACAAGCCTCAGGTAAAGGTCAGCATTGTCAGTTATCATTGGCTTTATTTTAGCCTCTCAAATGTCACTGGCTTACTCAAAAGGAATCAAGAAAACGTGAATTGTGCAGTGCTAGAGACTGGCAGGGTGAAGGTAATGTACAACCAAACTGGGCAAAGCTCTTCAAGGGTTGCCAAGTGAGCACAGCTGAACAGCTCCCCCTAGAGACACGGATAGAGAACAGGCTTCATTCACTCTACCCAGGAGAAAGGAGAAGCATACCCACCATTTAAGCATCAAAAAAGTGTGTATGTGGGAACATGTATGTATGTATGTATGTGTGTATCTATCAATGTCGCAGCTTATCTGAGTTTGTCTATTCTAACTTGTGGCAGGGGGAGATCCCGCCACTCAAGTGTCATATAAAACGTCATTGGTAAATGAAATAAAGTTGCTCCATGTTCATAATGAAGAAAATTCATGCATTCCTCGTATCAGAAATAAAATTAAGAAAACATCTGTCACTAGAAAATGAAGTTAAGACAACTGAGAGGGGACATTTGTTGGTCATACCAATGTCAGAACCATTAAAGAGAAATAGAGACAGAGAAGTAGAGAGAGAAGCTATACAACCCTCTTCCCCTTTTCTGTGTCAATCACTGGTTTGTTCATCTTGGAAACCAACCAAGAGCGAGCCAGGAACACAGCAGATGACATAGCCATCGTGTGGCACAAGGAAAGATGGATCAGGGTAAGGATGAACCTGAAAATACAAATAAACATACTTAGATTTTAGAGGACCAAGGATAGGATTAGAGAAATAGAGTTCATTTTTGCTCATTAAAAGTGACTTACATGAATTTTGGCCAGGCGTGCTGATACTGATTTCAACGCAGCTTCATAATAACTTTTCCGAAGGACTCTTAGAAAGGCACAAAATTTTGCAATATCACTTGTGATCTAATACTAAAATCTGGATGTAGATGGAGTTTACCTCAACTTCACGGCAAGTATAATGAGAAAAAAATAGTCTGCCATGGATTTGCTTAGTTGCATACAAGGTTCTCTGAAAACAGAGAGAGGAAAGGGAAAAACAGGAAAGTTTGTGAGTTCCTATCTAAGATATCTTCAATGCCTAGATTAATGATAACTCTCTCTGCACAATTATTAATTATAGTGGACAGAGTATTAATTTACCTCTTAATCTAAATTTTCCTTGTCACATGCTTTCAGCAATCCCCAGGAAGATTGGAAGTGTGAGGTTTGTAGTGGGATGAAGGATTTGTTGAGAGAGACAAGACTGGGAAAACAAAAGAAAAAATGACTGGGACTAAATTACCCAATGAACTATTGACATATATTGCTGTAGGAAGAGGGTTTGATACTGAAATGCAGAACCAGAAGGCAGGCTTTGGACTGCATACCTACGCTAGGTTTGTTACATGTATTTGATCTCAGTCAGAAAACAATGAAACTATAAAATGGAAATAACAAGAAGACAGTGTTTATGAAGTAGTTAGTGGGAATGAATGTTAATAATTTTATTGGATATTATACCTGAGCTCTTCTTTTTGTATATTGTAATTGACAAATAATGTATTCATCATGAGCATCACAGGTTTAAAAAAATATGCATGTAATTTTGCAAGAGCTTCGTCCTAGTTTTTGAAAGAAAATGCGAAAGAAAGTCAATTATCTGAAAGATAGTAGTAGTTTAAAGTTTCTTGCATAAATGAATTAAGTCAAATTAGTTTGCAAGGATTGAAAGGAAAAGTCTTATAAATCTTTGATAACATTTAAAAATTTGGTTCATGTTATTTGACAGCAAAAAGGTCAAAAGTTAATGGGCATGTGTATATTATTTCATCAAAATTTATGATTATTTCAGGAGTATGAGGCAGGAGGATCTCATATCAGAGCTCAGCCTGGGCAATTTTACAACATTGCTTAGCCAAACTTCTTTCGAAAACAAATTAGTAAATTTATAAATATTTGAAACAGGCTTTGAGGTTCTTGGATTCCACACCAAGGCACACACATGTACAGAAACAAATCGTAATAGTAGAAACCTAACATATGCCCATAATTAACTGGTAAATAGAATAATAATAAATCATAAACAGAATAAAATGTTATTTATTAACCAATAAAAATAGTTATATTTGTCACAAACAAAAAGCATAATTTAAAAATTAATTTTAACTTTAAGAACTAGAAGAATTCTGATATATATAAGAAATATAAATATACTCTTATAGCAAATTAGTATATATAAAAGCTAAAAATCTAATAATAAACTAAATATTTTGTATTTGCTAAAAGTGAATACAAATATGATAAAGGATGAATTCAAAATAACAAATATTTAAATTTGAAAATTTATAAGTGTAAAAACTATTTTATTTTCAACAATTTAATGTTATGAATGAAAACATTATAGTGTATTTTTGCATTATGTGGCATTTTTGCAATTTTTAAACTTTATTTATTGTATTTAGTTTATTATATACAAACTATACTTCTGTATTTTTCTTAAATTTGAGGAGATGAAGCTTGAAGCTATATAAGATAAATATTCTTTAAGGAGTATGCTAACACGGCTGGAAGAATGACTCAACGGTTGCCTAGCAAGCATTAATTTAGGTACTATATACTTGAGTTCATTTCCTAGCAGCACATAAACCAGGGTTAGTGGCACAAGCCTGTAATCTCCACACCTGGGGATCTGAGACTGAATGCCCGCCTGGTCTCCATACTGAGTTAAGCCTGGGCTATAGCACAAGACCCTGAATCAAAAAGAAAGAAAGAAAAGAAAGAAAGAAGGAAAGGGAAAGAAAAGTCTGCAAGCGAATATATTTTCACATATGAATTCTTAATATTTTTGAAAAGGGATACTTGATATATATATATATATATATATATATATATATATATATATATATATATATATATATATGACACACATACATATGCTTATCTTAAAACATATTGAAGAATCAGCTATTTTTCTCAAAATCTTTCACTGATTCCTCAGTTTTTAATGAATAGGTTGCTTCTAGTTTAAGTTCATATTCTGCACATTTACAGACGTTTTCAAAGAGTGTTACATGTACATTTTATTCCATTAAAGTCTAAGTGATTTGTGAGATCCAGAAGTAGCCTTCCGGTTTGGTGCATAGAGAGAGACCTGTCCTCTTCTTGTCTCTAAAATCTTCTCTGCCCATAATAAATGAGTCTCAGCCTACGTCTGAGTCTAGATGCACATCCTTTTCTCTGGCTAAGAGTGTTGCCTGAGAAATGCTCCAGATTCTCATGTGTTATCTTTTCGGCATGAATTTGTACTTTTTTAAAATTGTGCATTGACTAAATTGGTACTATGGTTAGATAATTATCACAAGATGAGTTTTTAATAGTTCCACGGAGATTCCATTTGCATTGTCCTCATTGTTGCAGATTAATTTTTCTAAGCATCCATTCTGTGTATTTCTGATAAGATCAGGTTCATTAGATGTGGTACGGCCATAGTGATTTTATATATTTCTAAGCATAACCTAATTTTGTTTTATTTGGTGGGACTAGGAAGCTCCTATAAATTCTCTTTTTAATCTAACCTTTAAACTTTATCTGCAGCAATTATCTATAAAACACAAATCCTCAAGGCAATGTTAGCTACTCATCATCTATTACATCATAACTTTTCCTTTTGTAATATTCCTTAATTTCCTCCTTCCTAGCATGGTGGTTGAGCTTTTCTGTGTTAACCTTATTGGCCTGGAGCCACCAAGGGGATCAGGAAAGCACTTTTCTCGGTCTTTCTGGGTGGGCCATGGAAGAGGAGTGCCCTTGAAATCCATGCTGCATAACCCTTCCTCAAAGGCGCTGTTTCCTCACTAGGCTTCTTGGCCAGCATGAGCTAGGCTGCTTTGCTGGGTCACACTCTCTGCCAGAGTGCTGCTTGAAAGAAACAATGGATTGATTGTATGACCTGAAAGTGTGAGTCAAATTAAATGATTCTACTTTTAAAGTGTGGGAATCAGGAATTGTGACCCAGAGATGGAAAAACTGATTGAAACACACAGCAATTCCTTTTCTATCACTTCCCTAAAGTTAAAAAAAAAAAAAAAGTTTCTCGTCTTAAGTTCCATAGGTGTTGTGATCTGGGTCTCTCATATCAGGGAGACCATTTGATGTTTCAGCTTCTGCTTCTGACTCACTTCACTAAGCATGATGTTTTCAATTTTCTTCCATTTCCCTGCAAAAACCTCCACGCTATTGGACTTGATACATCGTATTCCATTGTGTATAAATGCCACATTTTGTGTATTCAAGAAAAAGTGAGAGAGGAGTAGGGTGAGGGAGGAGGGAGGTTGAGGGGGCTAGGAGGAGGGACAAAAGGAGAGTGGGAAAGTCGTCACCCTGACAAGATAAGTATGTGCACAAAATGCTCAACTTCATTGTAAACCTTGAGTTTTGCACGTATACATATCAATAAAATGTGGGAAATAAAAAGTTTCTGAACTCCTATGTTAAGATAAATTTCTTAATAAGGTCTTTCCAGGTGGGTGTACTTTTGAGGAAAGATTGCAGGAAAACAAACAAAAAAAATTCTCATGTATTTCCTTTCCAAAGACAGTACAGACAAATGCCTCTGTTCAATTAACTCATAAGCTTTTTTTTTTTTTGTTACAATTTTGCTGTTTGTATGCATATCTTTCTGCAAAGGCCAAAGAAGTCGCCTTCTCTCTCTCTCTCTCTCTCTCTCTCTCTCTCTCTCTCTCTCTCTCTCTCTGTGTGTGTGTGTGTGTGTGTGTGTGTGTGTGTGTCTCCATACATATATATATATGTATATATATATATACTCTTAATTACTGCTTACACAAATATTTTCTAGAAAATCGTACTAACACAAACAATAAACAACAAATATTTGTTTAAAACTGAATGAAATAATTAATTTCATGCTAGGTTCTTAGAGAACTTGAAGCTATTTCTAAAGTGATATATCAAGTCACTGGGGACAAACTACATTTTAGTGCTGCCAATATTTTCTTTCTGTTCCACAAACAGATTGAATTTGGCTGTACTTCAACAGGCCACTTGCCTATGACTAAGGAAGACTCCAACCTTATTGTGAAGTGAAGATCTCAACTGTTCTGCATGATAATAGAAAACATTATCTTTGTTAGAACTGAGGTGAAAGGAAGAAAGCGGAAAGATTATGTAATAGAATTGCAAAAATGAGGGATTTCTCTTTGCCTCTATTGTTCTGTGGGAAAGAGTAAGAAAATGTTAATCTGCACTCCTGGAAGATTGAATATAAAAATACTTCTCTCCATGAGAGATAAGTTGTGCCTTGAAATAACATAGAAATGAGAATAGAGATAATTGATCAGGAAATTTAGACTGAAAGGTATGGCTAAAGCAATGTAGGACTTGCAACATCTAGCAAGTAATTTTCAGTTTTTTCATTGCAAAGATTAAGCCAACTATATGCTACACAAATTTGGACAAATGCGAGATATTAACATCACCAATTTCTGCACTCGTATTATTTATCCTCTCCTTTCTTATTAATGTATAAGAATCTCCTTTATAACACAGGAATTGTTTTCATGAATAATTTTGCAGTTTCTCATTTCTTGTAAGTATTGAAATCAATTAGTCATTTTCTAAATATGCCATTCCTAACAGGATGGCAGGTAGTCTTTAAGCAAACCTTTAATTATTTCTGTATATAGTGCAAATATTTCCTTACATACATCGTTACTCTAATACAATATTTAAATACTAGAAAATGGCCTAGCTCATTGTCACTTTTCAAAAATACTCTTATGGAACTTACAACGAAAAACAAAGTGAAACGGGGTAGGGCGGAGAGGGAGGGATGGGTAGGTAGGGGGAGGGACAAAAGGAGAGTGGGAAAGTCCGTGTCACCTTGACAAGTTATGTATGTGCACAAAATCCTCAACTTCATTGTAAACCTTAAATCTTGCACTAATACATATCAATATAATGGAAAAAATACATACATAATTCATTGTTATGAAATTTATTAATACTGCATTAATAAGGCTTTTGAGTACAAATTTTATAAATAAAATGAAAATCAGATGCAAATATGGTAACCACTTGCCTAAAAGTCATGCAATAAAAGTTCTGGGATCTTAGGAAGTGTTAGGCACATGCTGATGTGGCTCTTATTGGCATTTCCAAAATTCAAAGGTTTTATGTGGATATTTAAACATTATCTCCTTTAACATTTTATTGTATTGGTTTGGGCAATCGATGCAAGTGTGTGTGTGTGTGTGTGTGTGTGTGTGTGTGTGTGTGTGTGTGTGTGTGCATGTGGGTGAAAAAGAAGGAATAAGACTTTATAGACCTATTTTTAGCAGTATTATTATCAAAAAATCATGGGAGAACAATGTAAGGCTTATTAAATTTGGACAGGACAGAATTGTGCCTGTATTTGAACTGGAAGCAAGGGTATATCTTTGAGATACAGGGAATAAGAAGACCTACGTCATCAGTATTTATTTAATTGGCATGAATTACTCAGCATTTAAAAAATCCCAACCTTTCTATGTTGATACCTAGAGCCTGGGAGTAAAAAGATGATAAATTAATAGAGATTAAAAATATTTCACTGACAAAATAGTAGTAAAAGAATGTTAGTTTCGGAATTAAAATAGGATAAGCTTTGTTTCTCTTTATAGTGACCCCATATGAGAATAATCAGGGTATTTTCCACTGTCTTCAAGGGTCGCTCATGTATTAGCTTGCAAAAAAAACCATTTACAGCTACTGAAATTTTGTTTTCTGGATTTTTTTTTTTTATTTTTTTGGCTCAGAAGTTTTCTGCAGGAGGGATATAGTGTCTGTGGAGCAGTAATATTTCAGACACCTTGTAGACTATTTCTTAGAAACATTAGAGAAAAATGAGAAGTGGGAGATCATGGAGGGATAAACACCACAACCCAGGAGGAACATAGACATAATCACTTTTAAACACCACATTTTATGAGAATAGATTTAAGGGAAAAAAATCACTTTATTACCTACATGTTCAGTTATCTCTTGATAATGAGCTCATCAGACTATCAGTGTTGGAACATGGTTTCCCCTAGATGCTCATTATAGCAGATACATTTGGAATAATGGTTTCAACTCTCTTGAGTGTGTCTGGAATTGTTTTTACATGACGGTGGGTTTTACTTCAGAAAGTTAGTATATGCATTAAACATACCTTAATTTTTTATCCCACTCTTTCCCATCACTTTCATCTCCCTAGTTTTTCCTTTCCTGTTGCGACATCCTCCTTTCCGGTTTCTGTTCTTTCCTGGTATCCATTCTCTCCTGTATTGTAAGTCATCAACTGGTGTATTTTTAAGTTTCCTCAATTAAAAGAAGGCATATGACATTTGGCTTTCTAAATTTGGCAATATATTTTCGCTTAACATCATGACTTTTTTTTAGCTTATTGAGTTTTCTGCAAATTATTTTGCTTAACTCTTCTTTGTGGCTGAGTAGTATTTCCTTGTGCATATAAACACAAATTTTTTCATTCTCAGTTTATTTAAAGGCAACTACATTGTTTCCACAGCTCAGCTACGGCGACCTATACTGCTATAACATGAGAAGTCATGTAGAACTATGTTGTCAGTCCTTAATTTGTTTGGCAATGGCCTAAAATTAGAGCTGTTGGTCAACTGACATTTCCATAATTATTCTTTTGAGGTAGTTCAGCATTTCCTTGTACTTTGTACTCGTTGACACTCCACAGTGTAAGCAGCCAGAGTTTATTGTATTTTTGTATTCAGGGTGATGCAGATGTACGTTCCTTGCTTTTGTTGGTTATGAGAAAGCATAAATGATAGTAGATGAAGTATCCAAGATGAGTATCATCATACCATAACAATTATAGTTTCTCTTGTCTTTGTTTTAATTTTTCTCCTCATGTTGAATTATTCATTTAATATCATGAAGAACTCCTAAGCTTTATGAGGACAGGATAATATTTGTTTGGTCAAATACCTGAACTTTCACAATGATTGTATCAATTAAAGATTCATCAAAGCTAATTGGTAATTTTGATGGTGTTTTTTAGACAGTGTGAAGGCATCAAGACTCTTCTTAATGCAATAGCAAGACAATTTGTTCTGTACATGAGCTTCATTCTCAGTGAAACCAGTCTTGATATTTCAACCAGAAGCAATCTCCTTGTCTCACTGTGGAAATTCTACATAACTCATTTCAGTGAACACTCCTTGTGCTACCAATAACTACAAACATGTTTTATTTCATGGATCACTATACCTGTATGTACAGGGAATAAGAAAGTAATACAGGAAACGAAACCAGGTTTACACAACAATGGTCCTAATGTCAAGCGAGTAAGTAAGGTAGTCAGCTGAGGTTTAATCTTTAGTAAGTAAGCTAAATTAACAGGGACGATACAATGCCAACAAATTTACTCTGTTGGAGAATTCATACTCAATCCACTCAGGATATTCTCATGACATGTCACCTAGTACTGTATAAATTCCTATGCCACTATCATTATTTTGTTAGGAAAGGGACAGATACTTGAGAGTCGGGGGAAATTATAAGGTGAGGGTAAGAGAGATAAAAAAAAAAAAAGGCCCAAAATTATAAAAAAGGTCACTGTCTCCCCAAGCCCTATGTTTTCAATATGTGATTTAATCTGTGGTTCATGCACAACATAAAAATAACAATCATTTAAACAGTCCTTTCCATATAGTATCACAATGACATATTTTACATTGTAAATATTATATTGATTTTTGGATGTTATATAAATAACATGATGTTAAATACAAGAAAATTAGTCAAAAGATGGGGATGTTTGTTTTATAAACTTATTACTATTTATTTACATTAGAGAAATGTGTAAATCAATGTGAATTCTTGCTGTGCATCTAGGGATTATTTTTATATACTGTAACACAGATCTCAGATAATATTTTAAAAATGATAATTGGAGTACCCAATCAAGCAACCATAACGTATTATACCATAACGTACGGGACCTGGGAAAGAGGTTTTTAATTCTATAGTCAATTTTTAAATGTATTTATTTTATTAACACTTTTGTTATTTTGGCAGTCTTGGATCATACCTAGTGCCTTGCATTTGCTCTGCGAGCAGCATGTGACTGAGCTGTACCTCAAAACCTCTAGAGCCTTGAAAAGAAAAAAAGAAAAAAGGTCTACAATGAACTTCTTAAAAGCAAGTATGATTTCCTGTTCCTTCCTTTATTTTCTAATGGTGGACATTGTGCTTGCAATTTGTTTGCATTTCATGGGACAGCTAAGAAGAACACCTAGCAATCAGAATTATTCTGCACTGAATCACATGCAGTTTATTAACAATTTCAGTAAGCAAGTTTTGAAATATTAGAACTATTTAAACATTAGTACAGGTAAACCAGTATAATCTCTGAGAAATATTTGACTGGCCCTTCAATTATAAATTTTTTGATCCTTTTTCTTTTTTGTAGTTCCCGTATAACTAAATCTCCTCTTGTTCTGATTCCCTGTGTTTTCTTCTCTAAGCCCCAGTATTGTGTTACCACACTAGTGTTTAAAACAACGCAGAATCATCCTACGTAATATGCACATATGTGGGTTTTGGTATCTAAAGTACGGGTATTCAGTTCTAATTATAAAATTATAAGCACTGTATATCATATATTTCTTTATATATTCTGTTGCCAAATGATTCTTTCACATACATGTCCTACCCGAGGCAGCTTTTCATTCAAAAATACACCCCGATGTGAGTACGCTCTCTCCTGCAATGCTCTGACTGGAATAAAAACACATCCAAAACCACTTGACTGAGCCAAGCCTAGTGGTGTATGTCTTTAATGCAAGTGCTGCGGGATGCTGAATCAGGAGAATTGCAAATTTCAGCCCTGTTTGGGAAACTAGTGATTCAAAGTAAAATAAATAAATAAATAAAATAAACAGAGGATATAGCTCAATATAAAGGCCTTGAACTCAATCTTCAGTGCAAGAAACAAACAAACAAACCAAAAGACAAACAAACTACTTGGCTTCTAGTTTTATATCTGACACCACTGCTTTTCATTCCTAGGTACAGACAACTCTACATCTTCTCTGGGTGCCTAACCATGTGCCAAACATGATTTTAGCTAAGAAAGTATGTCCCCTTAGCTAGTAGAGAAAATAAAATACTATTATCTCTTTTCACCTCAAACTCTCATATCAGTAAGAAAGGCACTGACATGAAAAAAACCTTTAAAGTCATACATGATTTCATCGAGTCACAATCCTACATGCATCATATCAGTGATTCAGAATTCTACATACACACAGTGGAAGTAAGATAAAATTACTGTATTTTATTGTTCATTTAAGATCTCTCCCTTTCTCTTTCTCTCTCTTCTCTCTCTCTCTCTCTCTCTCTCTCTCTCTCTGTCACACACACACACACACACACACACACACACACACACACACCAACCAACAAGTAATATTGGGTTAACGTCCATATCAAATAAACTTTTTAGATTTTGATAATTAAAATTATCTTAAGTCTTATTACTATAATATTTGTTGATTTATTGGGATAATAAAACAGGATATTTAAAAGCATGACTCCAGTGGGAGAACAGATTGTAATTGATTACATATGTCATTTGGACATATTTGACTATTTGATCTACATAATTTGAAATGTAATTTATAATATTTGTAAAAATATTATGTTTCAAACTTGTTAATACAGTTTCCTTATGCCTTTTATTTTGACATCCACTGTCATTTAAGAAAAATGAATTCTTATTGAGACGTTTAAAAATCTTGATATTGTTTCACTACTTCATTATTTTGTATTTCAGAAAAAGGAAGGCATGTGAAATTCGCTGCACTAATTTAATTAGCACAACACTGTAATTCTTGATGTACAATTTACAATATGTTTCTGTTTTACTACCATTGTGTTTTTTTATATGTAAAAATAGAAATCTGTGCATTTTGTTATTTTAGGTTCCGTATATTTCTTCTAATATTTCTCTTATCATGGTTGGTCTGATGTATAACTTGATTTATTCACCAAAACAACCCTAAGAACATTTTTACATACAATAAATTATAATTCTATACTCCAAAAGACATTTTACCCTTTACAAACTTTAAAAATGCTTTGTTTATATTTATTTTCAGTTAGATAAACTATTATGGTTGCTAGTGAGACATTTCCACATAAACATCTTATATATTTATTTGCAAAATTATAGGAGATCCTATAGGATCTCATAGGAGATCCTATTTTCAAATTTTACTTTATGAGTTGCAGTAGGAAAGAATAATTACATAGCTATAAGTTTGTTTAATTTTATTACATTTTAATGATTTTACCAAAGATAGTTAAAATTATATACACAAATACAAATATATTTTTCTCTTCCAAATCTTTTCATTGAATGAAGATAGAATTTTGCACACATTAATTTAAGCTTTAATTTTTTAATTTGGCAATTTAGATCTTGTTAAATATTTCATATTAGCCTGTAAAAGCTGTAGTTTTTTTAACTTCATAGTTTTCCATTATATGGGATTAATATAAATTACGTATCTATTTTTCATTAATGGACAGACATTTGTATTGTCTTCAATTATTTTCACTAATTATAGATACTGCTGGAGGCGGGGGGCGCGGCATATCTCAGTGGCTAAAGCATTTTGCCAGCAACGACAAGACCATGAGCTTGATTCCCCAGTATCATATAAACTGAATGTTGTAGTGCATGCTGGTAATTTCAGAACTGAAGAAGCTGAGGAAGAGGATTGCTGTGAGTTCTAGGACAGGCCAGACTTAAACAGAGAGTTCAGAACTATCCTGGACTACTGAGTGAGACCCTGTCTAACAAAACAATAATAGTAATAATAATAATAATAATAACAGTATTAATGATTACAGTAATATATATTAATGAAACAAGGACACTGCAAAAAATTGAATACAGATCATTTTAAATATATTCACATACTTAAGTCATGAAATTGCTAGCATTCAAAATATTATACAAAATTATGTAATATTAATTTAATGGTCATGTCTGAATTATTTTCTCTATATATTCTCTAAAATTAAAAGTATTCCATTGAAAATCAGTGAACGGACCTATTAAAATAGATCATCAAATGATCATCTGTTTGTCAATTTGATAGGTTTGTCAAATTGGTAAATTTGAAACAGCACAATTTCATTTTTCTTTTTCCTTCTTTTTAACAAGAAAGGACAGAATATTTTTTATTAGTTTTAGACTGTGTCAGCTATATTTTTATGCCTCTTGGTAAACTTTATACTCAGTCCTTAAAGTAATTTACAAAGTCTACTAATATGGTTAGACTCTTACCCTTTTTTGTGAGTTATGAATTATTTCTCAGTTTCTCATTTTATTTTTAAACTTTATTTTAGATATATTTGTAATGTTAAACCATTGTCCTTACACTGTAGTTCATTATTGCTTCCTGTTTCAGTTGGTAGAGTTTGAGTCAACAGAACCGTTTCAAGGCTATGATATTTTTAACCCTAACCCTAACCCTAGTGGATGTTTCGATTTGCAATTCTGTAATGGCTAAGGATGTTGAGCATATTTTCATGTGTTTGCTGACCACTTCAATTCTTGGTCTGAGAATTGTCAATTCTTTTCAGTTGTCCATTTCGATCACTACCTCTTTGGCCATGAAACACGATTATAGTTCCCTGAGTTACGTGATGAGGATTTTTCCAACGTTTTCTCTATCGACAATAGATAGTTCTTTCCTGTTATACCAAAGTTTTAAGCAAATTGGATCAGCCACTTTCTTTACCACTGAACTTTTGTTGCTATGTGAAAGGCATGCCTTGTTTTTATCAAGTGCAAGGTGCTATTCTGAGAGATGAAGGTGAAAATTTTACTTTCATATTCTTCATGTGAAATATTTCTGAAAAAATCTGAACTTTAAATTATTTTTCTATGCATTTTTAGGAAATTATAGCTTATTTGGTTTTAAAAAATAATCTAGATATTCTATGTTTGCAAGATATTTTATGGATTGCTCTAGAGTTCAGTGTATTGAGAAAATCTCATACCTGCTTTTTGTGTTTATTATGTATTTGACACATTTTTGTTATTGTTATATTATTGTACCGATTCTTCATGATAAAATTCACTACAGAATATTATTTTTTGGTCCACCATTAAGACTCAGTTCTCTGGAGCAAAGTGTATCCATAGCAATCTTAACTACAAGCTTAAAATATATTTAACTCTCATTCTGTCCGGGTATTGTTAAAACATTTCCTGTGTTTGAAGTAAGCTACTTCACTTTCTACCCTACAAAACACAAATGTCACACTGTATTTTCAGAAGACTAAGCTGAGTTAAAAACAAGTGAAGTATGCAAATTTTAAGTGAACTTATGATTTGAATGTAGAAAATCACTTTAAAACTTTGTGTTTTACCTACAACACTGTACTAATAAATTACTTTGTTTAGAAAGAAACGTTCTAAGTTGAATCTTCAATTTTTTACAATTTTGTTTTTATTAATATGTAAATTAAACATAGACAGATTGGTATCATTGCCAACCTTCTACAACTGTTATTTTTTGGATCTTTTACAAATTTATTTAATAAATTGCCACTATTTTGCTGTTAGACAGTATTTCTGTCACCACAGATACTACAGTAGTTATTCTTTTTTTCTGTTTTTTATTTGTGTGGGTCTTCATTGATGTATTTTTCTTCAGTTATTTTCTAAAATTCTCTAATTATTTTATCACATCAGTTTCTTCCTATCTTACCTCAAAGAATATTTCTGTTTAATGAGTATCCTACACATATTAAAACTAATTAGTATTTGAGCTTATAAAATTATAAGGGAAATTTTCTAGCAAATTTTACTTATACTGAAAAGATCTCTTATGTGCCTGAAAAATGAGACTGTAAGAAGCAATAATTGGATCTTGGAAATCAAGCCTGCCAGCATTACCAAGTGATATTTGATATGTGTTAAGGCTCATGTAGCTTGTGTGGAGCACTGTAGAAAACAATATATATCCTACTGGAATAGTCTTATGAGAGCAAGAAAGAAGGTTTGATATTAAATAGAAAGTATTACTAGTATTAAATGATCACAGAATAAAACTCGAGAAGTAGAGAGTATCAGAACACTAATATCATATAATAAATTTCAAGGCTTTATTTTAAATGAATGTAAAAGACATTTGCATGCAATTTCAACACATGTATGCATTATCAAGTGGCCATTTTGTGTGTTCTGGGTGAACATTACTTGAGAGGCTAATAAGAGACACAAGAAAAGGGAAAAATCGATATGCTGGGTTCTCACGTCATACCCAGCCCTTTGCCTGGCACTTTTTTGATTGCTGTCCACTTAATAGATGATCGTTGTCTTAATTACCTTCTCATTTCTGGGACAGAAAACCTGCCATCCACAACATAAGCAAGGAAAGATTTTTTTTTTTTTTTTTTTTGTCTCACAGTTTCAAAAGGCCTCAGTCTGCTCAGGGCGACTGATGATAATGGGAGAATGTGAAGGAGCCAGAATTGAGGCGGCTCCTCAAGGTGTGGGAAATGGAGAAGCCAAGTCCAGGAAGAAGGGCAGAGCCAGCACACACCTCTCCAGGCCACGCCCCAAGCACCTGCTCCTTCTAGCCCGGTCCCACCACTCAACAGTTCACAGTATCCATAAGTAAATGAGGCTGTATGGCCACTCCAAAGCCAAAACACAGCAATCAACAATGGCACCCAACTACAGGGCCTTAGGTTGTGTACAGTGAGTGTCACTTTTCTTATAGATGCTTTTTCATTCATCTTCAGCATGTTTCTTATTTTATCTTTCCCATCACCAAGACTTAAATTTTGCTCAAATTCAGTAACATACAACTTGGTTTCATTTCTTTTTATATGCTGCACTTCAGAGCACAGGATGGGGAGTAATCATTTGTATAAAGTACTATTATTATTTATTAGCTATAAAATATTAGGTCAGAAACTGAAACTCTCAAACTTTTCTTGGAATTTCTTGCCTGAAAAAGTGAGCAGTCATGACAAATAAGTACAACATGCTTAGCAATCTGAATGACACTATGTCATCATGTAATAGATGAGTGATATTACCATATGAAAAAGTGTGTATAATATTCTGACTAAAATTTTGGACAAATATGACTTTTAATTTTTTGAATTTCAAATTTTTTGAACTTCAGATTTTTGGACATCATTCAAAATTTGAAGGATGATATATGTCAATCATAAAGAAACTTTCAAATATAAATTCTTATGAATTATAAATTAATATTTTATATAAAAGTTTTTCTCTACAAAGAAATCTTTATTTGCATAACAGAATCAGAAATAATGATTATATTGCTCACCCATGTTTTCATTCATTGTTTTACATAAATCTATCATGTTCCCATCTTTGCCAAACTGTGTATGCTTATAACATAGGACACTCATATTCTAAGGCCTTTGTGGTCAGTTCAGTGAGACAAAATAGTAATTAAGTTAGCAAATAGATGACTTGGAATAGTGTAAGTTCAGATAATTGTGTATTTTATAAATCAAAAAAGAGAAAAGTTAAAGCAAAATAAAACACATAAAAATGTTAATTTATCAGATACCCTCTACCTTAAATTTATTAGATACCAGTACCACAGAAATTGCCTAAATCTTATTAGTTTGAAAAATAAATGTATTTCCTTTCCATCTGGAGATTTAACATATGAAATGAATCTTAAAAATCTAACTCCTTTAGTACCTTATCCGGCCAAGAAAAAGAAGTTACACACAGTTATATTGTGATATGTAATGATTACACTGGTGTAAAGTTGTGATAAAAATCACAAAGGTTTTGATATAGTACAGTTATGATACAAAACACACATATATTAGTTTGTATAAAGTCATTATACAAAACACACATAGTTTGCTAGTATTAACTTATTAGTCCCATTAAATATTCTGATGGAAAAGGAATATGGTTTCAAAGTAAGAAGAATCAATTTTCAACACAGAAAAGTTCATCTTACAAATTGCAATCACAGATTAGGGAGTTTTCTGTTTTTATAGTGAAGCCATTCTACAACTGCAAAATATATTTTTTCCTTAGACTTAAGACTGCAAACACCTCCGAATTTATTAACAAGGCCCAATGGGTTTAATTTTCCACATACGTAAACCACACCCTAGTAGAAACAAAGAGTATATTGTTTTGGATAATTATCATACAACTTCAGCCTATAACTCTTTCTGTGTTAAACCAGCTATAAACATTCAGGGATCTATAATAATCTTTGTTAAAATGTCAACATGTAAATATTTCCTTTTAGTTTGGTGCCTGAAAGTTATTCAATCTCTTGTGGAATATCAACAGAATTTTGATACCCATAAAAGATTTTGGAATAAAGAATCCTAAATTCCACTTAATAAATATTTATTATCTATTTTGTACCTATATTTGCTATTGTTCTCTATATCTGCTCTTATGTAAATAAAAAATGATGTCATTAGATTGAACAACAGTAAAAGTTGAGCCTCACACAGATTGGTGGTGAAATACGAGTTTCACTGCTTAGGATTAGTGTACTGATGCGATTGCGTGCTTGAAATACTTAGGTGGAATAGAGAAAATACTATTCTTTTATCTTACAATATTCAAAGGTTTCAATTCATGACTGAGTGAACTTATTACTTTCAAGCTTCTGGTGGGAGTACCAGATGGCAATTCTTAGGACATGTGAGAGGACTAAACCTCTTACACACAACCCAGCAAAAGAGGACATCTCAGTCCCACAAGCCCCTCAAATTTCCCTGTTACTTAAAGATCTCCCATAAAGTCTCACTTCTTAAAATTTGCATTACAGAATGATAGTGTTATTCAGCTGACCAACACATGCACTTTACGGGAACACTTAGTTTCAAACTATAGTACTGAAACATTCATTTTGGTCAAGCAGAGAAATGAAAATACTCATCTATGTCTCCACCAAATAATCTAAAAGATGATAATACATATTTTTAATAATTTTATTACATATCTGGCTGCTTTTAGACACATTGATGGGTATTACAGCTCATCATTCTGTTTGTTATGATAGTGATTTGAAGCTGGAACTTCATAGAAACTTGGCCAATACGGTCAACATGCTGTGGAGAAAGCTAGAGTGGATTTTTGTTATCTTTGTCTACAAAAGCATACGGCAGTTTGCAATGACATTTTATATTGATGATTTTCTGCTGTCACTTCACAGAACAAGTTTATTTTAAAACAAGCTTAACAGCCTTAATGTAATATGTCTTAAATATAACATGTAGAAAAAGGCTCTAAGTGAATGATGGAAGCATAGCTATAAATTAGAGAAAAGTGACAGTATGACAATTTAGAATCTTATCTAAGAGGAAAAATGAATGTTACCAAATAAAAATGAATATTATTGAGAAACAAAATATAATTTCTTTGCATTCTAAGTAACTAAAAATAAGAATATTCAACCGAAAATATATTTAATTCATTTTCTCTATGTAGACAGAGGATATTTTATTGCAAAAAATAAGTATAGACTCATTTATAAATGTTTTCTATGAATGTTCTTATGTATATTTTACATGTAATTAAATAATAAACATATACTGAAGACTGAAAGATTTTTATTCTAAAAATTCTAAATTACATTAATTGGTCACATGAGATTCCACTACCTTTGTAAAGTTATTTCTTCATATTAATGAAGTTCATTACTTCAAATACTATTCTATTTTGCTTTCTGTGCAAAGTATACTAATACTTATTTACCCTATACTTGAATGGTTGAGGTCATGTTTGAACTTGTGTCTTAAGTAATCTGTAAGGCGATAACATTGTCTTATGAATCATGGACAGAGGACAGGAAGGTCTCTGTCTTATGCATACGAGTAACAATGACAGAAACTGCACATTTGAAGCTGGGTCTTTGCATGGTGGCAATTTCTTAGCTATAACACAAAGAGAAGAACCAACAGGAAATGTAATCCACCTTCTGAGTTGAAAGATTAAGTAAGAATTTGATAACCCATGTGGCCAGAATTTGTGAAAAGAGGAATGTCAGCCCTGTATTTAAAAATTGTTCATCTCTGGTTCTTACTTAAATACTGAATTACATATCTGTGAATGAAAACTGCCCAAATTTGAGGTAAAACAGATTATCATTTCTAAGCAACAGGCAGGACAATTCAAAAACTTCACATGGAATAAAATAATGTTTTTACCATTGTGTTGGGAAAAAAAAATTCTTAGTGATTTTTACAGCATCACAGACTCCGTCGAAGGGTGGTAGTTTACTAATGGCAATAAACGTTTCAGTGACTTAGGGCTGTCCTGCAGCCACTCTATAGGAAACATAAAATTAACCCATGAATGGGTGCAATCTATTCTACTTATTTAACTGTGTGGTATATAACCTATTATTACATAAAGGACCACAATAAAATGCAACAAGCAACATCTAATTATAACACTAGGCATTAAGTCCAAAAATGTCAGCCATGCAAGGAAATTATACCTCCTAAGTTGCAGGAAACAAAATTGATCAAAAGAAACAAGTCAGAAGTAATAAGAATAAAGAAAATGACAGGAAAACATTGCAAATAGCTACCTTAAGTGTGATGTTCATCACTGAAGACAGAAAAATAAAGAACCAATAGGTGAAAGAGAAAAAATTCTAATATCAAAATTCTAGAAAAATAGAGTGTTTGAAATAAGAGAAACTCAATGTGATTAGCAGGCAATTACATACTCTTGAATAAAATGGAAGTGAAGACAGTGAAAAACTAGGAAAAGAAACAAAATACAGAGAAGAAAAAAGAAAGAAAATAGTCTCCATATATTTTATAAACCTTAGCACAGCCATGTGCATAAATCTATTTCCACTATACTTGAGGTACACAAGAAAGTGTACACAAGAAAGAGAGAAACAGAAAATTTGTGCAGGAAAATCTTGCAAAACTTATCTGGTCTTGCTGAAAAACTTAAAAAGTACAGTTCCAAGATAAGCAAATCATCAGAAAAAAAAAACTAAAAAAGAAACATTTTAATTAATAATTTAAAATGAAGAGTAAGGAAATGAATCTTTAGTATATGCTCAAAAACTAGAAATACAGTATATGTTTGAAGAAAGTTGAGGGAGATAAGGGACTTTGGATTGAAGAAAAACTAATAAAAAGATAATGAAAAGATATCTCCAAAATATGAAAGGACAATGAATGGTACACCTTTTACCCAACTAAGTATCCTTCAGAAAGTAAAACAAAATAGTGTATTTTTCATACAAACAAAAGCTTAGAGAATTCAATCCCAACGTACCTGCAGGATGATGACCATTAAACAAGATTTTTCAGGCAGAGAAAAAAAGTACTAGCGACTAGGGGTTCTGGAAGTGGTCAACAGGGGCTCTGGAAGTGATTAACAGTAGAATGAATGCCAGACTTAAATGATGTGTGTGTGTGTGTGTTTGTGTGTGTGTGTGTGTGTGTGTGTGTGTGTGTGTGTGTGCGCGCACGTAGACTGAAATAATATAAGTGTTGTGACATACATACTAGCCATGAAGCAGTAGGATCAAATCATAAAAGTAGACTAGGAATCTAAATGGTGTGACTCTTTAAAAGAAGTGTTGGGATTTAGGTGATATTGGAACAAAATTTTGCAAATTGTGGAAGATTTTACTTTCTACCTTAAATAACACACTTGGTCATATTCTCAAATGAGTAAGAACAATATTTTTTTCAGATGTTAAATCAAAGTCTCAAACATTTTCTTCATATACACCTTACTTGTCTCAGTTACTATAAAACAAAGCCCCACAGATTTAGAAGTTTGAAGTAACACCCATTGACCATCTGTTGGTCCAAGTCCTGCTTCCAAGTGGTGCTCCTTCTTTAGGGTTACAAAGCCAAATTCCAGGGGTCCCATCCTGAAACTCTGAGAAAGAATCTACTTTCTAAGCTCATTTGGGTTGTTGAGATCATTGTTTTCCTTGTGTCCTTGTCATTTTTGCAAGGCTCTAACAACATACCTGAAACTGGTTGGTTTCTGAACAGCAAAGATCTATTTCTTACCCTTCTGGAGGCTTAGAGGTGCAACGTGAAGGACTGTGCATCTTGTAAGGGACTTTGTGACGTGTAAGTCTTAGCAGAGGAGTGGAGAGAGGGCTGGGGAGCAGGAGATACACATCCGTGCATTTATAATAAAACTCTTCTGAAAGTAACAGTTTTATTTCATTCATGAAGGCTTTATTCAATCTTAAAGTTTCTTCCTTCACAATACTAACAACCCGGGAGTTAAATTGCCCTTATGGGACACTTTCAAACTGTAGCACTGCTGTTCACTATTTTTTTTTTTTCCCTTCCCTGAGGTAGGTTCTTGTTTTGTAATTCAGGCTGGTCTTAAACTCACTGTGGAACCCAGGCTGCTGACCTGGAGCTCACTTTAACCCTCTTGGCTCAGCGTCCCTAGAGCTGAGATTGCAGGCGTTCACCTCCACGCCTGGCTTATGTAGTGGTGGGAAGACAAACTCGGGGCTTAGTGCATGTTAGGCAAGCACACTGAGTGTTGTGCTATTCCTCTAATCACACCTTGCAGAATTCTGATATGCAGCACATGTCTTTGGAGTTGGAAGAATTAATTGCCCTTCTAAACTATCTCTCTCAATTTTTCTTTTTCTCTCCCTCCCTCCTCTTTTATCTTTCTGTGTAATTATTAATATGTTTTATTTTTAAAAGTAGCCAATTATTACTATTTCAGTTATTCATTTGTTATGCAGTAGGGACGCAACCAAATAGGTCAGGCTCACTGGCAGTATCTCCCTTGTGAGTAACTGAGAATTAATTTATGTAGAATCTTATATGCATCTGCAAAATTTTCTTACCCTCCACCGTATGGTAAATGTCACCTGATAATGGATATGATACCCATATCTATTTACAGGTTCCATCTATTACCAATGAGAAGGAATTATGCAGAAAGTATATTGAAAAAGACTTACAACAGAACTGGGTTATCTACTGGATAATACAAAACTTTGGATTATTTTAAGATTGTCCCTGCAATGCAAATGTATTTTTGAATAAGTTTCTAACTATGAAAATGAGATAAAAGGAAACAAGTGTTAAAACATGTTTTCATTCAACAAAAATAATTGTTTCTAGAATAAAATATTGAACAGTGTTAGTGTCCATTCTAATATAGTTTAAAGTATGTAAATTGAGGTTATGGTTATAAGTTGCTGGATTTTTTTGGAAGATTTAGAAAGGCTTCTTGACATTTTTAACATAGGCAAACATATTGTGAAAAAAATAAAAATATGAATCATACAACAAATGAAAAGAAAATGGCAGGTTAGAAACATCTATATGTTGAAGCTATAGAGTTTAGTTTGGAATGTTTTTGGCAGCCAAAACTGTTCAACAAAAAAGTTAATTAAATACAATATATTTAAAACAGTGGAAACAATGACTAACCAATAAGCATTGTGATTATATACTAAAAATAATTTTTGCGCATTTCTAACCTCTAGAAAAAATAGAGAACAGAATTTTCAATATTACCAATATTGTCAACAAAACATATTGCTATTTTTTTCCTATAGGAGGTTGTTGAGAAAAGGAAACATTTGTATTTTATTGAGAAAAAAGTATTTAAATCTTTAAGTTATAAAATATTTTGTAGATATCTCAATGGAAAAATTCAAAAATAAGTATCACTCACGCTGTAGACGGGTGGACCATTTATTAAATTGTACCATGTGTCACACAGGCAAAGAGCACTGAGAAATCCCAGGAAGAAGTCCTTAATGACAAGAACAAAGTAATGGAAGCTTATGATACAAATACAAAATTTTTGTCTAAACCAGTAATATTTCTTCTTAGCTATGTGTGAACATTAACATTAAAAATGACCTGAGATGCCATCATTAATTTTATCAGCCGATATATTATGTCAAATAAACCCAGCAAGGAAAACAGTACATCTTTACATGTGATGTAACCATTGGCCCTTCCAGTTGCAGTATTAAAATTACAGGAAGAGTTCACCTAATCCAAGACGTAGGACCACAACACTACCAAAACCAGTTGGAGAAATTAAAATGGTAGGAACGTGGATGTTGCCTAATTAAAAAACATATAATTTATTTTCACTCATGACTTAAAGAGCTCACCTAATAACTCTGTCATGAAATTTCTAATCCTCTTTCTCAGATTTATGCTAAAGTCTCCATGTTTTGAAGATCTGTTCTCCTTAATATTTTTATGTCATAATTAAGTACGCATTCAATATAGCTTTAATTCAGTTTTGGCAATTTCTGCTTTCCCTTAAAATAAATGCTAAACATTAATCCATATCATTAGAGCCTAGTTGGACCTCAGGGACCATGCCAGGTTCCACATGAAGCATAAACTGATCAGTATTCCTAAAATCAATTCATATTTTATCCTTCTCTTCTATCTTTCTCTGATGCTTTACTGACTTTCTCTCATCAGAAAAGTTAAATTTGATTAACTTTAATTATTAACTATAATTTAATCCCGTGTGATATTTAATCCAGTTTTGACTGACTTCTCTAAATATAAAGTTTCATTCTATTTCTGTAAGAATAAAACAAAATATCCAACCTCAACCTCAATGTTACTACTGTCTATCATATATATATATATATATATATATATATATATATATATATATATATACATACATACATACACACACATATAAACCTGAGAGAAAACAAACAGGAAATAAGGATGCAGGAAAAAAATGTGACGTCCGACTTGAAAAATAGATATTTTTGTGATAATTATCATTTCTGCAATGACCTTCAAAACAAATTATTTGACATACCTAGACCACTGCCTCTTTTCAAAGTAATTCTCTATAATAATTAACTTATATGATGTGTTTATTCAGTTTGTAAAAATAATACCATAGATTAATGAGTTAACCTTGTAGTTCTGAAGCTTGAAATCCATGATTAAGGAGCCAGCAGAATTGGTCTTTTCTGATGGGCTGTCTTGGCTTGCTAATGGCACTATTCTCCTGCATACTCAAATAGTTTAAACTTGGTCTACGTTTCTCAAATTTTCTTGTACTCTTCCACAAGGAAAACAGATTAGGAAATTCATCAATGGCATTATATAGCATCAACTATCTCCCATAGACTATCTCCACATGAAGTTAGATATGAGAGAGAGTCTTCATTTTAACTTACAAACATAAGAATTTTAACACTACCAAATACATTGTAGGATAATTATATATATTAAAAAGAAGAGGAAAATCTCATTGGGTATTTATTAGTCCAGCAAAGATTCAATCTCCCCTTTTTCTGCTCTAAAAAGAACCTCTCAATTATAAACTTGCACAAAACTATATCATGAGTAAAACATATTGAATGTGAATTTTTGCCTAGAATGCATCAAGTAAGGGACTGAATATTTTATGAGTAGCCACTGTATTACTTCTACAAGGAAATGATGTATCCTAATTTTCATGGCTGGAATATGTATACATAATCTTTTATAGATCCATACTAAAATTTCCAATGAGTGTCTGCACTGCAGAAGAAAATGATTCTTCCCCTGACATGATTACGAAGGACCTCCCAGATCTATTTGCAACATAATATTGTCAGATTCATAACTCATCCCTCTTCACTGTATGTATGATTCTCAGGCTACACTGGACATCAGTTCACTAAAATTCTTTCTCCTTAGAATATATTGTTCTCCCAAGTGACAAGAACATTCATTTTTTAATGGACTCAAAGCCATTTATCTTGGAAATTGTTGTTCAATATTTTTATCATGATTCTTCCAGTAAGAAATTACTTACAAGTCAATATTTATAGGCTATATTATAGAGTTGTTAATATAATCTGTATATACTGTCTCTGCCTATCAAATAATAACTTTTCATACTGAGATTCTATTGTAGGAGCAATAGAATGTAAGCCATATAAAATCCCAGGATTACTTTTCTGAACACTTATGTGTTGCTCTAGTATCTGTGTATTGTAGTGCACTAAATGTTAAATTTCTGAATGAGTGTATTTCAGGGTCTTCTCTTCCAACACTCGTAACACACAAGACAATCAATCCTCTTTTGTAAATGAATTAGCTGTCTAAACTGAACAAATACTATAGACTTTATGTGTGTGAAAAAATACCGAGCTAACCAATCAAAGAATTTGTGGTATTTAGATAAGTGTAATTTACTGAGTATCTGAACCATTGTTTCTGCATTGTGTGGATTTTTAACATATTTATTTCTCAAAACAACACTTAAACTATTATAAACATTTTTGCCCCTGAGTAATGAGTCAGAGCATAGCAGAGCTTATTCGTTTTTCAAATCATTTAGTTTCATATAACTTAAGAAATAAAACTCAAATTATCTGACTATGGATTCTAGTTTGTGCTTTATCTGTGAAGTTATTTTTCCACACTTTTACAAATGAACACTTGCTAGAGAAGGTAAGAAAACGCAATTGTAAATATGTGAATATTCGTTCTTTTCTAAATACATGTGATCCAATAAGTCATTAGTGACTAATTTAGGAATGAACCAAAGTGGAATTTCACAATAATATTTTGCCTTATAATAAAAACATGTTAGCATTTTTGTGGATTTTTTTTTTTTGGGGGGGAAGGTGGTGGAAGTGAGATGAGTAAATTCATACAAACAAATAGGATTGTGAATAAAACTTAAAATTCATGCAATTTAATTTAACTAGTGACAAAGGCTGACTCTAATTTCACTTCCTACTTGTTGTTATATAATGATTGCTTTGTAATACTTTCTCAACATTAAAAAAAGAAAATGCTGCTTGCTTACATTGTAAGGAACCTAGTTCGTTGGCAGAGTTTCAAATGTGCTCCCTAAGGTGTGTTTTCAGTAATTTTTTCCCCACAATGGACAATTTGGTATAATCACAGGAATTGTTTTCATGCAAGTCACCTTCAGCAAGTGCTTAACTGAGCCTTATTCATTCATTTACTTCCCTCACTATATCAAAGAAAATATATATTCATTGCTTTCAAAAGTATAACACGCTGAAGTCTTTTAAAGTACTGCTCAGAGAGCTGCTGAGATATAATTTATTGATGTGTTTTAAAAACAGTGACTCAATAGTATTCACGTAATAATAATTTAAGATTGTCAATATTGTGACAAATACTCTTCTAATGACGTTACTAGGAGCAGTCAGAGGAAAATTTCTTTTTTAATTTGGGATACAGACTTAATAGTAGCATACTAAGGTGTAAATATATCCCAAATTATCATGTTTTAATGTTTCTGTGTATGAACTCTCATGGTAGCTAAGTTCACAATTTCAACAGGAAACCACTCAAATTAGAAATGAAAAAAAGATGAGCCCACCTGACTGCTGTAACTCGCTACAAGATGGTAGAGACCAGCTAGCTCAGGACAAAGGGAAAATAAAAATACTGTGCCTTATAGAGCAGCCAAAGTTAAGTGCTAGAAGGAAAAAAAAAAGTAGATAAACACAGAGTGACAAATGAGACTAAAATGAGACACTATCAATGGAAAAGACAATGCAGATCATTTGGAGCAAATATGAGGAGAAAGATTATATCAGATTTAGATATCCTGGCATATACCAAGGACGTAAGAGGAATAATGGAAGATCAGAGCCTTTAGCAAGACACCAGACAAGTAAATAAACATCATGATATCCTTCCGTGATTGGGTTCAGGCGGCAGCTTTGGATCAGCATCCATGGTGTCCTTCAGTTGTCCAGCAGTTTGCTCTCAATAGGAGAGAAGATGAACAGATATATTCAATGATGAATGAATACATTCAAGAATGAATAGACAGTCTGTTGATGTAATCAAAACACGTCATTGTAAAGATCAGGCTATGATCTACTCTTAGGTGAAATGGTGGTAATGCAGAAAGCGTAAAAACCTTGGTGTTGGTCGCACACCCTTGCAAGGCACTACACCATCAGTTCCTCACTCTCTAACATTGAACTCCTTACAATTTTTAGCTTTGCCCCTGTCTCTTTAAAGTATACATTATTGTTTTATCAGGCAACGCAGTATCTCTCTTCTTAACCACAGCCAGTGATTTGCCTCTGCTGAGAAAGAAGTAAGTTTTATTCTCAGATCCATATTTACCTCTATATGATCTTACTAGTTCCTCAACAGTACTTCATCATCGCCCTTATCTCTGAAACAAAGAAATTTCAAAACAACCTTACTTAAAAAGGTTCAAGTTATAGAATCAACGTGAATATCAACTTTTAGACTATACTCTATAAACAAAGTAAACAACATGCACTATTCTTTGATACATATAGATCAGTAATATTTTTAATAAAAACCCATATGAACAAAACATTGCATGACATAAGACTTTGCTCAGACTTTATGCCCTACATTCTTCAAATTTAAATTTATTTTCTGGGAAACTATTCTTGTATATTGAGGAGACTTTTCAGTGTTTATCATAAATATAAATATTCATGCAAAAATTTCTTGCTAATGTATTCATATAAATAGAGGTCCTGAAGTCATGCATAGCATCCTTTATATAGCTTCAGTATTTATCAATAATTTCTACTGTATAAAGATGCACACAGATCCTTAGCATTGTTCAGTCATTATTTAAGATACTATGAAACTCTTTTTGGTCATTATTATTTATAATCATTTTGTGATGTTAGGTCAGCTGTTATATCAGTTTGAAAATAAGCACGCAGAAGTAAGAGAAGTGATTTGAACAGATCTGCAGAGCTCATGGGACATCAGCGCTGCAGTTAACTCCCATGTGACACAATTTTGTTGGACCAAACAGCTCGCGTTCACTCTACAATCATTGAAATCCTTTTGCCAGTGAATTACCATAGTAAGTGGTAAAAACACAAATTCCAACAGTGCACAGTGTTTTTCTTTCATCAATGTCACAGACTAACAAGAAAAATAAACTTGCTAACAATGTGCAATGAATTAGGAATCTTGATACTATATTAGGCCCACTTCAAGGTGTGCTGGGTTTGTCCCTAAAACTTTTAGAGAAATGTTTCACAGAGGAAAGGTTATGTGCTTTCTGTACACGAGAACAAATTTACACCAAATACCTTTTCAAGAGGAAGTAGGCTATTTAGAAATCTGCTGTGTTGGCTTGCTGAAAGCTTGGGTTAGTGCTCAGATACCGACAAAGGACAAGGGTGTTTACACTGGGGTGATGAATTCTGGAGGCTGGTAGGGTCAGACACAAAAAAGTGGAAAAAATGCAAGCCTAGGATATCAGCTTAATAAGTTGCTGAAAGCTCTACTAACTTTGTTTAGAATTTGAAATCACTTTTCATTCCTGCACCAAGGTCGGCAAGCTAAAGTGTCATCAGGACAGTGCTCTACCACATGCATCTCCTTCAAATGCAGAGGCTGACCTGCTTTATATCTCACTTAGAATGCCCTGCGATGTCTGGATTGCCTATTATGCCCGGAGAAGAAGATGTTCTTACTTAGGAATAATACAGGGCCATGCTTTGAGAGCTATTTTCAGGATCTGTTATATTAAGGGACATGACAACCTCGCAAAATCTGATGACCAGATAAAAAAGAAAAAATGTTAACCCAAATACTGCAGAATATAAGCATGACAATAAGTGAACACATTCTCTAGAATTTGTTTACTATTGATTAGTTTGTTTGCAACAGCACCTGCAATACAGTGTTCAGGTACTGAAATAGCCAAGAATTAAGAACTCTAATTAGAGGTACCGTTGAGTCAGCAAGCGAACACACAGGGCCAAGGTAAGCTAATAACAAGAACATTTTATTAAGGCATAAGTCACACGTTGACCTGCTTCCAACTATACCCAAAGCTGAGTAATGCAGTGGTGAAAATCCTGACAAAGCAAGTCAGAGGACCATCAGGTGATCTTACTCAGAGCTGATTCTAAAAAGAAGTTGTTTCTAAAAGCACAGAGCTCAGTATTCTTGGTAGAAAGTACCTTTAAGGCATAGTCTCATATAAGTAACACGCGGTCCACTTAACTGATGTTTTTCAATCCAAATCACATTGTAGGTAAATGAGGAATTGCTGAGTGAGAGCATCTAGAGGATATTTTGTTTGTTTATTTTTTTGTGGAGCCACATGAAATCTGAAATATATATACATATATATATGTATAAAAGAATGGGGACTAATCTTTGCAAGAAAACAATAGAATAGTGAACAAGGGGTCAGAAAAGTGAGGTGAAGAAAGACTTGAAATGTGACAATCCTCAGTGGTGCAAATTATCAGCTGTCAATTTGTGCTGCTCTTAAGCAAATGTGCTTGTTTAAATTTTGCTTTTTTTGGTTTCATCAATGTTTAAAGTGAGTTTACTGTAAATGAGAAAAATCATTTCAGAAACTTCTTTCCTGGTTTATGTGTCTATTAATATTGCCCCTTTCTCTTCTAAAATAATATTGATAGAAGAAACCTTGCTTATACAAAAAAGCTTTTGTTGGTATTGGCTTGTTTAAAGTGGAGTCTGGGTCATCCTGCCAGTTTCTCAGTGCTGTCTCAATTCACACTGATATAACAAAACTAATTTTAAAGATAAACTGTTTCTGCTGATATGTATACATGTAATGTTTTATCATTATAATGTCTGTAAAATTCCTCTATGTGCAGCCTTGAATGTTTATATTATGTCATATATATTTTATTAAACCCTTATAGTCTACATATACCTGATTTTTTGTTACTCAGAAATATATTTTTATTATTTAAAATTAAACATGACTAAATTTTACAAAATGAGGGGTAATCCAACAAAGGCAATTTAGTTTCTACACTAAGTTTAAACATTTTACATTAAAAAGCAAAGCCTTCATTGATTGACCAGTTCATGGTCACAAAATATATAAACAGAAAAATATGCTATACAAAACATATTTGCAACTGTCCAGCATTTTGACCATCATCCTCTTCTCTGTTGGTGCTGTTTACATTCAACTGAATGCAAGTTACACAAAATGAGAGCATGTTAGCTGTGCGCTGAGTGTTCAGGAATTGTGTTGCTCCTCTTTCTTCTCATAAAGGCCACTTAGAATTTTTATAGCCATGCTTTCATTAATAAAATCAGGGAAGGAGCAGGTTATAAAATCAATACCTACATATCAATAGCATTTCTATACATCTAGAATGAATCCAAATGAAAAGAAATCAAGAAAACAACCCCCTTTAAAATAGTAACTAAATAAATAAATAAATAAATAAAATACTTAGAAATAAACCTCACCAAAGAAGTGAAAGACCTATACAAAACAAACAAACAAACAAACAAACAAACAAACAAAAAAATCAAGAACCCCAGAAAGAGATTGAAGAGGACTTTAGAATAGAGAAAGACATCCCGTGTTCCTGGATGGGAAGAACTAATATTGTCAATGTGGCAATAATCCTAAAGCTACCATACAGATTAAATGCAAAACTATCTTAACTAATTTTTCATCACTGTGACTCAATACCTGATATCCATAACTTAGAGAGGGAAGATTTATTGCAGCTTCTTGTTTTGGAAGGTCTCAGTTTATTCATGGGTGGGCAGCTGAAAAATGGTGGGGCCACATGGTGGGAGCACAGGTAGAGCTAGAGCTGCCAGGAGACAGACATCCTGACAGCATAGTGTAACAGACACCAAGTGGGAAGAAGGGCAGAACCAGCACATACCCCGCAAGGTCAATCCCGAGCCTCACTTAGCCAGACCTACCTCTCAACCATTCACAGTATCCATAAGAAATGAGGTTCCTGGGGACACACCAGAACCAAACCACCACAAATACTAATCAAACTACCAACTACATTCTTCACAGAACTAGAAAAAGAAACTTAAAATGTATATGGATTCAGAAAAGAATCAGAATCTCTAAAGTAATTCTAAGTAAGAAGGGCAAAGCTTTAAATTGGAGGAATCACAATCCAAAATTTCAAAAAAATATTAAAAACAAATATTTAATTTTACATTTTACTGGTATAAGAGCAGACAGAGGACCAGTGGAAAATAATTGAAGATACTGAAAAAAAATAATAATGCCCTTAGTCATTTAAAAGACAGTATCTTCAACAAATGTACTCAGAAAACTGGATCTCCACATGTGGGAGATTAAAAACAAACCTATATCTATCACCACACACAAAAATCAGATCATTAAAATGGATTGAAGAACTGGACATCAAAACAGAAACACTGAACTTACTGGAACAAAGTAGGTACAACCCTACAAGATATAAGGACAGAAAAGAAGGAAAGAATTTTCTGAACAGATCACCAGCCACAAAAGAAATCTCAGCCAGTATCAACAAATGGAACTACGTTAAATTAAAAACCTTTTACACAGCAAAGGAAACAATCAGCAAGGTAATGAGACAATCCATGGAGTGCGAAAAGATACTTGCCAGTAACATGTCAGACAGAGGATCAGTATCTATAATAGACAAAGAACTCAAAAGCATAAACAACGCTAACCTAAATGATCCTATCAAAAAGTGGGCAGCTAAAATCAAAAGAAGCTTCACAAAAGAAGAAGTACGAGTGGCCAACAAGCGTATGAAAAAGTGTTCTTCATCGCTGACCATCAAAGAAACAGAAATAAAAGAAATGTTGAGATTTCACCTCAACTCATTAAGAATGGCCTACGTCAAGAACACAAAATACAACAATTGTTGGCAAAGGTGCAGAGAAAAAAGGAACTCTACTCCACCATTGATGGGAGTGTAATTTGGTACAACCGTGAGGGAAAGTGGTACGGAGTTTCCTTAGGAAGCTCAGAATGGGAATTCCATTCGATCCAGCTACTGCCCTACTGGGCATGTTCCCAAAAGAAATAAAGGCAACATAACAAAAAGACACATGTTTATAACAGCACAATTTAATAGCCAAATCCTGTGAACAACCTACCTGCCCATCAGCAAAGGAATGGTTAAAGAAGATGTGATATCTATACACAATGGAGTACTATGAAATCATAAAGAAAGAGAGATATGAAGCATTTGAATAAAAAATGGGCCACCTTGAGTCAATAATGCTCTGTGAAATAGACCAAATACAAAACATAGACTATATAAGGGTATAGTTCCTATGAAATGTACAAAAATACTGACACGAAAAGGCCCCAATATAAATAACAAAAGAGGTGATGGACAGCTAGGAAAGGAGTACAACTCTGAAAAAGGGATGGTCATGGATGCCTATTGACATCCCAAACCGCACGTCTCTTATGTGTTATAGAATTTGGAATTTGTGTATTTACAAAATTAAAAAAAAATCTGTGAGTTTTATATATCACATTTAAAAGGTTTATACACATTTATACATTTCTTAACATTATGATTAAATTCTAAAAGTCATTGATTTTTTTTTTTTTTAATTTCCTTGTGTTAATACGGTTCAAATGCTGCAACTACTCTTTGGTTGCACTGTGTTTTCAAGAACATGTTTTAAAAAACCATCCATCAGTGTTTGAAGGTAAGTGATAGAAATTCAAATTGTTAAAAAGATAAGAAGCAACAAACATTTGGCCATTTTAAGAGAAAAAAGCTTTCCTTGAGAAATACCGCAAGATCATTAAAGATTTTAGAAAGTGAGTTGGTTATAGACGATAATTGACAAAACAATTCTCAGCCTATCTTGACAACTGAGCAATCTGCTAGATGTTAGAATTTTACTTTTTTAGTCATGCTTCCTGCGTGTGAGAAACAATGTTTTCTAAAATAAGTTTGTTCACAGACAATACTAGTCCAAGCAGATGCTTGTCTACCCCACTGCAAATGGCAATCAAAGAAGAAAATAAATCATGACATGATTATGTTTTTGTCTCTCATCAAAACTTTACAGCACCATGTCCAGACTCAACCTGGAGTGAAGCCACATGAAAGTAGATTCTAGTACCTTATTGTAAAATTTATTATTCAAAGTGAATAATTCATCTAGATTTTCATCAGATGAAAATATTTATGTTCTCAGGATAGTCTTGTGACTTTCTCAGATGGTTAATTTTATGTGTTTACTTGACTGGGCTGTGGGATACCCAGATAGCTGGTGAAAATTATGTCTTGATATATCTGTTAGGTCCTTTTATAGAAAATAAATTAGCATTTGAATTGATAAATAAAGAAGATCTGCACTCAACAATGTCTGTTATCATCATTCAATTTATAGAAGGCCATAATTGGAAGGAAGGTTGAATTTACTGTGCTTGACTGACAGACTTGGTAGCTCAATTGATCTGGCTCTAGCAATCCTAGTTCTCAAACCTTCAGATTAGAATCAGCTTTCTAATTCTCAAGGTTGAGACCATAACACTGGGCTTCCTGAGTCTCCTGTTGAAGATGGCAGACCATGGGAAATATCAGCATCACTATTACATAAGCCAGCATTTTTTAATCTTGTACTCACTGTCTGTGCCTCTTTCATTCTGTGCCTTTCACTTTGTCTATACAAAGACCAAAACATAGACATACATGCACATGTATAAATGTGTTTATTTCTCTCTACATGTATGCATGTAGAAGAAGATAAACCTGTAATTCAGTTTTTTATTCTATTTCTCATTTAAGTTATAATACACTTTTTAAAAATACAAAATGAAAAATTTCATGTTTAAATAAAACAATTATAATAAAAGACATATTTTAAAATAAAATTTTAAGTCTGAATGAAATTGGCTAAATAAATAATATTTTAAGCATTAATTGTATTATGACCACTGAGGAAATTTTTGGTTTTTTTAAGAAATTTATCTGATGAAATTCTATCCAAAGGAACCAAAAGTAATAAATATGACTTCTTTTGCTAAACAATCATGAAAATGTCTGTACTATAGAAAAGTCTATGTAATTACATTTTCCCAGAAAAAAAATCCTCAACCAAAATCGGCTATACCTCAATTTACCAAAAAACAAAACTTATTCTCAGCATATTTTTTACAACAACATATTATCTTGACTTTAACAATTCTAGAAATTTCCATTACCTGCTTAACTTCTTTAATAGTTACAATTACACTAAAAAATGAAATATACCTTGTTGCTGTCAAATAAATCAAGCACCAACATTTTATTAGCAGGGAAATCAAAGCGTTTGAAAAGAGTCAAAATGTTAATAATTGAATCAGATATTTGGCATTTTTAAGTATCTTAAAATGTAATTTTGCAGGTTCTACTTTACAATAACAGCAAATGTGGAAATATCTTAAAGTTGAATTAGTTAAAATGAAACAATAGGAGTGAAGATACTAGCAATAATTTTAAAAAGTTATAAAAGAAGCGTTAAACTCCAGCATATAAAGAGCTCATCTCTACTAAATGTGACCGAATAGTTGAGCTTAGAATCCTCTGAGGTGAACTCAAAAGCTTCTTCCATCATTTGACTTTGCATTGATCAAATATGACCTGTGTCTTTTGCAATAAAAAGGAAGACACACACACACACACACACACACACACACACACACACACACACACACATACACACACACACACACCCCTACTTTGTTTTCAGATCTCTCTTTTCCCGTGTCTGTTAAATTTCTCCTTTACTGTGTAACTCTTCTTTCTTGTCACAGGCGCAGAGGTGACCGCTCTGCGTGCCTCTAGTTCCCCTGCAGTGAGGGGCAGGCAGCAATGCAGAGCGACGCGTTCTAAGTGCATTTTTCACGTTTTCAGTACGTGGAAATTGAAAGCAGTCTGGCTTAATCTAATCAAGAAAGGCTGGAAAGGAAGATGGGGAGGCGCACAGGAGATACATAGGAGCAGATAGATGTACGTCCTAGGGATACAAGAGAGTAACAAGCATGTGCACTTGATCAACACACAGGAAAAGATGCTCGATTGTTCACTGCTTTTCATTTTTGAAATGAATATATATTTGGCAAGATGTGATCCCTACAGATCATCAAGAGGTAGCCTAGAGTTGACAGAAAACTTATGCATTTTCCATATTCAAAATGAGGACATCAGAATCCTACCTTCATTTCATTAGAACTCTGAAAGTGTCCAGCGAAACAGCAGATGCGAACCCTAGTTGAGAGCTTAGTCTCTGAACTAAAGACTTCTAAGTGAACATAAATGATGTTCAATCCAAGGCGTAGAAATACCATGGCACAAAATTAATAGCCCCAATAAATCAAAAGAAATTTCTAGGCTTAAAAAAAAGTTTAATCTTAAAGATCTTTGAAAGTAGGGGTAGTCCTTTTATATAGAATTTCTTTCAAAGTAATTTTTATTGTATAATTATTAAGGAGCTATATTTTCCCTATATTTCTGTCAATCACGACTTCATCAAATTTTATTTGCTCTCCTTAGTGTCTATGTAGATTTCTTAATAAAATTTTACAGTGTATTCCTGACAATTAATGTTTAAGTCATTTGCTACAAATTGTAAATCATTCATTGCTTTGGCAACAATTATATGATTATCTACAGATACCTCAACCTAATCATTTTCTTACTTATGAATTAAGCAGCATTTTCTACACTTAATTATTATTTGAAAATAATTCATTGATTTTTCTGAAGATATAATAAATGTGTTTCCTTTATTACACATCATCTTTATTCACTGGGATGTTTCTATAAAAAATTCAAATTTCTCTAGATTTCTAAACATTGTTAAGCAAACAGAAAAATTTTCATCATATTATCTTGTTTCCATAATTCACATTATATCTATCAGCATCATTTTTCATGTTTTGTAACCAACGCATGTACTCACAAGAAAATTTCTCAGTGTTTCATTTTCTTTTTATAATCAGAATGGAGCCTAGCACTTTAATTTCAATGACAATTGAAGAGAGAAAAAGGAGATAAATTAACAAGCTTTCCTTGAATTTTGTGGAAAAAGGTAACCAATTGATAGATTTTTTTTTTCATATTCTCTGGAGGTGTAAAGAAAAGAACAGTCAGAGAGGAGAGGGAATAGCACTTGGAAGAGAAGAAAACCAAGTAGGTAAGAAAGGAACAAACTCGGGGACGAGGTATTTGGAAGAATATCCATCCCATAGCAGAAAAAAATGATACTGCTTTCTAATGTGATAGCAGCTAAAAGGCGCTCACAGAGTGAATATTGTAGTAAAAAGCAGCAAAGAACTTCATACTCAAGAAATCCATTAGACACATGCACCCCCAATCTCCTTCCCTCATTTTGGCCCTTAATCATGGAAGTTATAGAAATATACAGTAACATGCAGTACTGTCTCACAATTTACAGCAACACATGAAGGAGTACATGTGGAACTACTCTGTTAAAATCAATAAGATAGAACATTTAGGCTAAAATATGCTGTCAAATGTAGAAACTATCAGTGAAGTAATGTTAAGTTCATGGGAATATAGGACGTAGCAAAGTAAGCAGGTGGAAGTTTAAGTGTGACAGTGTCAGAAAAAGCAGTGGCATGAATCAGTGTCATCAACCTCTGAAGATCTGGCTCTTAGCATAACATGTGACCATTCTCTGTCACTTTCCCAGAATCCAGTCGTCTGGAAATGAGATTCTCAGAAGCCCAGGTTCCTGAAGGGAACTGGTAACAGTAGAGAAATTCTCAGCCTGGGAGTTTATCTGCATTGCTAGTCGAATCCATGACAAGATATAACATTGCATTTCCTCAATATTGTGATCAATAATATTTATATTTAATAGCCATCTAGTGTTCTCTCCCTTGAATTACTACTCATAAACTTCCCATACTCTCATATGTGATTGCTTTCAATTTTTTTTATTCTTGAAGTCTGGTCATTTGAGCTTGGCTACTAATCTTTTGTTATACTTTTTAAAAATGTTTCTCTTAGTCTTTCATTCTGATATTAATATTTATTTTAAAATCTTTGAAATTAAAAAAAAAGAATTTAGTTAATAAAGGAAATATGGAAGCCACTGAAATATCCATTAACAGACAAATGGATACAAAAATTGTGGTCTATGTGTACAATGGGATACTACTGCTCTTTTATAAAGACGATAGATTGGGCTTTTGTAGGTAAATGAACCATCATGCTTTGTGAAGTGAGTCAAATACAGAAGGTTATTGCATGGCTTCTCCTACATAAAAATCCCAGAATGCTGGCATTCTGTAGAACCAAAAAGGTGTAATATTGGAAGTCAAGGGGATGAAGAAGAGTGCAGGAAGACTGAAAGAGGGAAGAGAAGAGACAGTAATGTTGACACAATGTATGCGAGCACAAAATACTCAAGTGCGGTGTAATCAATATGTATTGCACCTATAATAAAAATAGGAGAAATATACTTTCAAGATTTTGTTTAGTATTTTTAATATGGACTTAATAGAATTTCTTATATATTCATAAGTCTAAATTAAAATTTAAAGTAGCTAATACTAACTTCTAAAATTATATCAATATATGATTTAGTAAAATGAACACTAGTTAGGGAAAAAAGAGATACAATTATTTTAATGAATAAGTAGATAAATCACACGATATCTACATCATATAATGCTTTGATATAAAGAGATACCTGTAGAGAAAGGGGAAAGTAAGTAGGTACGTGGAGGGAGAAAGAAGCTGAGTCATTTGAGCTTGACAATCTATGGTGACTAAGCACTCTAACACATTTGGCTGTTTGCATTCATACAACAGAATTTCCTTTTCCATTGGCCTAACAAATGATATTTTCTATTTACTTCTACTTTCTATTTTCCCTTCTTTTGCAATTTTTTTGTATCCACCATTACATATTATGTTTTATTCTATATTTTCTTTTCATGACAAGAACAGATTTTTTTGGTTAAGGCATGCAGCCATGGTCTCAAGCACCAGCTCTACTTTCAAGTTTTCAAACTGAACTTTCTAGCATTAAAACTTTGGATATTCCCATAGATATTTCAATAATTTTAATAGATGAAGGCTTATTGGCATCAAATATTCTGGAATTTACATGAGAACTACATGGAGAAAGAAATGATCACAAAGTGAACATTGTTGAAAGTCTGTGCTAATATAGAATGCGTATCTTTTGTCTTGATTTGAGACAATAGAAATAAAAATGTAGTTGTGCCTGTTGGGATATTTTTTTGTGGAAAAATATTCCCAAGAAATCTGCAACTGTATTATTTTGTTATCATACTGGGAAGACATTAAGAAAAATGAGATTTCCAAACGCAATTTCATTTTTCTAATTTTGGAACATTTCTTGTCATAAACTAGGAAGAAAAGTAGTTCTAAACAAATGTATACATTTTTTAATTCAAAGTCAGCAATGTAACATCTCCAGTCTCTGACTATAATGTCAGCTTCAAAGGTACATCAGCTTTTCTGATTCTGATGCTTCTCATTCCCTTTTAAGCTTCCATAAAAATATATTGAGTGTATGTTATTATGCTATTGATCCATGGTAATTCTCCCTCTTTAATCACTATTGGAAACTCTAACCCCATCTGCATTTAAAAAACAAAAACAATAATGTTGATAATTTTAAAAAGTCCTACTTAAGTGTAAAATTGTCTATTATTTCCTAGACTGATATTAAAATTTTAGTAAGATCCTTCATATTAGTAAAGCAGACATATTACCAGGCCATTACAGTTGCTGAAAGATATTTTTGGGTACACTCAGTTGACCATAGTAAAACAGTCCTCTTTAAAGTCTTGCTGTCTTTTGTCACTGTAACTCAATAACTGACATCTACAGTTTTGGGAGGGGAAAATTTAGTTCAGCTTACAGTTTAAAAAATGCACAGTCCATTCACAGGTGGGTGGCTAGAAAATGATGGAATCACATGGAGTAGCCACAGTTTGAGCCAGAGCCAGTGTTCCAGAGCCAGAGATCCTTCTGGCAGCATGGCACAACACAGACAGTCTGTGGGGAAGGGAAGGGCTAGCACACATCTCTCCAGGGCAAATCCTAAGAACCCTCCCATTCCAGCCAGGCTCCACCTCCCACAAGTACACCATATCCATAGGGATATGAGCCTTGTGGGGGAAGATCCAAATCAAAACCAGGACAATTGCTTCCAGATAATGAACAATTTTCATAATATAATTTTAATCCCAGACTTCTATCAATTATTAGTAACAAATCTTCACTTTCTTATAGCTGGGGAAATGATTATAATACAGTTTGTGTATTCAGCACCATTATCTAAATCCTCTGTATTTACCAACATTCAGTTTGCACCGCTGTATTAGCAATCAGGCTCTCTTTGATCACACATTAGTAGAAATTTAAATTTCTTAAAAATGGTGGAACATAGTACTTACCGCAACGTTAGAATTTATCATTTCCATGTTATATAGAGACACCTTGCTGTATGTTTGGAACCATACTCAATATTTTATTTATAATTTATCTTTAATTATTACAAAATGAAGTATATCAATGTTGTGTTACATTATGAAAGTAGAGTCAACAGCCTTCTTATATATGCTCAAGAGTAATATTTTTTTCTGAAGATATGTCAAAAAACATCTGTTATAATATTCATTCTTAGGTCCACATTTGCATAGGTCAATTGTCTGTGCCATAGGAGAATGCATGTTCAACTGTGGTACAGCTAAAACCAGTATCAGTAATTAGATGAACTTACTTTTTTTGAGACGATATGGGATTTTGAATAAGAAAAGCTTAGAAGTTAGAAAGGAACAATAACAATGAATAATGAATGACAGTAATCTTCTGTCAACATTTGTCTATTTTTCCTCTTACTAGTGTATCTTCATAATTAATGTTCAAGCCACAGTGAACTCAGAGCCAAATGACAATTCTAAATGAAATTCTTGATTCCTGCTATCACGTAATATTTTCAGGCTAAAGTTTAGAATCTTTCTAGACAACTTTCTTCAAGTTCTATTTTATTTTTTTGTCACAAGACCTGAGTTAATAAACTCTTTAAATGACTTCATATTCAAATAATATTACAATATGCCAGTTGATAAGTTTTTGTAAATGAATAGTTATGGTAGGTAAGATTCAGGTAAAAAGATAAGCTGACGGTTGCCCTTTTGTTTGGTAAAGCACACTTGTAAGTGTGCCTGGGTTTATCATGTGGGCATGACTTAGGGTTGTCTTTTTAATCCCTGGCCTCTTTCTCTCTGGTGCTGGGCCTTCACACTGCTTCTCTGCCTCCTTGCCCTCCGCAGTCGTGATCTTCTTTCTGCCATGATGTTTCAGCTTTGAAGCCATTGACCATGGACTAAATATACTGAAACTGTGAGCCAGATTAAACCCATCCTCCTGTAAATTGTGGGTGTAAGACGTTGTGCTTCGAACACTGAAAGTAGACTAACATATTAGCATTTAATTAACTGTTCTCTGGAATAAAACAATAAGATGATTAATGCCAGGATTTTCATCTAGCAAGTGAGTTATTTTGGAGAAATTACCAAGCTTATCTCAATTTTAATTTTTTCATGCTGGAAAGGTACAACATAGAAGTATTCTTTAAATGGTTGTTGTTGGGCTATCACAAGAAAATGCTTATCACAGGACCAAGAATAATTCTTAATGTACATTAGGAATGAATGATATCAACATTATTGCTTTTTATGTATCTCAAATATTTTTCATGATTTACCTTTTTTCAAATATTTTCATGTTGTTCACTAAATATTCATTAATATCACAATGTGACATGCTATACTATCAGAGCTATGGAATTATACTCTTACTGAATTAATTACTGAAAACAATATCTTCCTAATTTAACCTGTTGTAAAGGGGACCTACAAATGATGATTCTTTTAAAATAGTTTTCTGATCCTCCAATACTCATTAACTGACTTGTAGAAAATATGGAGGCAGGGTACAAGGTGACTTGAGATGCAATTTTCCTCAGTGGTACAGAAAAATTTCTGTCATGTTCTTTCCTCCAATATTAAGCACATTGGTTTGGTGCCTTAATGATTTCTTTTTATTTTTTATTTAAATTCCCTGGAATGAAATTTTCTCTTTTGTTGGAGTTTTATTCTAAATCTTGCTTGGTATGTATGTAAACCTTTAACCAGTGTCACAAACAAGACGTAATAACATCTCATAGTTATCTTTTATTTCTGCTACTGTGAGCTCTATCCATTCCTTCTTCCTTGTTTTTACAATTTCTCACCACAATCAATTCCAGAAGTTCTTAAGTGTATAGCAATATTCACAGAAGGGTAATTTGCTCGTGTCACACGGCCAATATTAACAAACTACAAACTCTTTACCTTTATTTACTCATGCCATCTGAATGACTGTGAGCTGCTCAAGCCCATGCATCAATTTCAAATTGTTGCTCTAATCCTGCTTCAGAGACTTGACACCCAGATTCAAAAAAAAAAAAAAAAAAAAAAAAAAAAAAAAAAAAAAAAAAAAAAAAAAAAAAAAAAAAAAAAAAAAAAAAAAAAAAAAAAAAAAAAAAAAAAAAAAAAAAAAAAAAAAAAAAAAAAAAAAACCTGATTACAGTATAGTAAAACAGGGATTGAAACAGTATCAATACTTTTATCAGAGAACCTGCAGACTAGGTAGCCAAATTCGGAAACCAAATTGGGCTAACTGGGATTTTTCATAGGAACTTGAAATTTGGACATAAAGCATTAGTAGCTACCAGATAGATGCTCTAAAAGGTTATGCAAATTCTACTGCATTGTAGACTAAATATCTTAGGTTAAAAACATATTTGCTTTCAATTCTATAATTTAGCAGAAGTGGGATCAGCTAGTTTGAAACATATCTGATGTTTTTTGTTTGAATGAACTTACCAGTGAGACCTATAATTTAATCTGAAAATCTAAAATTATATCACCCATATACAATCTCTCTTTCTGTAGTAACAATGGCTGGCCAATTGAGACCTTTGATTTTATATTTGCTCTTGGTTCCTCTGTTTGGTTTCTTTCTTCAGTACTTTGGGTCTTTTAATTATTTACTTTCTTGTCTTGTCTTGAACTCACCATGTAGCCCAAGCTGGGCTTGAAATCACAGCAATTCTTCTGCTTCAATCTCCTTCATATTGGGATTACATGCATGTGTCACTACACCTGGCTTATGTGGTGCTGGGGAATTGACCTCCTGTATTTAGCACTTGCTAGGCAAATGCTTACCCCTTGAGCTATTTATCTAATATTCTAATATTCTCCTTTTGTTGTTGTTTGCTTTTTTACTGTTTTTTTGTTTTGTTTTGTTTTCATTTCCAGAGGCCTTTTGTCTTCTATCTTTCCAATTGAGCAAGATAGTTACAATTTCTTTATGATAACTTATGGCAAAAGAGAACAAAAGTAGAAACCGCAAAGCCCTTAAAGCCCCAACATGGGATGATTATCACTTCCAAAAATTGTATATCGGAATTACAAAATTTCAATGACAGCATGTAAATATCCATGGGATATGACTAGTGGAAAATTCAGTATTTACACCTTAAATAATGGGTTTTATTTATAACAGAAATGCACGAAATCATTGTGTAAAATTACCTTCAGCATATGTACATAAGGTATATGCAAAACAAATAAAATTTGCATTTATAATTAATTCCTATTTCCAAGATAATTAAATATTTCAAAATAAAAATGGAAAATATGAAATACTTCTGATTTCAATCAGTTTGAGTTAGGGACATTCAATATCTACTACATTCTAACTATTCAAACAAGTCATAAGGCATACGAGAGTCAGTGAGAGAGTCACAATGATGTAATTAGTGGTGACAATGATGAAGATTGTATATTTAGTCACAAGCTTCTCACCTGAATATTTTCTCTAGTTTAAAAATATAAATACATTTTATGCAAACTCAGCAGCAAGGCTCTCTCAGAACTCTACTTTTTTAGTATGAAAGTTCTTATTTAGGGTTAAATATTCTCTCTTAGTCTTTGTGTCTTGATGTGGTTTGCAAATGCACACATCCAGAAACTGGTCGTGGCTCGAGTCAACATTCAGACTAAAGGTAAATTGAAGCCATGTACTCATGTACACATACAGCCAGGGGATACAATGGGATGGGAAAGACAGATGCAGAGGGCGGGTGTGCTGAACTTTTAGATGGCCTCCTCATTTCCAGTTCTTGCTGCCTTGAACATTTCCATAAACTAGTTCTGACAGAATAGTTGGTTTTATAAAATCAAGTTCACAGAATGTATAGTTTATTTTTTAAAACTGAACTGTACAACTTTTGAATTTTTAAAAGTATACTTCCTATTAATTTGGAATAATGGTTTTTTTAAGTGACAACCTGAAAAAGAAGAAAGTCCATGGAATTATTTGCAACTTTTACCTTCAAACTTCGACTTCTGTTCTGTGGAATCTATCTATTGTATACATTTCTTTACCTTATCTTTAAAGTGATAATTTTAAATACAATTTCCAGTCCCACTTTCCACTGCTTTTGACTATAATAGCTAGAGAACGCTAAGCCTAAATCTTTCTTCTAATGAAGAGTTAGAAGATAAGGAGTTTATGTCATTATGTATTACAGTAAGTGCCCCTTTATTTGCTGTCTCCCAATGCCATGAAGCTCTAAGTGTGATCAGTTTGATATTCAATATTCATCTCACTGTGCCTAACCCAAAAAAATCTGTTGAAGTTGAGATGTCTTATTTTACAACTTATTTTATAATCCTATTTTGAATTATATGCTTCAATATTCATCAATTCTCTGTAGCCATTTGTTCAATTATATTTTCAATCACAATGATACTGATACCTTAATCAGATACATTTGCAAAGAACCATAACTGCCCCTCCTTTATTCACATTCAAATTAGAAAAGAGTAAAGCTTTATCTCTTTACCTAAAAAAATTTACATATGTTGTACCCATACAATTATCAATTCAACTTTCATTTCTAGGTTCTATTAATTTTTGTTAGTCAATCTATTTATATTTATTTGTTCCTGTTAACTTAACCTGCATAATTAAATGTTTTCATATACAATATCCTTAAATAATAATGGAATTGATCTTTAATCAACTTTGTTGTTATTTTACAATTAATGTGATATGTTCCACGTTTTCAACCTGATTTTCTGATTCAGATGGTCCTTACTACACATTGCTATCATAAAAATTAATGACAAATGTGATTTTTAACTCCATTGTTCAAAGCTTAGCAGAGTTTTTATGCTTCTTATAAATATAATTTTGTGTTTTCAGTTTGATTATTTTTTTTCCTTTCCTCATGCCTCAACTTACACTTAGAGAAATAGGAAATAAATAATACCTGTATCTATAGATACAGATATAGATACATTTTAATTTGAATTAAATAATTGCTTTTTCTCAACTTTAACACTCAAAAACTATTTTTACATATGACAATCACTTAAATTGTGTAATTTCTCAAGATGTTTAAATTTGAAAGACTTTTAATAATCATAGTAACATAGTTTATCACCTTTGCATTAGAAAAAATGATAAAGAAATCCTTCTACAAGGAATTTTCCATGGACAAAGGCTTTATATACATACAAAACAAATATAAACAAGAAAAAACAGTATGAATAGCATTGCTGTAAGAGTTTCATGTATTAAAAAGGGAGATTTACAAACAGCCTTATAGAAATGAATGAGTGCTGGAGAGAGATTTTGCGGTTCCCTTCCCTCTCATTATCTAGCCTGTAATATAAAATGACAATAATGTGAAAGCCAAAAGTGCCCATTTTTTCTCTACTAATATTTGTATAATAAGTACAGTTCTGTGTTTTTCTACAGTTGACAGTGAGTAGATCAATACACCAACTGCATATATTACTAAACTCACTTTATATTAGCTGTACTGTGTGTGCGTGCGTGTGTGCGTGTGTGTGCGTGTGTGTGTGTGCGTGCGTGCGTGTGTGTGAAGTTGGGGATTCACAATGAGGCACCCTTCCAGCCCATTTAATTTTGATTTTGAGGTACAGCCTTGACAAATCACTAAGTTGTTCAACCTAGACTCCATCCTCATTCTCCCAGAGTGCTGAGATTATAAGCCTGTACCCTGGGCCGAGGAAATATGGTAGTTATCAAACGAAAACTTTCAAATTATTCTGATTGTTTTAGGCAAAAAATAAATAACGTGTTACCTATGAATAAAAGTAAAATAAATAAATAAATGTGCATTACCCTGACTAAAACTCTTACATAGATATTGTTTACTAAACACGTACCTCATATCTTTATCCGTGTATCTCATCTGTTTACCTGCCTGTCTAAAGATATTGGCCTCTCGCCCTCTCTTGGTCCTCTGCATTTTTTTTCCTCAGTTTAATGTAAGAGTAGCTACCTCAGAACCATCTTACACAGAGTTTACCTGAGATAGCAATGTGATGTCCTTAATCCTATTGTGAGTAGGAGGCCCCGAGCCTTTATTATGTTCCCCACTAGTAGCATCCTGCCAAATCCGCACCTTTGAAACAACAGTTTAATTGCTTCAGTTTCAGATTTGAAATTAGTTGATGAGTTAAAATGCTACTTGCAATGATGTGCTTGGTAAACACTAATGGCGGGTCTTGGAAAGAGAACATCTGACATAGCCAAACTCCAGGCTTTTGCATTTGCTTACCTCAAGACTCAAAGCTTTAATTGTAGAACTTGGATCAAAATCATAATACAAAATCAAGGTCTACTTTTTCTGCTACTGTTCATTGAGTATAATTGACATGAACTCTACTCCTACTTTTTTCCTCAGACTTTATATTTCTTTACACATCTTACCTCAATACCAGAAGAACACTTATAACTTCAGTGCAATTCTTAAACAGCAGCGTTTATCTTATTTAAAGAGGTCACATTAAGATAAAACACGGTAATTGTTACAATAAATAATATTTTTAATGACATGCAATTAGCAAATTTAAATGTTAAAGTAGTTAAAAATCTCTAATTTTGAATGATTTCTCCATAAAAGTTAACCAATAGAATTATGCTTATTGAGATGATATAAAGATATATAGGCATAACCATGACACAAAAGTGAACAAATACAGTAATGACAAAACTGAAAATTATGCCAGTTCTCTCTCTCTTTTCTCCCTTCGTCTCATTCATGGACACCCTATCAACTTAAATCTCAGCCCCTGAGCCCTCCTTAAGAACACATTAAAGGATATTTGAGAGTACTGAGTGGTCTATACAAGAAGCAACCTATACAAGATCTTCTGTTTTTTTCGTAAGATTTGCTAAATCCATCCATTCTCCTCAATGGTCCTTCTGTTACTTTTGTAGAGTGTCTTTGCTAATATGCCTGTCACTCAGAAAGACATCCGTGTGTTCAAACTCCAGCGGATGCTCATGGATGGATGCCATTGAAGCAGAAGCAGGAACAAGGCAACTAATTAGAAGAATTAGTTCCTGTGTGCTGTCTGAATTTTAAAAGAGGATATTTTTGCTGTGTGTAATTTAAAGAGACGTCAAAGTAAATTATGTATTTCTATTTTCTGACACACAATGGATATGTGCTATCATGTTAAGATTCAATATTTTGGCCCAACTGTTTAAAAAAGTATATATATATATATATATATATATATATATATATATATATATATATATATACTTCTCAAGAAAATCTATAAATTTCATTTTAAATTCCCCATTGTGTTCAGAAGCAGATTACACACACAGGAATTTGAAATAACGATTGACTCCTGGCCACAGAATTTAAAGATTTATATTCCAGAGGAAAATACCCTGTATTAAAATTTGATAAAAGAAGAAGAACATGCTAAAATACATTTAAGACAAATTTTAATACAAAAATCAGGTATTGAATTAAAAGAGTTTTATTGTCTTTTTGTAGCAAAAAAGTCTAAAAAATTCACATAGTTTGGTTATAAAGATTATGCAGAGGACTTAATTTTAATTTAAATATGTGCATATACAGTATGGATTACTTTTCACTTATAGTCAATGTAATTATAGTTACTAAAGAGTGCTCAGACATTAAAACTTTCCATCAAATATTTCCCCAAATCTAAATTTAAATTTATAAAAACAACGGTTTCTCAATGCTCCAGATTTTTCTAGTTAATTAGCATATATATATATATATATATATATATATATATATATATATATATATATAATTCAGTTTAACAGAACTACACTGATTGGCCAAATCTCTCAGTTGGTGTAGCATATTTAATAAGAACATTTGTGCTAACTCACTGAACAAAACAAGACAAAGTAATTTTTTTTAACCTCCGTGAAAAAGTTCTTAGAACAATATTTAGGACCTTCCATCTTTAGCTCACCAAAATGACTTTTAACAACAAAATAAATTAGCAAAGGGTGATTTAATTTGTATAATCCTTCAGTTTAGTTCTCATTTCATGGGAACAGGTGATAATGTGCTTTGATATTTTCTCAAAGAACAAAATCTTAGAAATATTAAGTGAAACAGGCACCGTCTACATTATCTTTCTTAACTCCCAACCCATTAACCTCTCTCAACACATGTTCACACTCTTCAGTCAAAACATATTACTCAGGAATCCCTGTAGTTACTTCACAGGGCTGTTATTTAAACATCTGTTCACAGAGCCAAAAAATAAATAAATAACCCAATATAGAAAGATCAAAATTGTAAGAATAAGGGATAGAGCTGCAAAAATACTAACAAAAAGGAATCTCATTTAGACAATAATGAAAAGAGAAATTATTACGTCAAAAATAAAGCAGATAATTGCATAATGATAAAAGCATCAAGTCAAAAAATGGAGTATTTATAAAAAAGCAGTATCAAAAACTAGTTAAGTATGCAAGACAACAAATTTTTAGAAACACAAGAAGTCATATATCTGCTATCTTATAAGAAGACACCAATAAATATTGCATGCATATGATGGGTGAGACATTCATAAACTGATAATTAACGTATTTTCTTAAAATTGATGAATGGGGTAATTTTGCTGTGCCCAGAATATTACTTGTTATTGTTTGGATCCTGAGTTCCCCCAAAAAAACCTCATATATTTGGGGGTAGTGGGATAACTGTGGAACTCTGCGTTATTGGGACTTAAGGTTTAGCAGGAAGGAACACATGTTTGAGGTTTGACCTGGAGAGATAGTGTCAATTTGTTGAAATCGTCAAGTGTCCAGAGAATAGTTATTAGGTGTTTGTTGTTAACTTTGGGCTAGAAAGCGAGGCAGGAGCACTCACTCTGGTTGTGGGGGCCCCAGCTGACAGTTTGAAGTAGTTAATGGAAGGAAGCAGAAACATTGTAGTAGCTCCTTCCTGGAAAAGCTCTGGCCTTGTGGGAGTCCCCAGAAATTGGCTTGCTGCTGCTTCATTGGCTCTCTGTCTGTTGCTGGCAGCAGCTGACCAGCCTCTGCCAAGTGTTTTCACTGCTGCCAGATACCTATGAATGGACTGTATGAGACCTTCTGAAATTGTGTGTTAAATAACTCTTTCCTCCTTTAAATTGTGGATGTCGGGCATTGGTAAATAAGTAACTAAGGCACTATTCAAAATAATTCTAGTGTACATATAATTTTAAACTAGAATTACGGGAAATATCTTAAAATAAATAAATTGAAAAATAATATTTAAATACTTATAAAGTATGAATTATAGCACTCCACATATTAATAATACTAATTTAAAACAATAAAATATTGCCTAAATAAAAATCTTCAGATATAGACAATATTTAAAAAATGAAGTTGGTTGAGTAAAAGGTAATTTCAAAAGTGTTTAAAAGTAAAAGCAAAATACTAAACAGTGAAAAACAAGGACCAATTAAATGAAATATGACATTTATTAACAAAATTTCTAATTTTTAAAGCCTATATTAAAGGTGTTCATATCAGTATACATATCAATGACAAGGGACAGGTTACTGACAAATAATTTTGGGACAGAAATGAAGACAAAAACTGCATACAAAGTCTAAATGCCACGACGATCTTGAAGGAAAGGTTAAGCTACTGAATTAAAAATCTCTAGAGAGAATGTGAGGATTTTTTTCTGAACATCCAAACTGAAAAGAATGCAATCGGAAAGAAAGAATGAATAACTGTACAGTGTAGAAGTCTGACAAACTCAAATCAACAGACAAAGCTCACAACAAAAGTGGTAAATCAGTTTAATATATACCATTCAAATGGTATAATACATGTGGCACATTGCCTTTCTGGTTTTTCTCTTCCAAATCTATAACCCTATGCTTAAAACAAACAAAAAATAATTTCAGATAAATTTCATTAAAGAAATTAGGTTATGAAAAAGATAGAATATCTGTCCATTACTTCAAATAGTACTCATGTCAGCAGAAACAACAAAAATCAGAAAGAACAAGACAATTATAATGTGTATTGTAGAAAGGATACCAGACAAAAAAGAGAAAAAGTTACCTGATATAAATTTTATAACTCTCAACAAACTATGAACTTGCCTTAATAACTGTGCATAAGTAGTTGTTCATTAATTGCAACCACAATGCTATATGTTAATACTGGAAAATGGAGGCACATTATACAGAAACTCAATTTTTTATTACTCCTAAATTATTCTAAAGAATATTCAAACATCCGACAAGGTGATATTTTTCATATCTTCTAATTCTTAACATGTTAAAGAAATTCATAGTACGCAAAGGAATTGAAAATATCATGTAGCATTTCTCAATTTATATGTAATTCTAAAAGAAGGTGCTTAAGAAAGATTGCATAACTCACTAACAAATGACTGACAGAAATACAAGTAATTAATCTATCAAATGAATCCTAGATTAATCTTTTGAAAAAAATACTGTGATTTTATAATTTCTTCATCCAAGTAAACATATGGTATCCAATTTCTTTTAAAATAGCATCTGCACTTCTATGTCTGGCTTTTTAAAGTCTCGTCCTTTTGCAATTCATATCCAAAACCTGTTTCTTATATCTTTATGACACAATCTCCCTCTTCAAGTCAAGCTGTCTACTTACATTTCCACAAAATTCAAAACTCAACAAGAGAGAAAAATCTAAGATGGAAAGTCTGTCTGCTTGTAAACTTTCAGCAAGATAACTTTTCCTTCTGGGTTATTCCTCCCCTTTCCTCAGCTGTGGGTATTTGTCCTATCTTTTATAATCTAAGTCAAAAAGCGGAGTCAGTGATCAGATTTTTCTGATTACCTGTCTAGTAATAAATTTTATTTCTTTAGTGCAGTGTTTCATTCTACTTTGCCTTACCCTTCTTCAACTGTGTAGAGGTATTAATCAATTTTAATTGGATCTCATTTCTTTCATTTTGTGATTGTCACTTATCACTAATGAAAACTAAGAGAACAGAATGGAAAAAGATAATGCCTGTAACTTGGCTGCAAAGACTGGGACATGAGAAATCGAGAGGTTACTGAGTACAGCCATGGATTGGCAGAATGTTACGGGCAAAAGTACTGTGCTGGACAAAAGCTAAAACTTCCAGATAAGACGAGTGCTAGTTATGTTGTCACGGTGTAAGTGGGAAAGAAATAGTTAAGAGGTTCCATATTCAGTGCTTATAGCTCATATTTTGGAGGATACGCCTAAATATTCTACACGTAGGATCATAATGAATCCTAAAAATACTCTGTGAGTCTGTATCCTTAACAGAAATGGGATGGGAAGACAGATGAAATTCCATTAGATGACCCCTGCTAAATTCCTAAACTCCACCTTTGGTGTGTGAGCCCACATTTCATTGATCATTTCTTTTTGTACGATTTTCACAATCATATGGGCTCTTCATGATGTTTGCGAATTTTTAAGAAACTCAACTAAAATGTGAGTCTTCAAGTTTTAATACAAATTAATTAGGACCACAAATATATTTCAAACATTTTTTAAATGGACTTATAAATTGACTTACCACTATTCCATCAATTATGACCAATATTTACAGGATTTTCAGACCTTTATTTTTTTTCATTGTAGTAAAACATACATAATATAAAGTTTAGAACATAAGAATTTGAATTGTACAGCAGCTCTTCCATAAGTAGAGTCATGTTATTGGGAACCACTACCATCTACATAAATTTTCTCATCTTTTCAAACAAATTTTGTATAATGCCAATAATATTTCATGTTTCTCTACCTGTCCTTTGTATAATGCCATTTCATTTTCTGTCTATGACTTTGACTGCACAGGTTCTTGTATAACTAACAGAATAGCATATTTGCCTTTGCATTTGGTTTGTTTCTCTTGGTTTCACACCGCAAAAGTTTATCCGAGTTCAAGCATGTGTTGAAATTTCATGGAATTTTATTCTTTTTAATACTGAATTATGTCCCAGGTTACCGACATCAGACTGTGTTTATCTATTCACCTGTTATAGGACATGTGAGTTGCTTCTACCTCTTGGCTTTATGCATAGCGTTGCTTTATTTACTGTAGTGTAGAAATATCTTTCCAATTGTTATCTCTTCATTACTTACATACAAAATTAAAATAGCTGGATATTGCAGCGAGATTTTTATGATTTTATTTAATTTTATGAGCAACCATCATTTTCAACTTACGTAATATTTACTCTTTTATATTTGCTTTTCTTTTTCTAATATCCATCCTAAAGTTAAAATCTAATAAGTAAAATCTAATAAGAGTTTGAACTTGAATTTCTCTAATCATTTGTGAAGCTGCCTATGAGCTATTTGTGTATATTCTTCTGAGGAATGTCAACTTAGGCTTTTTGACTAGTTTAGCTTTCTTTGCTATGTTACTGATTTATAACACTACTTCATATGTCCTGAATATTAAATCCTTATCACATGATTTATAAGTATTTTCCATCATCTAGGTTGACAAATCAACAAGTCAATAGTGTCTTTTGATACCAATAAAAATTTTATTATTGATGAAATTTTATCTTTTTTAATGTATTAATGTATTCTGGAATACCATAGTATGACCTCAAAAATGCTTCATGTGCACTTGAGAAAAATGTATATTCTTTCATTAGTTAATAGATTGTTCTGCGGATGTCTGTTAGTCTGATTGGGTTATAGTGTTGTTCAAGTTTTTTATTTCATTATTGATTCTGTGTGGTTGTTCTGTTGTTGTTAGTAGAGCATTAAATGTGTTTGCTTATTCTGTAGATCTGTGTCTGCTACAGATTTTGACAAAGTCTGTCCAATATACTTTGGCTCTGAAATTTGGTGCATACATGTTTTTAATTTCTATACATTCCCGGAGAACTTATCATCTTAGTAAGATAAATTATGTGATTATTGTGCTAATTTTTCAAATGAAGTATATTTTCTCTGATATTATGATGACTACATATAATCCTTTTTAGTTATTATTTTATTTATTATGTACATGAAATGTTTTTCCATTATTTCATAGAAAAACTGTGTATGGCTTTAGATCTCCGACAAAAAGTAGATGACATTTGGATTAAGTTTTTTTTTTTTTTTTTTTCATTCTGTTAAACTATGTCAGTTGATTGGACATTCACAGAAATTACTGGTAGGGAAGAAATTACATTGTCTTTTTATATATAGTAATTTTCTATCATTTTTTCATTTACTGACTTGATGTGTGTGTACTTGTCTTTTTATATACTTCGTGAGCGTTTTTTTTATTTTAGTTTTTATATGAATTGTATGTACCATCATGTCTCAGTTACTTTTTCGTTGCTGTGACTCAATACCTGACACGCATGAATTTAGGAAAGGAAAGGTTTATTTTAGCTTACAGTTTCAGATGGTCACAGTCCATTCAGGGGTGGCCTGCAGCAATTGAAGTACATGGCAAAGAGAGAGGTGGAGGCAGCTTCTCACGACATCACACACAGGCAGGCAAGTGAGACTAATTGAGACTAGTCCAAGTCCCAGTCTTAGTCTCTCTTGCATCCTGGAATCAAAGGTGTGGCCACTACACACCCTTAGTCTTAACTCACACGCCCATAATCTCAACAACTGCAATCCACCCCTCCAGGCCAGACCCCAATCCACCAACAGTACATGGCTCCATAGACAATCCTTAACATTAAAAATACATGAGGCTTTTGGAGGACACTCCAGATCCTAACCACAATACATATTAAAGGTATAACTATGCATTTTGGTTTTTCCCCCATTGTATTGATATGTATAAGCACAAAAGTTAAGGTTTACAATGAAGTTGGGCATTTTCTGCACATATGTATCTTGTCATGGTGACAAGGACTTCCCCACACTTCTTTTGTCCCTCCCCCTTTTATAATTTGAATTACTCACCAAGGTAGCACACTTTTTGATCTGTCACACATACAACACAGCAATGTATGTCTGTACTGACATGTTTATAAGTTACATACTTAGTTACATACAGAATTACTTCCTGAATTTTGTTTTAAATATAAACTATTTACAAAATATAAATAGTTGAGTTAGAAACAAAAATAAGGCCAATTGTCATATATATATATATATATATATATATATATATATATATGATTTATATCAAAGTCATTCCTTCTTCATATGGCTTGCAGTCACTGTTTATATTATTTTCATTTCACCACAAATCCATTTTATTATAAATAGGAATTCTGCATACAAATAAATTGCTTGTCTATTCAAGTAGTAAATTGTTATGGGAACTGAATGATAACACCAGTGGATATTGAAGTAAAGAACATCTTATCTTGTTCTATACATATGTTGCAATTCGTTAAAAAATACCATTCCAGCCATTGAATTCATCAGATTTTAACACACTAGTTTATAGATATAGAAAAATCACAAATATAAAAACATAGCTGGAAAATAATTGCTAATATATAGATATGGAAAAACATGTATCTCAATATGAAACTCTTCATAAACAAATCACTGGATCAATTCTTAGAATATACGAAAAACTACATATTTTCTAATTTTATTCTTTAGTGACAAAATAAGTTTCGTGTAGTACAAAGACTCAAAAATATATATTTAGTAGTAATTTATTATTTAGAAATTGCCATGGCACTTTTTTGCTCTCATATTTAATTCATCAGTTGAAATTAAAATATAATGCTACAATCTATCTTATACTCTTTTGATTTTCCATACAGAATAGATATGGGAGTCAACATGAGTTTGTTCTACCAATTTTGTTGAATTCATAACTAATAATACACTGATGTCCATGCACACGCAAACACACACACACATAAACTGCTAAGGTTTGTTTCCAAGTTGACAGGAGGGATAGAATGGAATCTTACTAGGTTAAGTTTGTAACGTGTTCTTTTGCCAATGACAGTGAAAGCTATCTGATTACCTTTCAAAATCCTAAATTCAGAGGCACTTATTATACACAATATTAGCCAGGCAGAAAAGAGGGACATTTGAACTTAGCATCAAGGAACAAGGAAGAAAACGCTTCACCTGAGCAGCATTCAAATAAGTTGGAAAACTTCAAGCTGGCTTGAGGTGCCACTAGGGGGGAAAAGTATTTTTTACTTTCACCTTTTCTCTTTACTTAAAAGAACGTATATATATATATATATATATATATATATATATATATATATATATATATATATATTGATTATACTGACTACTGAATATTACTAAATCTACTTGATTTTCGGGTTTCTTTTGGAAAAATAGAAAATGTATAATTTATCTATTATCAGGTAAAACAATAATGATTTTGATATTGGAGTTTCTCTATTGGAATTTCATAGTATTTGAATGTCTTCTTTTTATTTTTATTGAAATATAAATGACTGAAGCAAGTTCAATGTTAAAATTTCCCAGACATTAAAATTAAATTAGCAGGACTTTTTAAAAATCCACTCATTGATTTATCACTACATTGATAGCATATATTGTTTCATATATATATTTTGCTTAAGTTTGACCCTTTTTTTGAGACAGGGTCTTGCTTTGTATCCAACGCTGACTTTGAACTCATGACAATCCTCCTGTTTCAGCCTCCAGGCATCCACCACCATGCCTGGTTTATGTGGTGTTATGGAATCAAACTCAGGTATTTAGTGCTTGCCAGGCAAGTGCTTTAACCATTGAGCTATTAAAATTGAAATTTTTAAAGAGAATTTTTATGAACTGCATAAACATGTTCTCTCAAAATTTATAAATTGAAATTTTAATCCTCAGTGGAATAGTTTCAGGAAGAAGGGACTTTCCTAAGCCACTAAGTCATAATAGAATTCTTATAATGAGATTAGGAATCTTTTTAAGAAACAGAGGACAGGACTGGCTTCTCATCAATACTTTCTATTTTGCTATGATATAATAAAGACACTGCCATATGCAAACCAATTAGAAAGTCCTCAGTAGATACCAGGTGAACTTTGTTGTTGGAATTTTGAGCCCAGGACCATGAGAATTAAGTGTATGTTAAGTATTTTTATTAAATCAGCATAAATTGACTAACAGAAGAATTGTTTTTCAGGTAAATGTGCATCGATGTACATGCATATGTTCACTATGAATATATTAGTAATACTGATTTATTCATACTCTTATTTGGTTAAGAAGCCTCCACTTAACTTCTGTATTTCATGAATACTTTTCTAGATGTTCTAACCTTCCAGCTAGAGAAATGATTTTATTGTAATCACAGTAATTTACATAGGGTCAACATAATAATTGTTAATTGAGATAATGATCTTATCTGATAGGTAAAATGATGGACATTGTATACTTTCCATTATTATGCCCAAAATAGTTTTATTTTGTGTGTGTGTACAGTGTGTTTGAATGGCTCTGCATAAGTTATGATTTTTCAGGAAGAAAAAAGATCCTCTACCTGCTGTGGTATTTCCTTCACTATTGATATGCGACATGACTTTTTTTTATGAACCTGCTTACTGTATGGCATACTGTCTGACATCTGCCAGTTTGTCAAAGAGGAAGATGGTATGGTTATATATATATATATTTTTAGGATGGTCAGCGATAAGCATTTTTAATTCATCTACTTGCACTTGTGAGCGACTTTGTTGGACCTGATGCTGGCTCATACCTGTGTAGAAGGTGATTTCAAAAATGAATAAATAAAATAAAAACAATAGTGATGACCATGATGAACTGGCTAGCTCAGGTGGGGGATCTTCTTTTTCCTCTAGAGAAAAACACACTCCAGTCACAACACATTCCACACATCCAACTTTCTTGTGATGTTGTCACCTAACAGTCCCCAATTATAAGGCATCTTACATGTCATTCATTCACCTTCAAGACTTGGTGGATGTATTTATCTGATTTACTGTACTTCCTTCTCTCCACTTCTTTCAAAAGGTTCTCTTCTGTTTTCAGTCTTTTGCGGTTTATTTGTAATATAATAATTTGTGCAAATAATAATCACAATTGCAATAATAAAGCAATAGTGGACATATCCTATTAGAAAGAAAATCTGACATAGACAGAGGTTATGGTCTTCGGTGTAGAATATTTTAAGTAATTAGAAAGACACAATTAAGAATTGGGGAGCATAGTGAGGTAATTTTGAAAATAAATCAGTTGTTTAAATTATTTGTTTGTTTGTTTGTTTGTTTGAACATAGTTTTGCTCTCCAGTCCAAGTTGGTCCTGAACTCACTATTGTACCCCATGCTGGCCTCAAACTCATGATAATCCTGCCTCAGTCTTCACAGCCCTGGGATTATGGGATTACACACTTGTGCCGACACACCTTGCTTTAGTTTTTTGATGTGGAGCTGGGGAATTGAGCCTAGGACTTTGGGGATGCTAGGCAAATACTCTAAACTCTGAGCTGTGCCCCCACCCCAAGAAATCAGTTTAAAAGAGGGAGAGGGAAAAACAGTGAGTATGAAATAATCTATTTTACTGTCAACTATTCGTAGTTTAAATTGGAAGAGGGGATTTGAGAGGGACTTAAAATATTCGACTCGCACATACTACAGGCCAGGCACAGTGTAGGTTTCGGTAAGTCAGAGATGAATGAAACAGGCATTTTAAACACCTGCCATGTAAAAGAGCTGCTTTCTGTTGATGGTTTATAAAATATAATACAAACATGTAACTTTTTACTGTATTGTAAGACCAATAAAAAATTTAAGACAAGAAAGTACATAGAATAAGACATAAGTGTGTGGAGATGATACTACCTTAATTAGATTTGTCTAAATGTAATATTTTTAAAGAAGCCAGAGGAAGAAAAGAGAGTCACTGGTGAAAGGAACCCTGTCACGGTCTGTCTCAAAGTGTCAGGAGCTTCAGAGCGTTCAGGAGCCAGGTTGGGAGAGTGAAGGAGGTGGGCACGTAAGAAAGAGGAATCAAACCATGAAGAACTCCGTGGCATTACTGACAATTGATGACGAAGATGTTATGGCTTATTTGAGATTTTTTTAGAAGGAGATTTAGTGATACTTTCTGAGTTACTTTTTTAAGTGATTTTCTCTAGTACTTGACTGAGGAAAAAAAGTACAAAAATGTTTTGAAGGATGTATCTGATTTTTAAACAAAAGTACATTGAAATGTTTGAACCTCATAGATTCTAAAAACTAAGTGATTTTTTTTTTTACTTTTAAAAGAAAGAAATCAAGCTAAAATTTTAAATTGTGCCATGTAGTTAGAATAAAAGGATAGTTTAATAGATGTAGCATGGATTTGAGGGTCAGTCTAACCTATAAGTGTAATTCAGCTTGTTCTCTTCTTAATTCTGTAGCTTTAGATGTGTTACAGGAATTACTGGAGACTTGTTATTGTACCAAAAGCTTAAAATAATAATCACTGAGATTGTTTTTGTACGGATTTGCAGGTTAGAGTGATACTCAAAGCATCTATTCCAGAAGACAGTGTCAATAAATGTGGTTTCTCGTTGTCATGAATGGCCAAATATGTTGAACAACAAAAAGAGAAATGACAATAAGACATGAATTTAATTTTGTACATAAATGTTAACTATGATATTTCCCAGCTACAATAGTTCAGAAGAGGCAGAATATAAGCAGTTAAAATAAGAGACACATTAACAGAGATGCGATATTTCTATCCAGGCCAAGGAAAAGTAACATGACAACCCAATCATAACCACGACATGAGATTTCCCCCTGGTCCCTTGCCATATTTGAAAAAAAAATTGTCCTTTCATTTCCAGAGACAAGGCAATAAATAACAGATTATTGAATATTTTTTATCAGAATGTTCAGAATAATACTCATTACTTTCAGATAAATTAACTATTTAACTGAGGCAAAAATTATTCCAATTATTCAGTTAATTGCCTTTGTTATGCATTTGACTTTCCAGGTGTTGATATTGGTTCAGCCTAGTAATTCAAACTTCTGTTTCTTTTGTTCTCCCGCGTGTATCAGTTGGAGAATATAACTACTTCTCCCTGTAACTTTGGTCTTTTCCATGTCCTTTCTTCCCTGTGAATCGAATCAAGCTTAAGCTTGCTTACACTCATTTTCTGTTTGTCACTCGCAACACTGAAGATACGGTCTTCTATCTCAGAATAGAATGCACACTGGAGGCTTAGTGTTTAGAAGCAAGTAAAAAAAGTCAGAGAGAGAGAAAGACCCTTCAAATAGAGAACCTTGTGCAATTAGTATAAAAGAAGTAAGTATTCAACAATATTTTTTTTCTTTTTGAACAAGAGGACAAGCAAAACAGAACAACTGATAGATATATATTTGGGGACTTGAGATATGATTTATCTTCACTAAGTCAAGCGTTAAGTACCAGATTCCTCAGCACCACATGAACAGGAGATGTTGGTACATGCCTGCAATCCCAGAACTTGGGAAGCTGAGGCAAGAGGACTGCTGTGAGTCCAAGGCCAGCCTGGACTCCATAATGAGTTCAGGACCAGCTTGGGCTACAGACTAAGACCCTGCCTCAAAAAAAAAAAATGAAGTACTTTTAAGCAATGAATTTAATTTATTAAATTTTCCCATAAAATTAGTTGCCTTATATAAATTGTGCCTAATATAGAGGAAAATTATCTTTCTGTTTTAAGTGTATATGTGTGATTGTGTGTAATAAAGAAGTAATAAAGAAGAAAACATGAAAATGCCTGATGGTGATTTGACTTTGTTAAGTGAATATTTTATAGTATGATTCATTAAGTGTACAATAACATCCAAATGAACACTATCGATATGAGTTCATATGAGCATTTCTTGAAGTATGTCCTCTGGAATTTAGTCTTAGGGTTTTATAAAAAATGTCCTGTGATCATTTGCATTTGAGAATGTCTATCTTCACTAAGTTTCATCTTCACATGATTTTATAGACATTGGCAATGATTACAAGATTGAATTCTTTTGATACTTGTCACAGAAAATAATGTAGGCAAGGCTATTTTTAAAGAAAATCCTGGCTAAGAACAAAATTTTAACATTTTGTGTGTCTTAAAGAACCAATTGGCTTTCAATACTTATTTATGAATTTGTAAGATTCCATCCCTAAAACTGAAAGATTTGGGCTAAGCATGGAGGGTGGTCAGCATTTATAAGGCAACACAAGCAAAAACAGGAAACGGTGGAGTACAAAAAGCTGATTGATTAACATCAGGTCATTTCCACTTGTTTTCCCTATACCAGGGACGACAGAAAAGACTTCCTTATGAGGTCTTCTCAGACTGGCTGGGCCACATTTGATTGGTTACTGTGGATTTTTTTTTTTTTTATGACAGCTGTATTAATTTTGTTCCAATAGACTCAGGCAGAGTAATACAAAATGGTGATCCAAAAACGATTTCCTATGAGTCATATTAAGCAAATATAACATGTTCAGTATTTATTTTTGGAGGCAGATTTGTTTTTTGTGCATCATATAAAAAGAAATTGTCCAGTCCTGTTGCTCATGCCCATGCCAGTCTAGGCAAGATGAGAGAGAGAGAGAGAGAGAGAGAGAGAGAGATCTCTCTCTCTCTCTCTCTCTCTCTCTCTCAATGCTCCAGACCTCGAAGAGATCAGCATCTATTTGAGGAAACCAAGGTTATTTAATATTTACGAGAAAGTAGAAATTAGCTCTAATATCGGGGTCCCACCTCCTGGGCCAGGTATCAGTCTGTGGAATTGGGAGCACCAGACCACTGAAGCTCTACCTCCTAGCAGTGTTCCCCAATTAAGTTCTAATGACGTGAATCTCTCATCTCCTCTCAGCGTGCTCCTATTAGGCTCTAATGCCATTACTGGTCTGATTAGAGGCCACGCTTCACTTCTCTGTGCCTTGGGAGAACGCTCTTCAACTAATTTCATCCCTTATGTCAAAAAAGTTGGCGAGCACTGCTCAAAAGAATTAAAGAGTGCATATACAAGAAGTAAGGAACCTGGAAGCCCACGAGTTAATTCACTTAGATTAAAATAGTTATTCATGCCTATGAAAGTCTAATTATTGTTGCCAAAGGTCAAAACTTTATTATAAAGTGGATATATTAGTAGTCACTAATTAAATGTAACTTATATTTTTAAACAAAGGCAAATGAGCTAAAAACAATGGAGGCATCCTGTTCATTTGGGTCATCATAGTAAGATGCAAATCCTTACATGAGTTTTGGGTTGGTAGATGAGGAGGACCATCGAGATACAAATCTACCATGCTGTGATCCACCAGAATTGCACTTTCTTTCTAGACTAGAAAAGGGGCACAGGTGATCTCACTATAAAACCTTGCTACAAATGAAAGCTGAATTGTGAAATAAACTCATGATGGCTATAGTCTTCTCCCCATGGAGACATTTGCATCACAAAAAAAAAACATCCTCATCAGTGGTCTTCTCACTGTTGCTATAGATAGAGTCAGCAGAGGAAACAGGGGTTGAGGGTCTCTGAACAATGTGTTTCCAATTTATCTCCATTTTTATCAGCAATTTTTATTGTCCTAAACTAGAAAAAAAGAATTCAATATAAATATTAACAAAATATATCAGTAATTGCATTCAGCTTTAAACTTTTCAGCTATATGACTTTAACTTTTTGTGCAGCTGCAAATTTATCTTCCTTACTTATCTACTGGACACCTTCAAATGCTATTTTTAACAAATCTCATTATTTTTATTTACATGTTCTAAGTTTGAAATGTTTTATTTAAAATGGACTGAATTAATGTTAAACTTAGTTTTGAAAAGAATAAACTCAAATGTTTTAGGAAATGAATCACATGATTTATTGCTTTATTCATAGCTAAGAGAATGGGTGCATAAACTAGTGTTTCTAGGTGGGGAAAATGTATTATTTCTTTTATGCCATTGACAATGATGTAGGATGTTTTCAATAAATATATTTATATCAGAGTGCATCTCTGATCTTTATTTTTCAGGAGTTACACATTGAGGAATAGTGTGGAAGCATCCTACTTCATACATATTTGAAAATATTTTGAATAATTTTGGGAAAGGACAAACTGTGCTTGAGACACAGGGTCACTGGAAATTTCCAGTGATTACCTTGATGATGAATATGTGACTGCTTCGTATTTGATTTCCAAAAGCCTCATTTTCCTAAATGTCAAGGAATTTTTCTCCTTAAGAATTACTTGGCAGTTGGTTTTTGCTGTCGCATTTCTTCCAAATTACATGTTGTCTTCAACAACATTTATTTATCAGAGCAGGTTGAATGTTCCATTAAAACCCTTTCCTCTCTAATCATATCTTTATTTATGTAAGCTTTCTATTACCTGTCTTCTATGTTTTTGCCACTTTTTTGTAGAAAGTATTAGAATAAGGACTCCTCACTTCTGTGTGCTCATAAAATACAGAAGGTTTCTTACATAACATAATTAGCTCTTTCAACACTAGGCAAAAGGTAAAAACAAAACTATTGCAGTTATGCTGTGCTTAATTCCAGTAAAGGAGTAACACAACTTTCAGCAAAATAATTTGATGACACAGAACAAGCTGTCTTGTAGCATAAGACAGAAGAGACGGCTACCTGAAAAGGAGCTTTGAAAGCTAACAAAAATAATAAGCTATGCAAAACACTTGTCCTTTCCCAATACTGGTATATTGCAAGAACATTTTCAATTTTCTTTTTTCATCAGATGAAGGTTAGATCTTGTATCAGTGTACAAATACATTGAAGTTCTTAAGCAAAGAACAAATAGTTCTTATTGAGCTACACAGAATTGTGGTTCTGCAGTCAAAGTCGGATGAATGATGAAAGACCTTGAGAATACGGATAACATAAGAGAGAACCCGCTAGTATCTGCCGGAGAAGCTCAACTGGTCTAGGTAGCATGGGATATCAGGAAGAGCAGGAAGAGATGAGGATTTGGACACTAACAAGTCTTGGAACAGAACCTAACTGTCATTAAACTCAGGAATTGGTGATTATATTTTTTTTCCTCCTTTCATATAACTCAGACCCGATTCACTGTAATTTTTAGTGTAAGCCTGAGTCAACTTTTTTTCTCTTTCCCCAAATCTCTGGCACACAGATTTGAAATTGTTGTGGAACAGTTTGGTATTGTTTGGTGCTACTGTACCAGGAATGTTCATTGAGATTGGTCATAAAATTATAATGCTATATACTGAAATGAGCAAAACATGCTCAATAATTAATTTAACATGACACAACAATCACCAGATTGTGTTTGGATACTACAATGCAGAAACACTTTAATTTTTTATGTCAAGTCATTCACTCCATCCATAGGTGATTTCTCGAAGACAAAATAGGAAATCTTGCCCATGGATCACCTACATGACTGGTGTAACAAACGACATCTTGTGTCTCATACTTTATTACCAAGCCATGGTTGTGAATTCCTCCATCCTTAGTAAATCCCCATTCAAGTGCCCTGTTCTTTTAATCAGTCTGTTTTTATTGCTTGCACCTAAACAATTCTACAGTCGTATTCTTCAAATAATCAAGAGAGAATGAAGCAATATGGGTGAGGAACAGCAAAGGCAGAAATTCAAGTTTCTTTTAGATTGAGAAAACCACTGTTGCATCTTTACAGTAATCCACATGTCAATGGACAAATTTGTTCTCACTCTTCATATGGCGGAAGAGAATTAGTAGCTTTAAAAAGAATCAAACAGGAAAAATGTACAGGGAATATCATAACCCTTAGCATTTCAAAGGTGAATAAATCTTACTTGAATATTTACAAGGAGATACCGATATGTCATATAAAAACAACATGTGATAGTAATTTAGAGTCAGACATATGTTGGATTAAATCCTAATTTAATTCCACAAGCAATGAAGTGCTGGAAGGTTCTCTCGTATTTTGGTATACTTTATTAAACGGAGACAATCACTTCACCCACTTTGCTGGAGGGGCTATCACAGGAAATTTGACAGGTGTAGTGCCTAGAATATGGTAGTTTTCAATAAATATCATTACAATTTTTCTTTTCACAAGTTGTCTGTTTTATCCCCAAGATAATTCAAAATCTCCACATACAGAAGAATTTTCCTTATGATACTATTTTTATAAATTCTAATCTTTTCCAAAATAAAATAATATAGCAAACATTTATGTAAAATTATGTGTCTAGTATCATGAGAAAATTTACTCAGTACACCAAATTTTTAAATTAACATTAAAAATGCTATGGCATCATAACCACTACTGACCTTGTTTCATAAATGATGGTATAGGAGCAATGTGCAGAAGTTATAGAAATTGTTCAAAATCTTTTTCCAAGAATTCTACACAAGTACAAATGCTCCAGATAAATCTATGTCATTTGTAGGTAAACGAATGCAACTTAAGATCATTGTGCTTAGTGAAATGAATCAGACTCAGAATGTTAAATATCATGTAGTGTCTCTACAATAAGAAAGACAGAGCGTAAATAATAGTAGAATGAAATGGACGAAATGACCCGATTCTGGGGGGATAAAAGAGAGCAAAGAGGGGAGGGAGCGATGAATGCCAAGGTGACACACTATATATGTGCACAAAATTATCAAGTTCATTGTAACCATTATGTATCATGTATACATACAAATAAAAACAGAAAAAAAAAAACTTCAGTGTCTTTAATCACAGCTGCTTTCTGATTGCCTCTCAACTTAATGGCCATTTTTATTACAGCCACATATCTGATACCACATTACTAAAGCTCACTTTCTCCATGTGAGATACTTGTCATACTCCAAGGGAAAAAAAAAAAAGAAAAAAAAAAAAACCTGTGTTCATGAATTGAACAACATAGGACAGGGACGCTGGAATCACCCCAAGCAATATGGCATGCCTGTATAGGCCTTTGATTTTGTAGTCTATTGGGGATTTCTCTTTACCCTAAAACACAGACCATTAATAAAACAAAATTGTTACTTTTTTCAAATTTAATTTAAAATTTTAAAACAAAAATTATCCTCTAATCCTAACTTTTTGGGTGTTTCTTTTTATTTTGGTTTGGGGTAGCTTTTTGGATTGAAGAATGGGGTAAAATAGTGTGTAATTTTATTTACGTAAAGACAATAAGTGTGAGACATATCATTTATTCATATCAGAAATGCTCAGCACAAAAGAACAAGTATAAATATGAAATTGTCCGTAAGGCTTTTTGCTTTTCTAATAGTCTTATGTAAACAGAATTGAAATAAATTGGCATGCCTCACATTGAATGATGCTTTCCTATATTTCTTTCCAGATTTGCAGTATTGAGAAAGCTTCACACTGTCAAATTATACAATTTGTCCTTTGAAATCCATATGGAGGTATTTACTCATACGGCTATACCAGTAGTGATTCCAAATGCAGCAAGTATTAAATGCCTTCAGTATGAAAATTAAAGTAAAAGTTCTTTTTTCATAACATTTTCTGTATCCTTTATGTTAGTGTAAGGTTTTATGGAGAACTATGAAAAATAACATTCTCTATTAAAACCTGTGTGTATTGAATCTAGATTTTTGTGGTGCCTGAGGCTCACATCTTGGAGAAACTCTATTTATTGACAGTTGAATCTAAATTTTGAAAGACTTCATAATGTGTAGATTATGGAAACCCTTGTGCCTTTTTGAATCGTTCACAATTGAAATGAGGTGGCATCTTACAATTTTGTCTACAACATAATGCATTCTGTGAGAGCAAAAACAAAACAAACACGTGTTCTTTCTTATTCTGCCCCAGTGACACTGTGATATTCCCTTTCTGTTTTGTTGTGGATGTTGTTGATTTTTTTTTTTTTTTTTAGTGACTTTAGGGCATCTAATGTGTTTCTGAAATAGCAAACACAAAGCAAAGGTCAGAATTCTATTTATGAAGATAAATTTGTCTTGTCCCCCCCTCCCTTAAGCTGCAGACATATCAGAAAATGTCTGATATGAGATGTTCTGTTTGACCACATAAGAGGAAGAAGGGGAAGAAGAAGAGGAGGAGGAAGAAGAAGAAGAAGAAGAAGAAGAAGAAGAAGAAGAAGAAGAAGAAGAAGAAGAAGAAGAAGGGGAAGAGGAGGAGGAGGAGGAGGAGGAGGAGGAGGAAACAGTAGAAAAATACTTACCGTCTAGATTTGTTTTAGTAAAAAACCATCTCTGAGTATTTCTAGTTCACTTCATAGTTAGGGGCTATGTTCAGAAAACCCACTACTGCTTGTGTGGTCCAAGTTACAATAATCATCAATTGCCTTGAATGTGGCAATTTTCATCTGCTTCCTACTCTGCCTGTTGACAGTCTGGTGTTGACAAAGCCAAGCTATCTCGAAATATGAGGAGGTCTCCGAGTGACTCTCATCTCCAATGCTGGGAAGCAAGTGTCCTAATCACTACTCAGCAGATCTACGTGATCTCTCCTACTGTCCCACACCCCTTGGTCTTTTGGTCTCACTTTCTGCTATTCTCTCGTTTACTCATTCAATTTCAGGAAAGATGGGGTTCCTCAAGAGCACTGTGTGATCAATACACTCTTTCCCAATTTACCCTCACGGTTTCTTCTCTACATCTTTGAGGTCTTTGACAACTCGCTAAGGTGCATGCGGACTGTATACATCCCCATGTAACAACTCTTACTCTTGGTCAGAAGGTCTTTTTCCACAGCTGTCAGCACCTTTATAGAAGTTGATATTGAGCCTGGTACTGTGCTAAGTGCCTTTACTGCCACCTGCCTAGGAGACTGAGAGAGGACGTTCACCTGAGCCTAAGCGTTTATGGCCAAAGTAACATGCTGAGACTGCTTCCAAAAAATAACACAAAAATTTAACGATTCATGCTATTCTTTGTCAACTTACTCCTCTAATGAACATGATGACAGATTTTATTCTCTATATTTTGGTACATTTTAATTCTTTGGCATTGCACTTAGGATACAGTATATACACAGGAAAAATTTATGAAATTAATGAATGAACACTGTTTTCTCTCCCCTCGACTTCTCCTTCACAACGTTTTGTGAGTCGTTTCTTCTCGCTGCTCTAACCTCTGGATGTTTTTGCATCTAACACTTTACCTTTTCTTCCTTGTTCTTTTTGACCGCTTGAATTTAAAGTACCTCGGATACATTACTGCCTACAGCTTTTCCTCCACCCAGAGCCCTACATTCCTCCCTTTCTCCAGCTTCCGTAGATGTGCTTCAGTTCTATCTCTGTCAGAAGGCACTGCTTTTCTTGTGGAAGTTTAAAAGCTAAAAAGTAGCTGAGGAAAATGTAAAAGTAGCCAACTGAATCCCGGATAGCTTTGCATTTTACCATTGTGTCCCAACTTTTCCAGTGTGTTGGTTTATTGATTCATTAGTTATTTGTCCTACATAAGATCTTCTAGCTCCTATTGGGCACTTAATACATAGAATTTAACATACTAATTGAATAAATAAATTACTACAATATAAGTCTATCAGCTTTCATTCTTGTGGTAACAGTTTTACATAATACTGTACTTCTGTTAGCCTTTACCCAAAAAGCCATTACCTAAGCAAGATTTCTTTTTTTATTAACATATCACCTAAAATTGTCACATGATTATTTATTCGGTATTTTTCTGTTGTGGTGAAAAGCACTGAGGCATGCATGCTTGAACTGTGTATCAGAACTGCAGGCATGCATCTTGGGTGTCTCAGCTCTTATACCACAGTACGTTAGCAGAGTTATTTGATTTTTTTTTTTTTTTACCTTTTTGTTTTGTTTTGTTTTTGAGACAGCGTGTGTAGCTCTGTAGCTCAGGCTGGTCCTGAACTCACTATGTATCCTACGCTAGTCTTGGACTCATGGCAATCTTCCTGCCTCAGTCTCCTGAGTACTTGGATTATAGGTGTGTGTCACCACACCCAGATTTATGTGGTACTGGGGAATTGAACCGAGAGCCTTGTGCTTACAAAGCAACCACGTTGACCACTGTGTCATTTCTCCAGCCTGATTATTTAGGTCTTGTTGTTCAACAAATTCAAAGTCTCAACCCATTGTTTCAATTCTCCACATCTTATTGGATATTCTGGGAATTTACCTAAATTCCAAACTACTTAAAATTTTGCTTGATCAAAGTTTCAAAAACATCATTATCTTTAAGTATAATTTTGAGAATCCTATTCATGAGTACAAATGGAACCTGCTTAATCTACACCATCAAATTATATAATGTATACAGTACATACTAAAATAAGTAAGATGAATACTAAAAGTTTTTAAATATGAGATATGATAATACTTTATATGATATGCTAAGCTAATACTTTAGTTAACTCATTAATTTATAAAACATTTTTCAGTTTTTATTTGGATATGAATTTCTATTTATGAGAATTTTTGGTAGAGAATACTTATTTTACTTGAAGCATAATATACATATCATCTGATATATTATTTGATGAATACCTTATAATTCTGATTACTTACACTATTCGGCATGTTACATTATCTAAATATAATGGGAAAACTATGATATTCAAAGCTTACAAAACAGAATATGAGAAAATTATGGGTATTATGCATGGGGGTAAAAAGAGTTTTTTTCTTACTAAAAATGCTATACTTTTTAAGAAAAATAATCAGTTTGTAATTTTCATCATTTTACTTCAAATTGTGAGGCATCAGTCTATAGTAATATGGAGGGTTCATTTGTAATCTATCAATTTATTATTTTTAAAATCTCATATAGGAATCAAATTTAATGACTGAAATAAGCTTGAATTCCCCTGAAGCAAGATAGTTTTGTACAAAACAATTTTTCAAAATCTAAGTCGTGGTACATTGGTGACTAATAAAATGAGCCTAGAGAGTCACATCAAAGGTTTCACAAATGAACTATAAAATAATAGATGGGGGAAGTACAATACCGTGGATTGTTGAAGCCGATTGCTCATAATACTGTTGGGAAAGTTTTGATTCTGTAATATCTCAGTATCTTTCTACTTTTGAGTAAGTGACTCACTGGAGGAGACTTGGTGCAACAGATGAAGTCACAGCTCTCTGTATTAAAAATACGCCAATTTCACCCACTCTTGATCCATGTACCTTTGATGCAGTGGCAGCGGGTAGGTAAGCTCTGCAGTAGGTTTGTTTACGCAGGGACTTTGAAACTTACAGAAGTGGGGTAAAAACAAGAGCTGAATAAAGAAAGTATGCACAATTTAAGAAGTGTGGATATTTTTCAGATGTCATCTGAGAAGCTAGAACATAAATGGGAAGAGATATTTCACCTCACTTGTTCATTGAGTTTGCTCTAGGGTCCATTTTCATCTATCAGTCATTCTTTGATCCTGTCTTTTCTCAAGCCCAATTCTCATGTTTCCTTATTTCTTCTACTGGAAGGAAAATGAGATCTCAAAATATTTTATTTTTCTGCTGAAATCACCCTAGATAGCTATTATCATCTGCAACACAAAATATTATATTTCAGTATTTCTGGAGTCTAAATATTTCTCATCTTATGTGTTGAAAATTTAGACATCAAGCAACAATGTATTTACTCTCTTATGTTATTAAAACATTTGAAAATAAGGTACTAAATGTTCCTTTTTCCCTGTTTTGAAATTTAAGAAGATTTATCAAAAATTAGTAATTTTAATTATGGTTACATAAACAGCTATCTGTACAAGGAGGAAAAAATTAGCTGAAGTGCTGCGTTGCACATTAGTTAATGAGTTTCTGTGTTAAGCGTACACATAGAGAAGTTGACTTAGCTAACAACTGTTTATTATGTTAATGTTAGCTATTTCAGCATTCTCGGTCACCAAATCTAACATTGAGAAGAGTGATTCTAGTAATTAGAGAAGAAACCTTTCTTGTGAGAAGTTAGAAATCTAAAAAAAGATATCTAAGTTGTCGCATCATAAATTGATCTAATTTGTGATGTGCAATAGATGTAGGGTTGCACATAAAACGGTAATTTTAATTGTATACATTTGAGAACCAAAATGTATTTGCATTTGCAAAGACTTATGAAAAATGCTCATGTAACATCTTATTTACATAATAATAATTATTATGCTATTAATTGTTCTTTTCCTCATTCATTTCCTGAAATCTTATTATATTCATTTCCTTATCAACAACAAAAATTAGCATTTAATTATATTGTTTTATACATCCTTTTGTATTTACTGTCAAGGAAAGTAGTATTGTATTTCCTTAGGCAGAAGATTTATTTTACAAGATTCTTTTTTTTTTTTTTCATTTTAGTTGAGTGTGAAGTATCCACTCTGAGATTAAGTGGTACTTATGGGTTTAAATATTAGTCTTTGAGATAGGAAATGAGAATATTTTACATTAATGTATGACAGAAAATTTTATTTAAGCACCCACATCAAGTTATGTTAAGTCTTTTTGATGTTATTCTTTCAAATATACACACAAGGGACCACTGTGAGTTTGGTTCTTACATATACTAAGAGGATGAGATAGTTAAAACTTCTTGAGAAACTCATTGCATAACATGCTTGAAAACTTATAACAAAAAGTAGGGTATTGAATACTTTGTTTCTGTTCCTAATCTCATAACAACAAATTATGATCATCGTTGATAAAGTCTGGAGATTTGATTATTTCTCAAAGAAGTGATTTTTTTCTAATTTTGCCCCCTTAGAAGAAGAATATGACAGGCAAAAGAAAAAGAGGAACAACATTATGAGATTGAAAATGCATTATTTTTTACATTTTCTGTTAACATTTAGTATCTTAAAGTGTTTGCTATTTTGGTATTGTCTTCGTTGGATTAAAGTTTAGAAGACAAAGTCCTCCTTTCAAAAAAAAGTGAAGCATTTTCTGCCTCTCCAGAATAACAGCTGTTAGATTTTTTTGGGGGGAAAGGGGAGTTGCTTTGTTTGGTTCTGCCAATTCTGTATGCCTACTTTGTCTGATATTAGCTGTGAATAAATTGAAGAATTTAAAGAAATAAGTTTATATGGATATTTTGGGAGCAGTCATCATTAGTTTAATAACTAGATTTCTTCTAACTTATAAAGGGTCAAATAACATAGTAAGTTACTTGATATAATGAATGCCACCTGGCTAATGATAATTACATTATTCACAGACAGGCACATGGATCATTTGAACTAATTGAAAATATCTTTAATAGTTAAGGTGGGGTATCAACTCTTAACATATTGGTGTTGGTACTCACTAAAGAGATGCTTTTGTGGGAGGGACATGGTCATGGGATCTGTATTTGGTTTCTTGCTCATTTTTCTCTGGCATTTTTACCCCAAGGAGCTTTGCTCAGGTATACTCTTCTTCCATGATGCTTGTTCCTTAGATCTTGACAACCATGGGATAAATTCCCTAAAACTTTCAGCTGAATTAAATGCCTTCCCCTTTAGCTGGTATCAGTGGGTATTGTGTTCCATAGCACAAAAGCTATTTAATGCAGAAATGTGGTGATGGAGAAGAGAGATCATTGCCATGGGTGTACCGGAACACGGGGTTTAGAAAACTTTGGAACTGGTGAAGAGTTTAGAAAGGTCTGGAGAAGCCAACTAGAGAAGCTTTAGAAGGTTGTTAAAATAATTAGATGGATGATTCTGATCAGAGTTTAGATGAACAGAACCTTGAAAGGAATGTGGACTCTAAAGCATTGGCAACAGTAGTTCTAGTTAGAAACATGTCACCACTTTGGCAGCAGGTCAAGGTGCCATAGGTCTTACAATCTGGCAGAAAATATGTCTGTGTTTTGACTGTGTCCTTAGATTATGTAGAATATGAACATAGAAGATATTCCACTGCATGCAATTGAATAGAGGAAAAATACATATTATCATCTGAATAGATGCAGCAAAAGCCTTTGATAAAATGCAGTATCTCTTTCTCATCAAAACTCTGATGAAAACCGTTGTAGAAGGATCTTATCTCAAGCTGATAAAAACAATTTATGAAAACTCTACAGCCAACACCATTTTAATGCAGGAAAACTGAAAACTTTTCCCCTCAAGTCAGAAACAAGAATTGAGTGACCACTGCTATCACTTCTATCAAGATAGTGCTCAAAAAATTAGAACAATCAGCCCATAGGATGAAATAAAGAGAATATGGAAATATAGAATAGGCAAGGAAGAAGGTAAACTATTCCTGCCTGTGGATGACACGATCTTTTACATAAAGGACCCCAAAACTCCACCCGAAACCTCTTAGAGCTAATAAAAACTATTCAGCCAAGTTGCAGGATATAAAATTCATGTAAATATCAATAATATTCCTGTACAATAACAAAGAAAACACAGAAAACTTCAGAAAAATTATTCCAATCACAGTCACCTCGAAAAAATTAAATATCTAGCGTTCAACCTAACAAAGCAAGTGAAAAACCTCTATGCTGAAAAATATAATACTCTGAAAAATATAAATCAGAGATTTTTAAAAAGTGGAAAGACATCCCCTGTATCTGGAAAGGCAGAACCAACATTCTCATAATGATCACACTATCTAACCTGATATACATATTCAATGCAATATGCGTTGTACAACAATGCACAACACCGACAACATTTTTCACAGAACTAGAAAAAAAAATATGTGGCAATGTATGTGAAACCACCAAAGATCAGGAATATCCAAAAAATTCTAAGCAACAAAATAAAAGCAAGAGGCATTCCAATAACAAATATCAAATTATATTACATGTCAATAATGATTAAAAAGACACATAATATTATCACAAAAACCGACAAGGTTATCAATAGAACATAACTGAAGATACGTAGACACCACGAATACTCTCAGCCATCTCATATTTGAAAAGGGCTCAAAACCACACTGAATTAAAGATAGCATCTTTAAAAAATGGTGTTGAGAAAACTAGCTAACACCATTTAGAATAATGAAACTAGACCTATATCTTTCACCATGCACTAACTTCAAATAAAATTGGATCAAAGACTTAGACATTAACACGGAAACACTGAACTTTTTGGAAGAAAAAATTGTCAAGACACTTGAAGACGTAGGGCTTTTTCAATAAAACATCTAAAGCACACAAGTTAAAGCCAAGAATTAACAAATGGGATTTTATCAATTAAAAAAAAAAAAAAAAAAAAAAAAAAAAAAAAAAAAAAAAAAAAAAAAAAAAAAAAAAAAAAAAAAAAAAAAAAAAAAAAAAAAAAAAAAAAAAAACTTCTCCACAGCAAGGAAAACAATAACAGTGTGAAGAAGACAATGGTGAAATAAGAAAAAAAATTTTTTTCCAGCTATGTCTCAGAGGACTATTACCTAGAAAGTACAAAAAATATATACAGAAGAAGGAACCTCCAAGCAAAATATTGGAATCTGAAATAAATAATCGGTTCTCAGATGAAGTCCAAATAGCCAATAAACACATGAAAAAAATGTCCATCAACTTTAACCATTAAAGAAATGCAAATCAAAAGAAAGCTGAGGTTCTATCTAACTCCAGTAAGAACGGATGGTATTAAAAACTCAAAAAAACAACAAATGCATGCAAGGTTCTGGGGGAAAGGACACCTCCTGTATTGCTGGTGGGACTTTACGCTAACACAACCACGATGGAAAACAGTATGAGATTCCTCAAAAAACTGCGAATAGACATGCATGTTGACCCAGATATCTCTCTTCTGAGTATCTTTCCAAAAGAGTTAAAGACATTACACAAGAGTAATCCACACATATCTACGTTTATGGCAGCATGACATATAAAAACCAAATCTTGGAAGAAGCCGATATGTCCCAAAAACAGATAAATAAACAAAGAAGTTGTAGGATATTTACACAATGGATTACTAGTCTCCCATAAAGAAGGATATATTTGAGTCATTCGTAGAAAGACAGCTGTTCCTTGAGACAATTATTCTTAGCGAAATGAATCAGACACAGAAGTTTAAATATCATATTTCTTTCTAATATGAGAAAAGAAAACCATAAAGAAAGTAAGAGATAGAAGAGAGTAAGAAGAAAGACTTTGTGAAGAGAGAGAGGGGACTTGGGGGAAGAGGTTGAGGGGCCAGGAAAGCGAAGGAGCTGTGATATGTACATAAAAATTATATAAAGATATTATACAGTAAAAACATTAAAATAAATGGATATAGTGTAGTGAATATATATAGTAAAAATTCAATGCACTGTAATAATTTTCCATCTTTTTTGAACCATTTTTGTCTCCTCAGTGTGGATCTGGATAAAAGCTAAAAGATTACTTACTTGACAGATTGATCATGGCGCTGCCTTGAAATTTTCTCTGCCAGATTAATTAATCCACTGTCCTTAATCTCACTTGCAGTGAAGTCTCAGGTCAAGGGCAAAATCTTGACATTCTGTTTGCTAGAGCGTGGCATCTGTGGCTTCCGGCCTCAGGAGTCTCACCTTTCCAGTCTGCACTGTGTCTGCATTCAGGTGTTCTGAGCTCTGCAGAGAATTTCCCATCAAGCTCTGCTCACAGTGGTCTAAGGCATCTCTAAAACTTTCCATACTGTTTCTGAAAACCAGTTGTGAACATTTCTAAACATGTGTTCAAGTACAACACAGCAATAAACCTTCTTCTCTGGTAATAAATTCTTAGTTACTTTTCTGTTGCTATAAAAGAGTACGTAACATGCACAACTTCCAAATGCATGAAGTTTTGGTGAGACATTCCCAATCTATACCACAGATGAGATATATTTTTAGAGATATATAAGCTAATAGATGTATGCATGTGCTCCTTTTATATATTAATATTATATTTATATGCTTAACATATGTAGAAATATTTTAAAGCTTATCTTGCACAATTGGCTGAAAATTATTTCTTTACAAATTATCTAGCAAGAGACCACATTCACAAAAGCACAAGGCGATTTTAGTTTTAGCGTCAGAAATAACTAAATTGAGTAGGCATATTAACACATATCTTTAACTTCAGCCATCTGGGAGTTTGAAGCAGGGGGATTGCCAGTTCAGTCTCATTTTGGATATTTCACAAATCAGTGAGACCCTGCCTTAAAATAAACTGAAATAAAATAGAAGATGAGAATATACATCAAATTAAAGACTGGTGAATTCAATCTCTATTATTTATTATTTATCCATACTGTTATCTCCATCTATTATTTATGCAAGTAATGTTGAAAGAATATACATATTAAAGAAAGAAATTAGAAACAGTTGATGTTGGATAAATAGGATGATAAATACATAGATAGATGGTAGATGGAAATTTATTAGAATTAAAGTATCGGAAGAGAGAGAATCCACAAAGATCATCTAAAAAACAACAAAAGCAAAACAGTGATCTGGTAGTTGCTCATCTAAGAAGCTTGAAGCCTGGGAGGAAGAAGAACCAAGGATACAGAATGAAACCAAGGCTAAAGGCCTGCAAACCCTCTGTAGTGTCCCTGGTGTGAATCTGCATTTGAAGACCAAGGAAACCGAGTCTGGTGCCCCCAGGCAAAGACAGTAAAAGATACACACTCAAGCAGAATGGAGCTTTTCAAAACACACCGATTTTCTTCTTGATTTTTTTTTTCTATTTATTTCACCCAGGCTACACTCCTGGCTGAGTAATGTCACCTGCAAGCAGAGTGGGTCTTCTCCAGTTAGCCCTCTTGCTTGCGCTCCAGTTATCTTTCGAAACACCCAGAAGTGTGCTGTGCTATTCAGCTAGGTGTAGAATAAAGCAATGAACTCAATAGTCTTGTAACTGGTCCTTATTTTAAGAATATTAAGGGCCAGGCTTGGCTAAGCAGGTACATGTGATTATCTTTTACAAATCAGTTCTCATTGAACTGGTCTTAATTTTTTGCTTCAGTTTTAGAATGTCAACAAAATAGGCATTCTGGTCCTAGTTCATGTGGTACTAACACAGGAAATATGGACTCTTAACTCATTTATGACACATTGGTAACAGTGAAAACAAAGCCGACAAAAACACAAATCACAAAGCAGCCGATGTGTGAGTTGTCAGATGATGCCGGCATCCATTTTGGTGCACAGGAATCCATGCATAGTTTGCAAATATTTAAGGTCACGTGTGATATGACTACTCACACAACAGGATTTGCTATTTGTTATGTCACAAGAACAAAGAAAGCACTGGAATTTGCTGAACGACCGAGGAGGATTTTTTGTCGTTGTCTCCCAGACATCACAATGACACGTGACTGTCTGGTGAAATGTTGTACTTGCAGTGGGGTAAACTTTGAAAACCTTAGGTCACCCGGAAGATGTTTTGTATTTTGAAAATCACAAAGATGCAGAGCAATGTGATTACTGTTTGTTATAGTGATGGATTCAAGTGCGGGTTGTGTACACATTTCTTCAGTACAGTATACTCCTCTCAACTTATTGTAGCACGTATGAATAGAAAGACAATATTACCTTTAATTTTGTGGCAAAATAGAGCATCACCAAGTCTACTGCCATCATCAGTGATACAGAAAATGCTTATATGGCAAGAGAAGTTAATCGATTCCCTTAATATGCCATTCAGATGGCTCCAGATAACAGAGTCCATGCTGTGCACACCGGACAATAATGCTTCAGAGGGGACTATCATTCTGTCATGCAAGCCATCAGAAAGTGATAGCAAACAAGTCTCCGCTGCCAGATGTTTGATTTTCTTCCTCACTAAACCCATGAAAGAGAGCTGAGGTGGACAAACAGGTTCACAGCCATTTTCTAACATTAAATCCTGGATTATGAGTTTAGAGCATTTAGAAAGCCTGGGGATACGAAGCAATCCTCCAGCAGCCGCATTCATTCAGACAGCTGGACAAGGAGGAGGCAGGCACCCGCGCATCGGGTCACCAGTTTCATCAATTGAAGAAATCTGCAAATGGTAGCATTAGCAGCAGCACTGCGAAAAGCCAGCCACCAAAATGTTTGCTGGGGGAATCAAATGGTAGCATAATTATTGCTTAGCATTTTCCAACCGGCACAGTTAACCATGTAAGAAAAAATGTCTATCTACAACATGAAACTTTGTAAATTGAGTCTCTTTATTAAGGGCCCTTGTTTATCAGGATACAGTATTTTGCAATGAATTTGTCATAATTAGTCACACAACTAGTTACTTTATAAGGATTTCAGCAATAGCATCTGTAATATTTCATTTGTTTGTAGAAAGTGAGATTTTCAAATTGTTGATTGCAATACTTCATTTTCTTCTTGTCTATGTTTCCAACAACTGCAAACAGTCTTTCAAGAAGGGATAGACAAAGAGGCCATAAATAGGTAGATGCGTCTCTGAAAAAGAATGCTTAGTTTCACTCTGATGGACTAGCCAAGCAAACGGTCTGGTCGTACTCATTATCTTCAAACCATCGTCAAGGGTTTGAATTTTGGACAAAACCGAAGGTTAGGATGCAATATTTAAGATGCGATTAAGAATAGAAGAGCCAAGAGAAAAATAATCTGACTCATCAAAAATTAAAAAGAAGAAAAGAGAAGCAAAGGAAAAGACAAACCTAAAAGCAGCAGTGCAATCCAGGCAGCTGACACAGGAAAACAAGGCCCTGTTTGCAGGAATTTTCAGTGGGACAGACGCACTACAGGCTTTCCCCTTGAGGCTGAGGGAACGGAGGGTTCTGTGATAGAGAGGACGGTAATACACTTTCTCAAGTCAATTATTTTCATAGTCATTTCTTTTGAGGAAGGAATTCAACACATAAACTTTATAATTTCTTCTCCTGATTTCCAACCTATGCGAGCAGCTTTAGCTCCATTGACTTGCTTTCCTAATCCTCAGCTTTCCTCGTATTTGTAGGGATGTTCCTTTCACACCAGTGCTCAGATGTTCTTCCAGTGAAAATCAGATTTCTCTTCCCTCCTTTTCTCCTTTCCACTTGCCTTTAAGATATATTCAAATTTCACTAGACCTTTAGGGGTAAACATGTTGCCAAAGGAAAAATAGACTCATGTATCTAGGAGAGACTTAGGCCAAGAGTAGTGAGACAGTCCCCATGGAATAGGAGGGGTTTTGGTGAAAAGGGGGTAGTTATACGAGCTAGAGGAAGGGAAACTGAACTGTAAGATAAGATAAACATATATGGGCAAGTGTGGAAAATAGACTCCACTAAGGGACACCACTAATACATTCTATTGATTTTTTTTAAAAGTGGGTGTCTGAAAATAAATGTATGATAACTTGAATGTTTAATTACATGCATATAGAAAGTTAAATGGAGTGTCAAGCGCCTAGCTTGTCACAGGAACATACCTTGGTATCATAATGTATTAGCCCTGGTTGATATTTTGAAGAAAATAATAAGAAAACAAATGTGCATGTGAATTGTGAGACTTTTAATTATCCAAATCTGCATTCAAGGAAATACTCCAGGCCATTTAAGGAAAATTGTAATGATAGAGAGATATATAGGTAGGTAGATAGCTCGGAGAAACATAGATTTACGAATAATCACTTACCCCAAAGCTCCTGTCAGCAATAGAACAGTATCTTGATGCAAGTTATTGGCTGTGTTCAATAGATGAATGACTCCATCTTTCTGTAGTTGAGTAACTGTTTCTAAAACCAATTACACATTGATAAGAAAGACTTGCTACATCTCCTGTTCCCATTGTTTGAAATGATGATAGAAGCATGAATCGAACAATTTATATAATTTTTATGTTCCTGTAGATTGAATCCTTTATCCACTTGTCGCCCAACTCAGGTGTTAATTTTCTCAACTAGAGCTGGGTTTGGGGGTGGTGGTGGATTAAAGTTCCTGAAGATAGCTTCGTAATAATTATGATTAGCTATATTTTAAATGACTTTCTTGATGAAAATATTTGTAATTTAAAAATTAACTTTCTCTATGTCCATTTTGCATTTGGTGTATTGTTGGTGTATATAAGGTAAATGGGAACCTGGGTCTTCACCTGCTACATTTACCAGTCACAACAGGGTACACATTTCTTCAAGTTGAAAGTAAGCTTTACTATTCTCTTAACGTCTAGTCTTTTCTTGGTGTGTGGCATATATTAGACACTCAATGTGTTCATGAATAAAGAATTTTTAAGACTGTAGAAATTTGGAAGTTTGTGACATTACTAGATGAAAAATGTATTCCTTTTCTTAGCTTGAATGGCAAACAGGAATCAAATCTCTCAGTCTCCCAAATCGGAAAAGAAGAAGTGAAAGATTAAAAAACCCAAATAAATCATCCTTTTTTCATTCACAAATAAAACTCCTGTGTGATTTACAAGTTAAAGTTTCAAAAATCCCTGATCATAGTGATGAACTGTTTGGAGAGAAACTCGTCATGAGGACACATAAATATGTGAAGAAAGAAATGGGAAACGATTCGGAAATAGACAAGCATGCAGTAAGAGCTCTCAAAAGTGGAACACGTTTATAGAATCATTCAGACATACCTCCAGACACCTAACCGCAGATACTTGCATTTGCAAATTCTTTTTAGCTAAGCTCATTCCACTATCTTTAAGCAGATTCATATCTGAAAGAAAATAGTTTTAGGTAAAAGGTATATGCATTTCTGCAAAAAAACCCAACTACTTAAAACTCTTGTATTCATCTTATATCTATACACTATTTGACCATAATCAAAAATAATAGCCATTTTTAGTATTATTTTTGGAATCATAAATTGGTTTTGACAGTTCGTGCAGAAATTATTTGATTATCATAGTTTGTTTTCAAATCTTGAAGATTAAATAACATGAATATGTGTTAAGCGTTTTGATCTGTAAAAGTCATATACCACATATTTTTCTTACATTTTGATACTATGTTGTTCTATGATTATCTGCTTAGGTAATTATATGAACTTTAACTAGACATGTGTCTGTTGGTAATGGTTGTATGAACATCCTATGAGTTTGAAGAAGCAAATTAAAATTTAAAGTATTTATTCGAACACATTTAGATGTATCATTTTAAATGTGGCAGCATTTTCAAGTGCATGTGATTATTCACTTAGAGGAAGCTTCATAAAAAGAAAAATATAAAAGCATCGTCTTAAATTTCCTCGTGCACTAGTGAGTAAAGAAAGATGTTCTCTTTCATCATATATTAATAGGAGGACTGCAACTATGTCTTCTAGTACAGGTCTGTCCTACAATGCTGTGAAAATATTTCAGGACGTTTGCCACATCATTTTACCATAAGACCGAACTGATTCCAGAAAAGCCTTCTGTAGATAAGTAAAGCAACCTTCTGTCTCTCATAAATCATAATTTGTGTTCCTTATGTGTGAACAGAAGGTGTAGATAAACAAACCAATTTGTGAAAGTTAGCTATTTTCTTTAAATTTTCTATATATTCAGAATCTGCTTATTTCGTCTTTTATTGGCCTCTTGTTCTATCTTGAATATTTATTTTTACTCTACTGAATTATGTTATTGAACTTGATGTTTAGATGTGCTTTGATCTGGTTTGGATGATGTGTAACTGCCTCCACTCCTCACAATTCTGTGCGCTTTGCATTCTTACACACACACACACACACACACACACACACACACACACACACACACACACAATCAGGCACCAACACTAATAGAAACAAAAACGAGTTGTAAGGGGTGGCTGCATGCATGGCTCCTGCAAAGGGTGCTGAGACATGCAACCGAGGCTGGTTCGTGTGAGAGTGGGGCACCCACCGGGTTGATCCTGACACAGCTAGCTTTCCCCGTGTGAACTGAGATGACAGGCGCTCTCGCTGTATGGGTAGTGACAAGTTCTCTGAGGTGGGTAGAGCACATTCAGCCAAGACCAAGCTGTGCATGAGTAGAACACCTTTGGAGGAATCCCACTGTGGTCATCTACCAAGCACAAGCTGGTCTTTTGGTGATACAACTGTTTTTAAATCATCCACAAACCTATACATAACCTCCCACCCTTTCTCTTATAAGTTACGCTAATAAACTTAGCCTTTACTTTGATCTGCTGTTTGTGTCCTGTCCAAGGTGAACGGACATTCGTTCATTCCTGCACAGAAGGTAAAATCAATACATGGGGCCTATTAACTGAAATGTCTGCAAGTCAGGCAGTGATGCAGCTTCTGAGAACTGTCCACTATGCTGGGGTGGGCTTCTAGATATATGTGCTTTGCATGTAGTAGTGAGAAAGCTCTGGGCCTTCAAAGAAACAGCTCCACTTCTCCCCCTCCCTTTTTTTTTTAAAGACCAAGTCCACTAAGTTTTTAAGTTGCCCATGATGGAATTGAACTTGTGGTCTTCTTGCCTGAGCCTCCCAGAACTCTAAGGCCACTTCTAATACATTGTATTAATGATGTTACACAAAATTAGTCTGAATTCAAGGTGATAGAAAATAAATTACATCTCTCAAAATCATATTAAAATCTGAGCTATTTCTACTCCAGGTCATTGGCCAAGATTTAAATCACATTTTAATCTTCTTTTCTCTTCAAAAGATACTTTGATTCCCAATTATTTGGGCTCTTAATTTTACAAATTTGAGGCATTTAATTTCTAAATATCACTATTACTTAAATATGCTCTATATTTTGATCTGTTACTAATCATTTTTTAGCAATAATAAAATTTATTTTTCTTCCTCTCTTTTCTTAACTGAGCAAGGACAGACCTGTACTAGAAGACATTCGCTACCACCTCTTTGAGTAAGTTGTCACAATGCTAATTCCATCATCTCCATAAATACTTACCTCTTTTTCTTTTGCTTAGTTTATTGCTGCAATTTTTACATGAACAAGTCTCCTGAAACATGCAAACTTTTCAAATTAACACTACGTATCTACTTTTACCACAATAATTTGATAAGCATGGAAGCTATCATAGCAACTAACATTCAAAGACATTTAACTGTACCTGTATGTAAAACTTGTGTTAATTGTGGTGGTTAGGTGACCTTCTTATTAAATCTTTCTTTCATTGTGCATTGTACTCTTTCAAGAAGTATCATAGTACAAATATACTTGATGAATCTGTTACTATTGTTCAGAAATTTTACATATTAGACATTTTACATAGTTATTGTTTGGCATGTAAGGTAAATATACTTAAATCATACACTAGTAAATTTTTGGTGTGTACTAACATGGTATTGGGTACAGTCATAATGTTGTGTATTAAACTTTAGAATTATTCATCTGATGTAATTGTGTACCCTTTTAATTTGCATATCTGATCCCATTATCTATCCTCTGAAAGCTACTCTTTTTTGTTATTCTTATGAATTCTTGTGCTTTAATTCAAAGCGAGAATGGACAATACTTTTTTTTCTGGGCCTAGTGTATTTATTTTATCACGATATCTAGGAGGCTCATCCATGATATAACAAAAGAAAGAATCTCCTTTGTAAAGTAAATTATACACACATATAATGCATTACTTATCCATTTATACAAGGAAGGACACTTATCTGGGCTATATGCACAGCCTTTCAATAAAAATGTAGACTCAATGCTCTTCTAGCTAGCTATTTTATGGTCATATTTGTATATACAAAGAAGAGGCATTGTTGTATATTGTGGTAATTTTTTCCTAGATTTCCAAGAAATCTTCTTACTGTTTTCTATAAATGATTACACTGATTTACTTTCTGAGGATCTCTCTATCTAAACCATTATTTTCTATTTTCAAGGGAAACAGAGTGAAAAAACAGTGAATCTAAGTGATGCATTAAAATTTCAATGAAAATAGCAGGGCAGATCTTGCAGCTCTGTTTTACAGGAGATCTACATGACACTTACGAAAACTCTACGCACTCTTTGTTTTCACTTCTAAGCTAGCAATGATCCCAGATAAATGGAAAGGAATGGAACTCTAGCTTGTGTGACTTGCTTACTGCTCCACTAATAAAATGTAAATGTGTGTATATGCATATTTATAAAAACACATTACATATTATAGCAATACCATCAATGGATACTAACATATATTTATAATTTAGACTTTTATTATATTTAAATTGTCTTCTCTTAAACAATATAAATGACAGTTACAAATATAAGATGAATACTGTAGTCAAAACCTATGCCAAAACGTAAATATTGTATTACACAGACCAGATTTAGCAAATAGCATTATAACACATTTTTTTTTTCTTTTTTTGCATCACAGACCTCTGTTCCTATGTCTTTTTTTGATCTTTTCTCTTCTGGTATTCATAAAACTAACATTGCAATGAAATAGATTTCCACATCTCATAATTAGCTTATAGACAGACATAGGAATCCTCTGAGATCTTTATTAATATGATTATAGATATATTAATTTGGAACATAATAGTATCAGATTTAGAAATACAATGTATCCTTTTATTTGCAAATAGAAAGCATCTTTTTGTTAACTTGCTGAATGTTTTGATATTAACAATTTATATTTCAATTATATTCATTGTTCTTAAACATGGAACATTTTCATTATTATTGTACTAGTATCACATAAAATGTATTTTCTACTATATTTACTTGTATATAAAATTTTATATTAGCACTCACATTATTTCCTGAGCCTTCTATTACTTTTCCAGAACTATTGCAACTATATTTCTTTCAACTTCTCATGTATAAAATTACCTAATCTTACCAATTATGATTGCTTTAATCTTTTATTTCTTAAGCCTTCTTTTAATGTCTCCCTCTACATTAGTATCCAAGATATACAAAAGGATATTATATAAAATTATTGATAAAATTCCCTTGCCTATGGCCCAAGTTAAATAAAAAAGAATGTATTATGTCACCAGTAAGCAATAACAGTATTATTGCTTTCTTATAAGAATTGTTGCCATATATATATATATATATATATATATATATATATATATATACCTTTCTATATACTTTATTAAACATTTTAATAAAACAGACTTTCAATTTTATCAAATGCTTCTCTTGCTCCTATTCAGATAGTAGCTTTCTTCTTAATTGTATTGCTGTGGTCAATACCAAACTTTAATGTATAAAGTTTAAAATAATTTTTAAGATTTTCTAAAATGTTGTAAGCATTCACCCACGATGGTATCTCCTGAAAGGTTTACTTACATTAAATGTTTCATGACAAAGAGTGGCATCTAATTTTTAATAATTTCAGTATATTGATTTTTACACTCTCTTCTTTACCCCTGATCTTTCCAGTCTGAATTACCTACACTGAGCTATATTTTAATTTGAACTTTTTTTTCTTTTCAACCTACAGACTTTCTCTTCTAACCAATATTCTATATCTATTTTTTTAAGAATTTAATCCAACATTTTGCATCTCTTGTCTAGATCTCCATAAGCTTTTTCCATACATTAAATAAATATAAAGACTTTTTTTTGGAGATGCAATTCTTTGAGGGATTTTGACCAGTTTTTCCCTTTGAAACTAAAGGTATTTTTGATGTTTGTTTTTTTGGTCTTTAGGTGGAAACAGATATAAATCAGAATGACCATTTATTGCTTCTATGTTGTATTATCTTTGCAAAAGCGGACATAGCTTTCTCAGAAATATAAATGCATATTATTGGAACAGAAAATATATGCCATGTTTTTACAGATAGATTTTCTAATAAGAAATGTACCTAAAAGAAGTATGTCACTATGCACGCTAATGCAGCCACTTAAGAAAAGAGAAGTTCCACAAACAGCTTTCTTGAATGAGGTCAAGAGGTTATTATTTGTTATTCTTGTAGTAAATTGTGCTTGTATCAAGAGTGTATAAAAATTCTTGAACTCTTCATTCTATGTACACCAACATTTACAGAGAGAAGCATTTACATCCATCTTGAAAATGTGCACCAGGTCTCGAGTTACTTACAAGAAAAAAGCAATATGAATATGGAGCAGGAACATAAAGCTCTTACTGTAATGGACTGCAACCATAATACTTATCTTGCAAGACCTAAAATTAGATTAATTTGAAAGAAGCAAATAACCCTAACTCTAGATAATATAGAGGTCAACATAGAAACCAAGTATATTCGGCAGATATAACAATTATTTTCAACTGAGAACCTCTTCTTGCTTTCCGTTATCATCCATGATCCCACAATCTTATTGCTGAGAGAAGTGCACACACACAGTCTGCCTCCACTGTCCCCACAGAGGCCTCACAGCTATGCTGGGTTTGTTGCCTTACGAGAGAATATCTTTCTTGGATCATGACTGACATGTACATTTTTGTGCTACACAAGCAACTCTATCAAAGTTGCTCAGACAATTTTCCAAGTTTCCGTGTTTCAGACCTCACCCTGGGGGAGCTAACATTCATTCCAGGCAGGATACAGTAGGGGACAGGCAGCCACAGGAACAACAGTCACTACATAGCAGATCTTCTGGCTATGAGGATCTGCTAACTTTGCAAGGGCTACATCTTACATAGTTTCCTTCTTCTTGGTGGAAGTAGATGTTATGTCACTTAAGCCCATACTATGGTACCATTCTCAGAATCCCAATTAGAGAACTTGTCTCTTGCCTGAATGATGCTTTTCTTTTGATCTTTGCTAAGTAGCCTGCCCTTACGTTATGGGCAAACTATAAAATAACTGCAGTATGTTGTGTAACATATAGCTAAGACTTAGGCAAATTTTCACCCAATCATAAGCTGTCAAATGAACAATCCATGTTCACTGAGAGACAATTTCTCACTACACCATTTCAAAATTGGACAAATGCCTAATTATAGATAGTTAAGTGGTATAACTTATGACTTGCCTTATTTGTCCTATATATACTACCTACCCACTTGGCTGCATAGGAACCCTTGACTCTCCTGGTTCTGAGTAGTCTCACGTTCATGAAGTACTCATTGCTCAGGTGAGTTTTGTTAAATGTAATTTGTCTGACATTTTCTATAAATAGTAATAGCATAAGTTTATATTCATATTTTTTCCAACATCTCTCATATTTTATTTTTATTTTCTTTCTTGCCATACTGTCTACATTTCCAGCAGGTACTAAATTCTGGAATACTTCTCATTTCAATGTAGTCTATGTTCTACTTAATGCTTCCTAAGCATATTTTTGATAATCTTAACTTTTCTTAAAATCTTCACAAGCTTGGTTTTATTTTTTCAAAAGAATGAAGAGGAGGGGATGGAAAGCATGGCACAGAGGTTAATGCGCTTGCCTTGCGAGCACAAGGCGCTGAGTTTGATTCCCCAGCAACACCACATAAGCCTGGTGTGGTGACGCATGCCTGTAATACCAGCAGTAAAGAGTCTCAGGCAGGCAGATTGTCCTGGTCGAAGAAGGCTACCCTGAGCTACACCAGTGAATTCAGGACCATCCTGGGATACACAGTGAGACCCTGTCACAAATAATAATAATAATAATAATAATAATGGAGAGAGAATAAACATCAATTAGCTTCAAATAAATAAATATTTCATCTGCATTTTTACCCTGCACAATCTATATCCCAACACTCCTCATACATGTATACATAAATATGCTGTTAGCTTGTACAATATCAGGGCCACATCTAATTAGGAACAACGTTTTACTCATTCATTCACTGAATTTGATAGAAATAAAATGAGATTTCAGGCTAATATAGATAGATTTTCTTTCATACTTGCAGAGCCATATTTTACAATTTATATGTTCCCAACCACACTCGCATAGTTTCCTTGCAATTGAGCTGAAATATATTCTCACATGTAAGAGTTTTTAAAGCTTACTCTTTATAATGTATCAGCAAGGTTGAAATCTCTTGGCTTAGGTAATACACTGTGATGATGGCTTAAGAATATGCAAGTGTAGCAAGGAGGGAAAGCATCCAAGAGGCTTGCTGTCATTAGCTACGCACTAGCTGAAGATTAATGTACATTTGGTCTCTGGCTTCATCTCTGCTTCTCGCTCCTTGACAAGTTCCTTAACAGTTACTATGCCTTAGACTTCTGATTTTTATATCAAGAGGGAAAGTATTTGCCTGACTACATGAGATTATAAAGATCATTTAGCAAATATCCTAGTCCTTAAAAGATGGACAGTATCCTACACACTGTTGTTGTTTTTGAGATAATGGAAACTCAAAAGACACTTATTATATGCAGTAGTAGGACATAATAACTACTATAGACCAAGAAAAAAATAAATTCTTTTATTTTTCAGAAAGAGAGTTTGTTATTTTTGCAGAAAGAATTTCAAGGAGATGTCAGGCAATGAAAAGTGACAGAAAAGCAAAAAATAATCCTATGTAGGCAAGGAATAAAAAATAAGAACAAGAAAGACAAATGTATGGGATTGAAACAACATGATTTGCTTGATCTCTTTCAAATGGACAAGCTACAACATTATCATTTTCATAAGCAGATGTAACAGCAGTTACTAATTTAAAAGTAAAAACAAGATTATTAATTTAATGCAATTTTGTACAAAACTAAATAATATTTTATTCATAGTGGTGCCATAGATTTGAGTGCAAACAGATATCAGAAAAATAAACCATGAATATTTTTTAGCTTTCAGTGGAAGTATGAGTAGATTGAAAAGGAAATATTCTAATCAATAAAGTAATGTGACTACATAAGATGTTTCAGTGAAAGAGAATGTTTTCAATTTCACTCATTATTTTAAATTTAAGCGATTGTCAAATGCAGTTGATCATATCCTAGAAGGTTTAGAGTTTTTCATATCCATATAAACTTATAGTAGAATAATCAGGTACATAACTATCTTACAATAGCTGAAAATTCTTTCTTTTATTAATATAACTTTCTGAGCAGATGGAGAAAACACAACTCAACCCATAGTCAGTATCCATTGCCTTACTGATTGGGTGTATGAAGCAATCCGATTGTCTGTACCTGGAAAACATTGTATTTATCATTATCACTACTTATTTTATTTTGTGTATTTGGGCTTTCCTTTCTTACAACAATAAGTGAGTGCCTCTTTCTAGGTGATGGTCCACATGTGATGCTGTATCTCCATAAGAAACTTCAGAATGGAACCAAGCATTTCATTTTCCTATCCAGTGTCTGAGTTTTCTATTTGCTTCTCTCCAGGGTTATAGAATAGATAGCAGAGAACTAAACATTTTTATCTAGAATTAAGAATACTGAAAGACTGGATAGAGCAAACACATTTGAGGTTGTAAAAACCAATCAGTATACAACTTCAATGCTTCCCTAACACTTAGAAAGAGTGAAGCATGGGATTTGAGAAAACCATACGTTAGAAGCTTTTGGGTGATTCAATTCTATGTAGAGTTCATATCTGTTGTGTAGACTTGCAATTAGTGACTTGACTTCATCAAAGATGAAATGGAGAGGGAAGAAGCTGGTACTGGTTGAATAAAAAAATAATAAAATAAGTAAAATATAATTTAATTGAAATTGCTTGAAAGAAGAGTACAAGTGAATGCTGGCAGATAAATGAATTTAAGTTTATGTTTTAATTAAGAAATACAATAACCAAGTCAAATCCTAATAAACAAATGCATGGTTTGTAATGAAACCAAAACGTATTTCTTTTAAAAAAATAAAATAAAAAATACCTGCTCAGTTAAAAACCACAGCCTGAAAACTATTTTGGTGTGTGTGTCAGAATATTTTATTTTCCCTAAAATTCATATTTTCAATTACACCTAAAGGTAAGACACAAAGAAATAAGAACCAGACATCATCAGTGTTTTCCGCATTTAGGGAATAATCTTTTACTTCCATAAATACATAACTTTTAAATTGGTGGCAAAGGCCAAAGGCAGTCTCAATTTTTCTTATGCAACTTTAGAAACTGTTATGGTTTCAATGTAAAATGGTCCCCAAAAGTCTAAAATTGGAAAGTCATTGAATCAGGGGTATGCTAATTTTCAATTGGTTCAGCCATTAATGATCTCATGACTTACAAAGCTGCCCCTGAATCTGTGGGAACATGCTCAAAAAATCTACTTGTACTCAACTACTGCTTCTCGGCTGTCGTAGATGGCAGGGTTGTTTCCTCCAGATCTCTCTGCCATTGTTTTTCTCCACATTTACACTGGCTGGCCATCCGTGGACTAACACCTTTGAAACTGTGAGCTCAAATAAGCGATTCCTCTGTTAAGTTGTGGGTGTGGGGATTGTGACATTAAATCACTGAGATTGATTAAAATGCACACGGTTGTATTAAATATACATGGATCGGGTCAGACACAATTATTTACCATTGCAATATTAATACTTATTTTTACTTTTGTCATATGCAGAGTTTTTTTGTCAATAATATTAGTTCAAATGATTCAAATTATCAAAAATAAATGTCCCATTTTTCATTCCTAAACATATTATTCTTAAATATATTATCTTAAGAAAAATACCTATGCATTTTCAAATTAGATTTTTTTTTCTTTTGGAGACAGGGTCTCGTTCTGTAGCCCAAGCTGGTCCTGAACTCACTAGGGAACCCAGACTGGCCTTTCACTCACGGCAATCCTCCTGTCTCAGCCTCCAGAGACATGTACTACCACACCCGGATTGTGTGCTGCTGGGGAATTGAATTCCTGTATTCAGTGGTTGTCTTAGCACTTTCTGGCATCATTTCTCCAGCCCCCAAAATAGGTGACTGAAATCTACCACACACCAGTGATCACATACTTATACTCTGACCAGACCTCCCGACCAGACCCCACTTTCTAACTGCACGCAAAATCTATAGACAATTCACACCATCCTGATATATGAGCGCTATAATACGACTTACAATAATGAATGCAGGCTTTGTTACTACTCCACCTTTGGTCCTTTAGTTTTTAACACAAATATACTTTTAATTTTTCCTCATAATTTTTATTCAGCTTGATTCTCCTAATGATGTGGATTAATATAAGAGTAGACGTGTTAAAATTATAAAATAATATTAATATTAATAAAAAAGCTCCTAAAACACAATGAAAGATTCAGGTTTGAAAATGTGAAGCAGAGCTCACAAAAGACAAAGAAAATGCGTATTTAAAAGATGATACTACATGGATAAATGAAGAGATATAAATATCTGAGAGTTTCTAAGAAGAAATATTCATGGATAGGTGCGCTGACTCTTCTGTATCTGCTCCTCAAGGCTGCACTCTTTTATGATATTTTATTCTTTTCTGCTTTCCAGATAATATTTTCTGTTTTAAATGGTTATTTAAATATGATAATGCCGAATTCAAATATTCAGTGACAGTTTATTATCCACAGGAGTGATGAGAGCGCTTAGGAACCTTTCTTCTCAGGAACGTATAGCTTTACAGCTGTCCAGGAGGTAAACTGATGCGTTGTCTCTTGGTTTATCAGATATATTAACAAATCGTTCTGTCTCCATTTGGTCATAAGCTCTCGCGACATTACTCGAATGCTCTCCAGCATCCTTGCTGCAGAGCACAAACAGATGGTTCTCAACCAAACATTGGTGAATTTAGAATTTTTTTCTACTTTATAATGGTGTAAAAATAATACTACCTGATGGGACTTATAGTTCAAGCTATAAACTTTGATCTCATCTCAGAGAATTTTCCCTCCTGGTCTTGGGTTTTGAGAATGAGCTGCAGCTCTGCTTTAAATATTAAATCACAAAGATAAAGAACAAATACCATACATGATAATGTGTTGCTATGAACTTTGGTAAAATTATAATTGTATCTATGTTATTTGGTAAGTGGAGTGTCTTGGATGAATTTTTGACTTATAATATATTGACTTACAATGTGTTTTAAAGGCTATCAGCTCATCCTAAATCAAGGAGTGTCTGCACTTTTGATCTACACACAGTATTTTTCTCTTTACTTGATCTCAAATATAGTTAGATTGTGATCCAGAAAAATATTAAGCAAAGGCTCATGTTGATGTTGTTTTTACTGATATCATCAACCATAATAATGTAGAACATGTCTGAATATTTATCCTAAGGCGTGTGAAAACAAAACAAAAAAAAGAAATAAAATTCAGCAGAAGTCAATTCAGGGAAGAACAACTCTGCTGGCAGAAAAGGTCAGAATCATTTTAAGGATTTAAATCTCTTTCTAAGGAATATAGAAGAAAGCATGAAAATTCCAATACCTAGGCTTCAAATTGTTTGTAAAGACAGGGACAAAATACCACTAATAAATTTATCTTTATGACAACAAAATATACTCATCAATTTACTGAATCAAATAAAATTTGTTTTAAATCTTATGCAGTATTACTACCATTAGTAACTCTCTCTCTCTCTCTCTCTCTTTCTCTCTCTCTCATATATACACATACGCAAGAAGCCTACCACTATTCTCTCCTTTCAGTTATATTTTTTCTAAAATATTTTGTCAAATTTAATTTTAAAAATGTGAGGGAAGGAGAAATAAGGAGATATAATATCCTGATACTATAAATTTACATGAACAATTTAAACAATCAACTTGTGGAACTTATATTTTTTATAATTATCATAGGATTTACTAATGTGCTGATGGTGCAACAATTTAACTTTTAAAATTGGGAACGCATATGTACTTATAAAGATGGCCCAGAATGAAATGAAAAGTCTAATGGATACTTTCGTCAACACTTCTAAGAGTATCAGCAACATGCTGAGATGAAAGGTTTCTATGATGATTTGTAGAATTCTCTGATGTAAAGTTCTAAACTCCTTATAATGACTTCAAACTGGAAATCCCCATAAAGAATTTTAAAATTCAATGCAGTGCTCAATCCTTTACTCTTGTGTTACTGGGGGCTAATGTCTTAAAGGTAATATGCCATTAATAATCACAGCAGCATGATGTAATTTTTAACTGCTTATGAATTATTAGCTTAGTGGTTAGTAAAATTTGTCATATCATAAAAAGTGAAAAGCATCATTTTCTGTTATGAAAACAGATTAAATTTTAACTCTTTATACACCTAATTCATCAAAGAAAACATGAAGGTTGTATTTTTAACCTAAAAAGTAATTCACTGAAACAATAATCTTCCAGAAATATATAAATTATAGGTAGATAGATAAATAGGTAGATAGATAAAATTATTTTGAAGAATTGGCTAGCACTCTTACAGAGACCAAGAAACCCAAAATGTTCCTTTTGTAAGCTAGACATCCAGGAAATTACAAAGACCTGTTGAACAAGGAAAGCCATTGAATCCTAGCTTTTCTGAACGCTAGAAAAAATTAAAAAATAGATGTCTCAGCTAAACAGACGGGTAGGACACAAAGTAGGTAAATTTCTCCACTCAGGGCTTATGTTCTCTTTAGATTCTCAAATGAATGGATAAGGAGGTCAGTTTAGCTCTCTGGGTCCATCTGTATAAGAACAGGAAATCTGTTGAGTCCACTGACTCAAATGCTGATCAAACTCAACATCACCCTCACAGACACGCTGACAAATAATATTAAACCTTGTGAGTTGGTAAGGGGGAGAAACTTCGCACCCCATGGCCAATGACAGTGATATAAAATTAACCATCACAAATATTTTTCATACTAAACATTGTTTGAAAATCTAATCTTAATCACTTGTAATTCCAATCTATCATTTTATCAATGTACGCATATGAAAGTACCAATATTATAATTATTTAATCTCACATTCTTGAATATTTATACAATTTGAATATTTGTTAAATTGGTTTATTTATTTCTGATAAATATACAGATATCTCAACTTTCACTCTACCCTACTTGAAGTTCTTTCAGCTCCTCACTAATTTTTATAACTCAGTCCTAGAATCTATTTTCTTTGAGTCAATTCATTCTTGTTTTACATGTTTCATTTGGTAATGCGCTCTCTCTCTCTCTCTCTCTCTCTCTCTCTCTCTCTCTCTCTCTCTCCCTCTCTCTTCCTGATTCTATTTACTAGCTCTCTCCATTCTCTCAGTTTCCACTGTTTCTGGTTCAAGTTTAAATGGTGTTGAACTCAAAATGCACAGTCCTCTCATTAGTTTTCTAACTTACATTGAGTTTCAGGGGGGTGGGGGGGCAGTCATCAGCTATGAAATCTATATAATTTTTTTTTTGGCCAAAATGATAGTTGTGAGATTTGTAAACATTGTGCCACATACCAAACACACTACAGACAATCGTGTAGGAAATTTCACCTGGCATTTTACTCTAAATAAAACCCAAATTATACTATTATTCTTGTCCTAAACAATTTTTTCAGTCTTGTTGGAAAACTAGTGTAAACCATAGGATAATACATACTAGAAAAGTAGGAAATTACTTTTCCTAGGTCTCTCATTGTTCCAAAGTTATGATTTCTACATCTAATTAATTATTCTGTAAACTTTGCAAATTGAACATACATACATTTTCTCTGCATTTTCTTGTCAGTGACCTAGTTTAGGGACACATCAACTCTTTAATAAAAATCGAAATAGTCTCCTTCCAGCTTGTCTTATTTTTGTTTTATCTACTTCCAATTTACCAATCAAGTGCTCCCAGAATGAAGCCTCCTAATTTGCAATTCTGATGAACACTACATTGCTCCTAGGTCTCAAACTTTGTATGCAAAAGAAACACTTGGGAAGCCTATTAAAATTAAAGATTCAAGACATCCCTTTCAAAGGCTCTGAAGTCTTTTGATTACATATGGTGCTATTAAGTATTGAATTTAAATAAACATAATTATAATATAAAAACTTATAAACATAGTAAATTGCCCGTATATATTAGTATTGTTCTAAAATGTATGAATTATTATGTTTAATGCATATATTGAGCATAAATGTCTTTTGAGTTGCAATGAAGCTCCATCCTCATAAACTTATTTAAAGAGTGAAAATGTATTTCATACATACCTGTTTAGAAATAAAGCGCATTATAAATGGACAGTTGTTTCCACTTAAGAGTATGCAGCTGACTATGAGCTGGGCTGTGCCCTGGCTGCCCATAATTTGCCCAGAGGTTCAGGTATGATACATACTTCTAGGTAGAGAACATCAAAGTTCAAAATTCAAAGTGCATGTGTTCTTGAATGTGTTTTCTCCCATTATTTAATTAAAATTGATGAAAGTAAACTATCATCAAAGATTATCTGTACAATATACAGTGTATGTGCATATTTTTTAAAAGAATATTAGATAATTAATTATATACGCTACTAATTTAGAGTCTCATTTAATTTTTAGAAGTCATTTATTATTCCTCTTATGGTCTTGGGAAAATATATTTATTTTCTTTCCTTTTGAATATATAGATATAATGTTTTGTTACATTTCCACTGTTTTCTCTTACTTGATTTCTTAGTGAAATAATGTTTACTACTCAATCATACTAATTTATGTGATTATAATTATTCATTATCCTACTAAATGGAATCTTTATCCTACTCTGCTGCAACATTTATTGCTTGCTCTAACTAGGTAGCTATTATTTATTTTGAATCTCTGAACAACTATTAACTCTTTTTCGATGATCATGTCAAAAGTTTATTTGAAAATAAAATCCTATGAATGGGATATGATATGATAAAGAGTATATAACAATGTGTCAGAATTATTTTTCTAAATTTTATTATGGAAGTTTAGAGTAAACCAATTTATTTAAGTTCATGATGTATACTTATTACTTTTCTTCTTTCATACTCAAACAATATCTAATCCTGTAACATATACAGTTAAGGAGCAAGGAATATATCTTAACGATGTCTATGATTTTTAAAATACAAAATATTTTCCATTTTTGTTGTCTTTAGGTTTCTATATTAAGTCAATTTCATTACTATTAGATTTCAATTATTTTCATCTTTATTTTCAAGATAACTCATGAGCAAATCATTAAGAAAAACATATTGTTAACAAAACCAAAAAAGCACATTATTTTTACATGCCATCATTGACATTGCTTAATTTAAGTAATTAATATACTGATCCACTGTGAAATTTTGATCTATAATAAATGAGATGCAAATATGAGTATTTTTTAAATACAAAAGAATCAGTGTTAATCATTCTGTTTTTTTCCCCATTTTATTGGTATATATAAGTGCAAAATTTAAGGTTTACAATGAAGTTGAGCATTTCGTGCACATACATATCTTGTCAAGGTAACAAGGACTTACCTGCTCTCCTTTTGTCCATCCTCCTACTCACCCCTCCCTCCCCACCCTGGTTCACTTTGTTTTTCACTTTAAATTCCATGAGACAGCTGTGATCTGGGTCTCTTATATCAGAGAGACCATTTGATGTTTTACCTTCTGCTTCTGACTCACTTCACTAAGCATCATGTTCTCAAATTTCTTCCATCTGCCTGTAAAAGCCTCCATGCTGTTGGACTTTATAGGTGCATAGTATTCCATTGTGGACAAATAGATTTTTTAAAATTAGTAAAACTTGGGAAGTCAGTGTCACACTCAAGTGTGAATAACCGGACATTTATTTAAATTTATCCCTAAGACAATGTAAAACCCAAGGGGAACTATTCCTATTGGTCAGTCGGTTGGCGGGTTTGCCTTTTTATGTGTTTAGTAGGTGGAACAGTGTTTGACACATAACCGCTATGCACATTAAATGTCACATTTGGTGTGTAAAAAATAACAGTTTCTCTTCCGTATTATTTTGGACTTAATTCTGCTTTTCAAAGCAATAAAAGTAAGTCACATGTATTCCTTTCATGGCAGAAAGTTGCAAGTCATTATATATATATATATATATATATATATATATATATATATATATATATATATTATATATATATGCAACACATATATCATACAAATCATATTTACTTTTCCATTTACTTATCCAATTTGGACATAGAGGTCAGTCCCAAGATTTAGTTGTTGACAGGCATTCTACTATAAAAATTATTAGGCACATATCTTCATAATATGATATACTTAATACTGTCAGAAAGATACCTGGCTGATGTACAGCTGGGTCAAATAGATTTAAATAGAGAGTATTCTTTGAAGAGTTTCCAGGTCATTAAAACTGAATCATGTGTACAAAAATGGCCACACCTTTAGACCATTAACTGAGAAAAGTAAATCAGGCAAATAGTTAAATAGGCCATAGTTTCTCTGTATCGGCAGCCCAAAATATAACTATTTAAAGGAGCAAAAATAAAAGAAGATAGAAAAGTAAATGGAAAAATAGTATGTATGTTACTGTTGCATAAATATGTTGATCCACTTGTGTCATGCTTAGTCAAATATCAAATTGTTCATATATTTGCTGAATAATACTTATTTACTTATTGTTTACAGATAAAAAGTGCAGTGATATTGAATTTCTCTATTTCTCTTTTGTTTGTTTTGATTTTGTTTCACGTACTTTTAAATTTTTTATTAGGTATGCAAACCTTTTTAAGGCTTTTATATATTCTTATGTGATCCTTTCATTATTATGAAAGAAAATTTTTATTTCTATAGAACTTTGATGAAATGCACAAGAGTTTAATCCATAAGTCATTTCCACCATGCATGTAAAGCCACATAAAACAGATTTTTCATCGATCATTTTATTTAGTTCGTATGCAGCTGGAATTACCCAAAGTTAAGGTGTCTGAGACTCGTGTGCCTGTGCTTTCCTCCCAAGTGCAAATGAAAATATTCTAAACTCCTTTAAGTATTCTTAGGTAAAATATACTCCAGGTTTCCCAACAATGTGAGAAGATTTCTATACATTGTCTGTTTTTCCATGTGTTCTGGTGCATGAAGAGCATGATTGTCTGACATGCCAAATGCTGCATGCAAAACGAATCCTATGATTTTTGTCTCAGCTATAGATTAACTCTAAGACAGCGCTGCATGGTTGGTGACTGTCACCACTTACACACTTGATGTGGGTAAATGGAAACTACAAAGTTCACTTGCTTGATTAGATTGCATATGTATAATAAGGCATTTAGATCATGACTGTGCACATAGTGAACTGAAATGGAAATACTGGAGAATTTAGGATTTTTCTTATGGAATAAGGGTAAAGGAAGAATAAAATAGTTTTGATCTAATTTCCTCCGAGGTATTAAAATTTAGCAGACTTTTGCTAAATTGATGTTACCGATACAGAGACAAATGACAAACGGTAGAAATCATCTTTACATTTCAATTTGTTGATTATGCTAGGCTCGTTCATAAGCAGAAAATAACTTTATGCTTGCTATGGAATACATTTTTTATTCATAACCTGCGTATGAGACATTTTATTGCAATTCTTAAGGTAAATTACAGATAAATCTCTATAATGCACTAAATTTCATTCTATTTGGGGAAATTTCTTCTCAAAGGACAGTGCGTTTTTTTTTTTTTTCTGGGTTCACCTTGAAATTATGTACCTCTGTGTTTGTTCCCTGCTGATATACAGCAAACAAGTACAGGGGAATCTGTGTGGCTGCTCAGCTTCAGGATACATCCTTAACTTCACAAACTTCACCTTTATTTATTCACATTGAAAACTTTTCAACCAAAGTCAGCAATTATGTCACATTCAACAGTATACTACAATAAGTTTAGACAAAATGATTATATATGCACATATATATTCATTTATATCTATATTTACATATTTAATTTGATGTTTTATTAGAAGAGAATCTGAATGTGAAAATTATATTGCTAAAAGCATTCGCAATCTTCTTTCAAAAACATCAGTAAAAATATCTCGTGGAGAAGCATTTACAATTAATAAAAACTCACTCAGAAAGGAACCCACTCAAGACTCCCTTCTAGAAAGTGAAAGCCTTTACCCCTCAATCCTTTGTTTCTAAATAAAAACTTATTATTCTATACATTGAAAAAAAGAAACTTATTCAGAGATTATTTTGATAACACATTATCGGAAAATAAAGTATTTGAGTCTTGAAGAAGCTGTTAGTTGTTCCAAATGAAATGAACTTTCAATAAATAAAATACAAATAACAGGCATTTAATACTGAAGTTATATTATTTAGTATCATTTCACGATTTGATGTGTTCAATTTATAATTTTGGAAGGTTGATTTAAATAATAAATAAGGAACTAATTCTATAGAAATAAATATAAAAGAAGATGCATATTTGCTATATTTTGGAGGACATTTTTAAGCAGAGAATTAGGCTGGGGATTTTAATGACACTAACTCTAATATAAAACGAATATTTATTTATTAATCTTTGGGCTATTTTGAAAATAAAATTAAATATAACAAGATTTTCCCAGTGTGACAAAAGAGAGTTGGGAAGGGAACAAAACAGGGAATAAAAATGAAGGGAAGAGGGAAGAGAAAAGATGAAAAGTTGAAATAAAGAAACAAAGAAGTTAGAAAGGAGGGAAGTGAAATAAAATGTTTTCATTATGTTTTGTTTGACTCTCTTTTTCCTTATTTTTTAAACATATCACATTCCTGTCACCATTCCAGCCTTTCAACACCCATTTTTAACATCACAAATAAATATCAAAATAAAATTAATGAAGTTGAAATACTTAATGAAAAAGTCTAGCTCTTTCTATCTCTTCCACTTGGGTTAATATTATGCATGCTGCATAACTTGGGTAGTGTTTTAAAATAATATATGTATTACATTATAAATAGTTCTTATACATTGGACATTTCCGGAAAATATTTCCCATAATTTTCCTTATAGGTTTTAAGCAATTCCTATTAAATTCACAATGACTTTTTTAATGCATAAAATTATTCTAAAATTTATATGAAAAGTCACGTCTTAAAATATCTGAAAAAGAACCCAGAGGTGCAGACCTGCGGATCTCTAGCATTCTGAGAGAGAGAGACGCAGGAGCATCAGTTCATGCCCATCCTCAGAAACCTAACAAATTACAAACACCAAAAACGTGGGCTGGAGACACGGGTCAATGTGAAGGCCTTGGGCTCAATCCTTAAGACCACAAAAATAAATGAATCAATCAATAAATAAAATAACTGAAACTGTCTTCACAACAGAAAATAAAGTAGGATGAATAATTCTACCTGGTATTCTTTTATTACATAGCTACAGTAATCAAATAATGTGTCGTTATCATCAGTCATTCTCACTGAAAACATAGTTGTCAGGGAAAATAAAAAAAAAAGAAGCAAAAATGTCTTTCCTTTTGATTTCAAACCACGATTACCTCAACAGTTTACAAACAGGAAGATAAATCAATTACACAGAAAATAACACTTTTAGAGGTAGCAATCAATAATTTGAAAGCAAAAAAAAAAAAAAACTGTACACGGGGATAGGGCTCAACTCGGTGATGAGTGCCCTTGCCCAGGTCACCCTGGGCTACAGAGTGAGACCCTGTCTCTAAGAAATAAATGAGAGAGAGAGAGAGAGAGAGAGAGAGAGAGAGAGAGAGAGAGAGAGAGAGAACACATAATAGAATGAATACTGATGTACTGATGAAAGGAGGTGGAGCTAACAACAGTATTAGCTGAACAATACTAGTTTTGAGAAGAACATTTCTTCCTTCTGTCCCATTTCCTTAAACATCTGTTTCATTTCCACTGAACCCGTGGTTGTTTGCAAAATATTCTTTTGATAAACTCATAGGACAGAAATTTTCTCTGAAATCAGTAAGATCGAAACTGAGCAGAATTTCAACTCTTATTAAAATAATAAGCAAATAAAAGAGATTAACATGTCCCCTAAACAGCACTGCTTTAACCATCTTGTTTGCTGTTCCAAACAAACAAACAAAATAAATGTTTATGGTAATGTCATATGTATATTTTATCCATTGCATATGATGCCCTGCTCATGTGGAGCTATGGCCCTGTGCACGCTGGGCAAGCAGTTTAACCAGTGATCTAACCCCTCGTTTATGATGCTTTCGAACATATTTTTTGTGTGAATCTTTGCTCAAAATTATAATATCAAATACTCATTTACCAAGTGCATTAATATATTGTATTTAAGGGCAAAGGCTCATTTATTAATAAACAAGAACCATTAAAAACTGACAGACCTTTCTAAGTGAGCTTATGGTCAAAAGATACTAACTGAATAGTCATTATGTAAGGTAATCATTATGTGAGGTAAACCCGTAATTAAAATTTAAATTATTTTACTTCTGTAATATGACATTTTTAGAAATATCATTTTAGACATTTGAACTCAGCAACTAGCCTTTCTCCCTTCCTCTCTTGTAACACTGTATAGGTTTCCCTCACAGTTCGTGGCATTGATTTTTCCCCAGTGTCAAGAAAAATGCATTTCCACCATTTTGGCTGTGCTAAACGTTCATTGTTGCTTAACTTTGATAATAAAGGCAACGCGTCTACTCGCCCACTGTGTGATACTCTCCTGGACAGAAGTGGTACTTCTGAGCATGTAGATTCCCATTCTCCTATTACAAACAAGCGACCTAGTGTTAGCCTCTTCCTTTTAATCTCAGAAAGCCAGGTGCCCTTCTTTTAAATCTCCTGATGGCTCAGTAGGTGTGTGGTCGCCTCTTTTACACAACATTTATTTGTGTCTTTTTTCTATTTTACTTGTTGCAAGTTTTCACCCTTATTTCTCACATCATTGGATGAGTGCTTTTAGAGTATCTTGTTTCTGCTAAAATTAATACATTTTAGCTTCTAAATCATTTTTTTCTTTATCCTCTCTTAACTCAGAAAATACCTCAAATATATCTCCTTGTACATTTATTGTAATGTTTGTGTTGCCATATTTAATAATCAAAAAAAAATATTCTGTAGGATTCTGAGCAGAAAATGACTTTATAAAATTTATTCTCTGTCCTGATTTTTTTCTCTTGGAATTTTTATTTTGTTGATAGTCTTGGTAGCCAATTATTTAAATTAATTGCACTACCTTAGAAAAAATTGCCTGTATGATATGACTTTATTTTAGGCTTATAAGAATCAACTTTGGACCAGTGATTTTCCTTTTATTTGCTTTTGAAAATATACCTTGTTTAAAATAAAATAATTATTTTATAACACACAAATTTTAAATGGCACATACTCATGTAGTGCCTGTGATGTTTATGTACATGCATATGTCAATTATAACATACATATAAATCTATATATTGTATTGATGCATAGATAAAATAACAATACATACATTTTAGTATATATAAATGCATATATATATATATATATATATAATTTTCAATTCAAACTAAACATTTTTACTACTCCCCTACATATTTCTTTAATTTTTATTTCTATCTAAGTATCTTTGTATTACCAATAGTCAACAAAGGGAAATTGCGAATATGATATGTGATTCACAAAAACTGAAATAGAATGTTACTTTTCCTTTTATTTCTATGGGAGACTAATCACAATATTTTTCATAGTCATCACTATCATCTGGTGTAACTTCTGTCTCAGATTCTGTTATGAGGACACTGTGTATGACGTCAGAGGAACCAAACAATGACTTGGTCCACCCCCTCTATGAATCCTCTGTATATCTAAAGTAGAGAAATCTGCAGCTTATGCACATCTTCTTTGACTCACAATCTTCAAGATGATGAAAAAATACTATCATGAAAAATTGTAGCATTTCCAAGGTGTTTTACTTAAGGTAAACCGGCATTCATAAAGATCAGAGAGAATACTACTCAAATTTCAGTAACACACATGCTACATGGATATATGTGTCCCGTATATATATGCTCATGTTTTCTCTCCTTTACCTCACTTTTGACACTTACATATTTAAAATAAAATATTGTATCACTGGCATAGATCACTGATGATATTAGCTTTGATATGAAAAAAAAATTGAAAGCTGTGCTTCACAGTCTTCTGGTGCTTGCTTAGTAAACAAACAACATGACTAAAAGCAGTACTATACAAACAATAGTTTTTTTTTTCCACATTTAGCTATATATTTCCCTACTATGATCTTGAGGTCTACACCCATTTAGTTATGGGACAATTTTTCATGCCTGTAATCCCAGGACTCTGCAATCCTGAGATAGATAGGTCACTGGGAGCCATAGTTGGACCATTTAGCAAGTTAGCAAGAGTCTGTGTCAAAATTTAAAAAAAAAAGAAATTTGAAAATGTAATTGGTGGTTTAACTCACTGAGAAGACATTGGGTTCAAACCTCATTAAAAAATAAATAAATGGACAATGAATAAGTAAATAAATAATAGTGCTAAAAAACAGAGCAACACTATACCAGAATTATTTTTATGCAATCAAGGTGTTAAATACAAAATTTGAAATAATAGCCTAGATTGTAATACATAAGCAATCTTATTGAATTTGATGTATGTGGATAAAATATTGAAAATTATTTGACAAGATACTATAAACAGGCTACAAAATGTCTAATATACCTTTTAAGTTGAATACTACATATCAGTGTTTCTTGTAGTTTTTCATAGATTATTCCATGTGTGACTCAAAAAACAATAAAAATTGCTTTCTATAAATATTCAAATGTTATAATTTTACTTGTGCATATTTTACTTCTATTTATTTTACCAATTGAGTGAGGACTTTTTTCTCTAGTTTAGTGAAGAAAATATTTTAGCATTATTTTCTAGTGGAATTAAATAGAAATTTTTAGTGAAAATCAACCAGCCTGAACTTTTAGAAGTATCAAATCCTCTGTTTTATAGCAGATCATTAGGACAGAGAGTGCAGAGTTATGGAGTGGGCCAGGACTTATTTCAGATCTTGGCTAAATCATACAAAATTCTGTCACTAAAGCCAGTCTATCCCTGTAAATCTGTGCGTTATTATCTGCTTTTAATAGATTGTTTACAGAAATAAAGTGAAATAAAATCTTCATGAGCATCTACTGTCTGGAACATACTAAACTACCTTCAGAAACAGAAGTACTTTCCAAATTATATTTTGTATTAAAACTGACTAGGGCATTTTCCTCTCTTGATACCTTGCCCTGTTTTCTGTATGTGTGCTTCTTCATCTCTCCGCCTATCCAAATTTTCTGAGTCACAGTACAAGTAAAACACACACACACACACACACACACACACACACACACACACACACACACACAAATGACCTACTAGCCATGATGCACAGGATGCAAATAATCACAAGCAGAAATGAGGTAGACCTGGAAAGAGGGAAAACAATGTGGCAACATTATGGATGCCTTTTGGGAAGCTGAGCCAATAGCAAGAGGTTGTTTATCAGTGAGCTAGAACGACCTGAAAAAAGGTATTCCCTATAGAAATGAGCACACCTTCTATAAGGTACATTGGGACCTTCGGGTGGGCAGCCTGTGCCATATCGAAATCTCTGTATCAGGAGTGGGTGCTAGGATCTGGAGGCAAGTTGAGAGAAAAAGAAAAAGAAAAACAAACAAAAAACCACTGAAAGAAACCAACAGGCATTCATGCCTTCTTCCTGTATCTCCACTGTTAGGCTGTTTGCTGTATTTATCATAGAAAGTGTCCCATAATAGTATCTCAATGGAACAAAATCAGAAACAATGATGCCGCACATTACATAAGGCGACTAGGGAAAGTGCAGAGTCACGGCAGCCATCTTTTCAGGCTCTTTAACCCTTGCTTTTCCGCTGTTCTTTCTGTGCTGCCACAGATTAATTGGTGACGTTTGTCAGACTTACATATGCTGTTACAACAGAGATTTCTTTTTCAAATTTCTAACAATTGACAGGGATCAAGTAGATAAATTATGCATATTTGGTGTTTTGGGGGGAAATTATGCACAATACTACATAATATACAATAATATACAAACTTCTTATGTTTAAGATTCCTTTCTACAAAAGTTCAGACGGGAAAGATAGATGATTTATGAAGTTCAGCAGACTTTGAGCTGTAATAGATATAGGATCTGTGCTCAAGTGCAATCAGTTCCTTTACTTAAGGATTTTTTGCTTTTTTGTTGTTGCTTTAGTTTGTTTGTTTTGATTTACTTTAGTTTTGTGGGGAAACTTAGTAGTAGTCGGATTGTGGACATTATGGTGACTGCATTTAGCAAGTTCATCATTTTTACCACTAAGCTACATTCTCTGTTTCGCTTGAAGTGTAATACACATGATCTTTTCTTCCAACTTGCCATTCTCTTTTTGTCTCTTATTTCTCCAAATTTTGAAATATGGGTATTACAGTTTGAATCAGGATCCGGAATATCCCCTAAAAGCCCCATAGATGTGAAGATTGTGAATCATGTATGGTTTTCCCATGCTGCTGGGGAGGGGGTGGCACGATCTGGAGGGACAGATTTCTGAGGGAGCGGTGGATTACTGAGTGTGGGGCCTGGGGAAAAGATACCCTTGTGGCTTCTCCTCAAGCCTTGAGCTTTTCTCTTGTGATGGTGTGAGCAGCTGTTCTCCACAACACCCACTGACAGCTGACCATAAATAGACTGAAATCTCTTAAACCTGTGACCTAAAATAGACCTTTTCTCCCTTAAATTGTGAATGTCAGTATTGTGTTCCAGGAAATAAAAAGTGACAAAAACGAGTGAGAAAGAAGAGTGTTAATTGTTGGTCCATTTGGCCTATTGTAACTCCCTGGTGTGCAAGGGCATAGCTAATAGAAGGTCTTTTTTTTTTTTTTTTTTTTTTTTTTTTTGTCCACTACAACCTATACTGAAGGTTGAAACTATAATATAAGAATTTGAGGGACGCACAATGCAGCCAGTAACATAGTTAGATCTGGATTTTTTCTGCTTTTTTCTGCACAGTTTCTATGAGACACCTACAAGGTCTCTTACTCAGAAAATAGGGAATATAATAAATAGCAAATTACATTTTGTGGAATTGTTATTCATCTAATTTTGATAATTCAAAACAAAGGGGGAAACAGAGAAACCCGAGATGGTAAGTTCAGTTCCATAGCTGCTTCCTTTTCATATTGAATTGCAATCTAGTTTAGTTTTAACATTTTTAAGTCAGCTATCAGAAGGAAACCAGTCTCTTTATTAAAAGAAATCAAGCTAAAACTATTTTAGTTCATAACCATTTAGATTCTAAACTGGAGATTTATTCATAGTAAGCAAAGTAGTCAGACCAGGTATGTACCATTAAAGAATCCCATAGATAAGACCTATCAGTCAACGTATTTAGTATGTTTGCTGTGAGGTCCTTCTAAAATTTGATTTGAATGAGTTATTTCTTTTCTTTTTTGGCTATCAATTACAAATTGTGATTACAAGCTTTCAATTTTTTTGAAAATAGTATCCAAATGAAGGCTAATGATAAATTTAAAATTTGTTATAACTTAGAAAAATGAACTAGTATTCAAATTGATTCTGTCAAGGTTGTACAAAGTCTAAAAAGTCATATTAATAGCTATGTTACATACGTAGGTACTTACAATTGTTACTTTCAGTGATTCTTGAAATCCACTGAAGCTCCTTTTTTATCCACCCATAATTGTAAACCATTCTTTCTCATTCCCAAATTTCTGAGGATTATGAAAAGTTTCATATTAACATTGTTAATATGAAAAAACTGCATGCAATTCACCAGTCTCTCCAAATTACACTGGCGTTTATCAGGGTTTCAGAAGCAGTTTGTACATCTTTTTTTTTAATATCTTAATATTTATTCGGTGCTACTGGTGAGTGAACTTGGGGCATTTACACTGAGATATATCTTCAGCCTATTATCTTACTTTTTATCTTGAGGCAGAATCTTACTAAGTTGCTGCAGCTGGAATTAAGTTTACGATCCTCCATGTACAGTCTCTAAGGTTCTGAGATTATAGGCATGTGGCTATATTTTGTTTTGTAAATTATTTTTTTAAAAATGCTTAACTCTGTACTTAACATTGGATCTGACAACCATGCTTTTTTATTTTTTGAAAATCGCCCAACACTCATTCAGGGCCAATAAATAAATAAATAAGATATCACAAAGCAAGCAGTGTGTTTCAAAGAAAAGGAACCACTTGTTAAGTGTGATGATTCATAGCATGTTTTATTGACCCATACTAAGTCCGTTAGGGATTGACTCTTGGTGATCAAAACAAGACAAACAAACAAAGGATGTGAACTCAAATCTCAGATCAGGGGAATCATAAACATGACTAGTCTGTCACCTTGCCAAATATATGTGAGAATTTCAGAGAGAGTAGTATGATTGAAGCTAAGAAGTTATGACTGTACATTGGTGAGGAAATCAGAAAAAATGCCTTGTAAGAGCTACCTCCCTAGACGGTCCATTGTACAAAGTGTTAGGACTATTTGTGGGCAAATTAAACAATGACAATTGTAGCCTTAGGAATAATGATCATTTTCATGAAACTTGAATAACTGAAATCGTTCTCCTCAATATATGGTTAGAACCATATGGACATTAATGATCTGCCTACTGTGTGCAGGTGCCCACCAGTATGGGAACACCCACTAGCCATTATGCGAACAACCCATAACTACATATGGCAAAGTATTCATTAGAGATCTCTATCTTCTCCTTGAGCTAGATCTTGAAAGAAAAACCAACATTTTGCATTTAAATCTAATTGGCATGTCATGCAGCAAGTAGTTGAAATTGGGTCTGATATTATTCATAATTATGAGTGCTGCTGTGCACTAAAAAGAATTATTGAAAGGAGCAATTGTATATGTCTATGTATAGAAAAATAGACACTAATATGATTTTAAACTTTCTCTAACTTTGATAGAATCTATATAAGCATTCATTCATATTTCAAGGTTGTAATGCATTCAAAACTTGTTGTTACTTTGTGTTTTTATACTATTTTCAAACATATTTAAAAAACAACATTATTAAAGTACTTCATGAGAATCACCAGTATCTAAAGACCAAAAGACAAGTATCAACTATCAGATAAATTAATGACTAGTTAATAATAAAAAAACACTTTTAATTAGTAATTTACATACAGAATGCAGTTAGAAGGGATTTAAGGGATATGGATTTAGATACCATGAATCAGATTGGTCTAGGCACATGCCATAACCTAGAAATTATGGATACACTGTTTCACAAAGTTAACAAAATAATATATGTCCAGAAGTATAATTATTAAAAATATTGATTCAATTATATGTATATCAAACATGAGAGATAGGATGAAAATATGTGAGAGGCAGCCTATTGAGCATGTGATCTCGGACCTCAAATTTCTCTTTTAGAGTCTTAAAAATTCAGTCGGAGACAAAAGAAAAGCCTGCGGTAAGGGACTTTATGAAAGTAAAATTGTGAAAATAAGATATGAAAGATACTATCATGACTTAAGTTACTATATGAATTCCACCATGCTACCTGTAGCTTAAAAGTGACTGGGCCGTGAGACTGCATAACCAATGGGCAACTGTGGGGCAATTGATGGTGTTTAGGTGTTCAGGGAGGGCTCTGCAGCACACAGCAGGGTCCGCCACCTGGGGAGGATGATTTCCATAGAAAGTAGGTTAGAAGGCTGTTATGGAATTTACAGGCAGACATAAATGGTAATGGGATAAATAGATGAGATGTTATTTGTTTGGGAAACATGCTGAATTTTTTCAATGAAGAAATGGTGAATTTAATATCTAAAATTACAGATGAGTAGTCACAGAAATAAGCATAGCATGCACCCGTTATTGCTGCCTGTATTGTCTCCTCCTTGAAAAATATTCTTAAATTAATCCCTTTAGTGAGAATGAGGACTATTTTTACAGAGAAGTTAGACTTAGATAGATTCAACCTGTGAGTGACTTCAGCTTGTTATTTGCACTGATTGAGAAGAACTCTGACCAATAAGATTTGCCTGAAGTAAAAACTATAGAGTGAGTAAACATAAAGGTAGGGCTATAAATTTGCTGGTATTTATTGCCTTAAATTTGTGCACGAAAGCCTCCGAGACCTGTCAACAGTCAAGGAAGCAGCCAGCAAAAGGTACACTCATAGGATAGTTTAATTTGGCAGTCATTACGTACGACGTTCAATTATCTTTTCGCCAGGAATTGAGGCTGAGGTTTTAAAATTCTGGCAACTGAGAAGATTCTCAAAATAGAGCATAGTGTGACAGATACATTAATAGAATTACAATACAGTGCCGAGGTGTCCCAGAAGAGGATAGGATTTATTGTGTTGAAATGAAGAAAATAGCAAGAATGTCACTAAAGGATGAGTTAACAGTTGATCTACACATTGAACAATGAACACAAAGAATAAAATCAAAGATCAGAATGAATAAATTTGACTTAGACTTGCACCTAGAATCTTTTAATATATGTACCAATTTGTACTAAAGGAAATTTGGGGATCAACACATAAAAAAGCAAGTAACATAAATAAGTTTATGTGAGTGAAATTTTTTTCTGAGGACAATAACCCATTTCATAATATCAATGGGGGATTGGCAGGTTGGGGACACTTAACATAGATAGCTACAAAAAAACTTAAATTTTATGTCAATAGAATTCTAAATGGAAAGCAATAGTATAAAATTTTGTATCAAAATAGTCCTCCTGGCAAAGACTTGAAACTTCAGCTCTCTGCGACTCTGAGGAGGAAGTTTGGAAGTTCTAGCCAAGATGGGCAATGTAGTGACTTGGTGAGATCCTGTCTCAAAATTAAAAATACAAATGAGCTGGAGTTGTACCTCAGTGCAAAGGCCCTAGGCTCAATTCTTCATACCTACCTCTTCTAATCCCAGCCACCTGTACCTCAGATAGGATACTAAGAACTTGATAATACAAGGAACTGTAGAAACACAGATTCCTCGATTTCCATGACCTGGTTTTTAAAATGGGCAATGGGAATGATAGCGGTTCTCAGATGAAGTCCAAATAGATAGTAAATACATGAAAAGATGTTCAACATCCTTCGCGATCAGAGAAATGCAAATCAGAACATCACCAAGACACCATCTAACCCCAGAGAGATTAGCATATTTCAAGAACTTGAACAGCAATCCATGCTGAAGAGGTTTTTGGGGAAAAAACGAACCTTTTTACACTGTTTCTGGGATTGTAAACTTGTACAATCACTATGGAGGTCGGTATGAAAATCCATGGTCAGGGAAAATATTCCTCTTAAGCCAGTGATAGCTCTTACAGGAATCTTCCTGAAAGAGTTAAAAGCATCATATAAAAGAAACGTGTCCTTATGCTCATAGCAGCACAACTAACAGCAGCCAATATGTAGAGTACATCAAAATACCCATCAACAGACAAATGGATACAAAATTTGTGGTATATACACAATGTAGTACTACTCTTCTATAAAGTCAGGTAGTTTGAAGGCCTCTGTAGTTAACTGAGTGCAACTTGAGACCATGGTGCTCAGTGAAGTGAGTCAAATGCAGAACCTTAAATATCTAATGGCTTCTCTAATATGAGAAACCCAGAATACAGCTACTTCAGAAAATCAAGTGGGAGTGATGGGGGAGCTAGAGAAGAGGAGGATTGTGAAGGAGGGTCAGGAGACAGACGGGGAAATGACTAATTTTTGAGGCCATATATATGTACACAAAATACACAACTACAATATAAATATTATGTATCTCATATATATGTGTAGTAATAAAATAAGAAAAAAGAAAAAAAAAAACAACAGATTCACCTGTGACTTAAATTAGTATTTACAGTCATGTTTTATCCTAATTTATTTGCATGTCAATATCATTTGTACATGATTACACAGTATTTCAGATTTTCTTTTTTATGGTATCTGAACTCAAAGAGCCAGAATTGGAAGAGTTTTATAGCTTGATAAATCCTGTGTGTTAAAATTCCCTGAGGAAAGAAGATTTCTTAAACAACCATTCGTTTTAAAAATTTAATAGCTTCTATGAACGGTATCTGAAAGGATTGTTTACAACTAAATCATGCACATATATGTGTATATGTCTTTTTATTTTTTCTGCTCTGAAACAGTAAATTATACTGACTCCCATTTCAGTTTGTAGATACATAGTTCTCTTGGCACCTATGAGCTGAGCATCAATTCAGTTATATTAACTTTATGAATTTAAAATAATACTGACAAGCTAACATCTAAATTATGTTATAACAGAGTCCACAGAAAGAAAAGCCTACACATTTCACAGCCCCAAGTGAATACAATCTCTTTTATTATCTTACATACCAACTGTTAGCAGCCTGTGATGTGGAACAGTTTAGATTATTGCTGACATTTGGAAAAATCACTGGATTTAAATGAACACGAACAAGTTAAGCAAAATGACAATGTAAAATACTAGAGCAAAACTAATTTATTCATTCCTAAAAATTTTAAGTACTTTGAAACATCTTCTTAGTTGCTAGTTCTTAGATTAGGGTGAATGCAAGAGAATTAGCCTTGCTATCAGGGCTTTTGACATGAAACTGTTAAATATAATGTAGTAGTGATCTTAATGTACATTAAATATATATATATATTCCTGAGCATGAATTCTCTCACTGGAAAAACCTGAGTTAAACTCTTCTTCTCATTGACTGTTCTATATTCTGACCCTAGACTTATTATTGTCTTTATAAAAATAAAAACAATTGCACTGAGAAAAAAAACATTAAGATTTTTTTTGAGAGGGATGCTGATTAAGGCTGGGAATATAATTATTTTGTTATATGCACAAGTTAATGTAGTTGTTCCTAATTAGCATGCATAAAACATATTTGTTTCTTTGTTGTTTAAGGAATAAATTTGAATTAGATATTCCCTGTTGTACAAAAATCTTAAGATCTTTTAATGTATTGGACTGTCCAAATATTGAATAACTCCATAAAAATGGATTCTTCATTTTAGAATCCTTATTTAGTTGCTTATTAATTTACTGAGACAGGCTCAGTGGTGCAAATCTTTATTTTCTGTCTATTCATTTATTTTCTATACTGTGTCTTGTGCCACTGTGCCCAGCCTATGTGTGCTGGGGAGTCAAATCCAGGGCCCCAAAGTTGCCAGGTAAACAGTCTTAAGCCTGAACTATGCTTCCAGCCCCTGTTTTGGATTCATTAAATGCCAAGTTGTTTGTTTGATTGTTTGTTTTAGACAGGGTCTTGCTGTGTTTTTCACACTGGTTTTGAGCTCACTGTGAATTTGAGGATGGCCTAGAATTCAAAGCAATCCTCCTGACTCAGCTTTCTCAACTACTGGGGTCACAGGCATACAGCATCATGACCAGCTATGTGGTGGTGTTTCAGGATCAAACCTGGGCTTCCTGCACAAGTGCTCTAATCACTGAGTCATGCCTCCTACTCCTTTAAGTATATTTCTTAAGAATGTCCCTGTAATATTACCAAAGGATGTTTCCTAACATAATAAATTAGGTACAATCAAAAAACCAAAAAGGGACATAACAGCGAAATAATGAATGTGCACTAGGGAACATATGAGAGACAGGAGAGAGGGACAAGTAAAAGGTGCAATCACATTGCCTACATGCAGAAGTGATCGTACTATTTATCTCTTTCATTTTCTACAAAAAAAAATGTTGAATAGCTTAGTGGTTAAAGTGCTTGCCTAGCAAACACAAGACCTTGGTGGTGAACACATATAATCGTAGCACTCAGAAGGCAGAGGCATGGGGATCACTGTGTAGCATACACCGGCGAGGGTTCCCTGGTGAGGCCAGCACCAGCTTTGGACTACAGAGCAAGATTCTGTCCCCAAAAATTACCCAAATGAAGAATCTTCTTTACTGAAATTTTCAATACATTTACTATTATTTTAAAACCTAGTAGAAATATTATAGCTCCAATTGTCCCCTTTAGTTCTATATTCTAACTTGTGTGGAATATTGAATGGGATGATTTGGAGATTCCATAATTAACAACAATTCAAAAATAAACTTTATTTACAGAACACATTTGAATGTTTTATGCTAAACAACAAAAACAAGGTTTCATTGTATTGACTGAAATAAGTAACAAAACATAGGATTGAGTTTGGAAAGTTAGAAAGCAGAAAAGAACCTCTCAAGTCACATAAAAATTTATGTTTATAAACCATGCTTTGAACCTTCTAACATTTATAATACTAAATTTAAAACTTGATATAAGTATCTAATATTTTTGGGTCAAGATACTTTTTTCTCAAAAGCAATAAACATATATGGATATGCTCAAAGCTGCTATTACTTGTGTTGTCCAATGAACTCTAGTAGGCAAGGACTATTGTTTCAGCATGTCACTACAGAAGACGCTGTAATGCAATGAAGTTTTGTCCAAGGTTAATGAGTTCCAAATCTCAGGTGTGAATTCAAGCAGTGAGCACCTTAACCAGAGGTCAATTTGCATCTCATTTATGCAAATTCTTATGACATCATGCCCAATACAAAAAAAGTGATTGCTTTGTTATCTCTCATTTATTGTCCTCAACATATAACATACCTGTGATATACAGACAGATTTTGGGGATACACTTTAACAATAATAAAAATGTGTGCATTCATGTTTGTGTAACACTACAAAGCCAAAGTTGTAGAACAGTGGCCAACTCGCAAACGTGTTGCTGTCCCACTTCCTGCCAGGGCACTGAGGGAAACACGGCCAGCCACTTCTCTGATTTCTATCTCACACAGTATCTCTGCTCTTTTGATCATTTTGTAAATAATATTTTAGAGAATCCAGTCTTACTTTCTTTCCTTTTGGATAATCTATTCAATAGAAGCAAATTCCAAAGCTGTTCTATGATAGTAGAAAAACTGGGCAGAACTACGTAAAATTCTCATATATTCCCTCTCCTGTTCCCTTAAGCTACTCAGCATTATCTTTAGCCTGGTATGACATATGTATTACTGTTGATGAATCAATATGATACATCACTATTAACTGTTACCGATAGTTCCAGTAGGACTCAACTGTACAATTCTATAAACATTGACACCTTTTTACTCACGCACTTAAAATTATAGTATTATACAGAATAGGTTTACTGACTGAAAATCTGTCAATCTACCTACCATTTTTTTCTGAATCCTAGCCTTAACTGTTCCCAACATTGATATATTTACCTCTTCTATACTTCTGATATTTTCTAAAGAGTAATATAATCGAAGCATACAAATGCAGCCTCTTTATTCTAGCTTGTTTGCTTAGACTAGGGATTCAAGTTTCCATCATGTGTTTTCAGGTTTGATGCCTCAATTCTTCTAATCAATGAATAATATTATGTTGTCTGAAAGAACCACAATATCCATTTACCTACTTAAGGATATCTTGTTTTATTTCCCAATATTTGACAATGGATTAATAAAGCTAATATAAACATTTGTGTATGGGCTTTAGTATGGGTATGGGTTTTAACTTATTTGATACAGTGCTAATATCACAATTGTCGTTGCTACCTCATGTGTGACTATTGTGTTAACTTTGAAAGAAAGCATCCCCCAACAGGCTGTGCAACTTACATACCCATGAGCGATGGAATAGCATCGGTGGACCCAGTCCTCACCAGCCTTTATTTTTTTTAGGTGTTCTGCATCATTATAATTCTAACAAGAGTATTACAGTGTTCTGTTATTTCATTTTGCAATTCCCTAATGGCATGATGTTGAGTATCCAGTTATCCTCTTCCCAGATACTTTTGCATAACAATTAATATACTAACAATTTACCAATAATACTGACTTTCACACATTTGGCTAAGTTTTTAATACCATGCTTTCTTAAGTTTTATGAGATATCAGAATACTTTGGATTAAATATTTTCATCAGACATATTAGTTTTCAAATATTTTCACCTACCCTGTAGTTTGCTTATATTCACCATTCTGACAACATATTTTAAAAAGTACTTTCAAGATTCAATTAAAATTTTATTTATCATAATTTTAACTCAGAGAGAATTTCAATGTAACAATTTTTAACTGCATGTATTGTGCTTTTGGTTTCATTTAAAAGTCCATTTTAAATCAAAATTAACTTAGGTTTATAAAGGATTGTAATACCTTTGAGGCATTTTTTATAATTTTGTATATATTTGTCTATATTTTCATTTCCATTCTTCTTTCAATTATAAATAATCATTGCTGCTTTTTATGTAGATATCCAATTGTTCTAGTACAATTATGTGAAAAAAAACTATGTTTTCTCATTTGAATTACATTTGCTGGTAAATTTTTGGTACTTTCTTCAATTCCATTAATCTATTAGGTAATGTTGTCTCACTACAGAATTGTCTAGATTAAAATAATCTTAAAGGAAGACTCAAAATAAAAGATTATCAGTTCTCTTACTGGTCCATGTTCTTTTCTTTCTTTTCTTTTTCTGTCTTTAACCTTTCTACAAAAGTAACATGCTACAATGCTCCCTAAAATGATAATAAATTCATACATTGTGTTGGGAAGATTTAACGTCTTATGAAGGAATATTGAGCCCTCATATCAAGAAACATGGCTTTGGTGTCAGAATGCAGCTGATCTCATAAAACAGATGGCAGACACATAACACTATTTCTCCTTAATTTTTTGTAGCCTTTACTATTGAACCCATTTGATGCTCTCTCTTATGGAAGGATATTATTATTTCAGTATCTTTGATACTTATAAATAGATTCCAATTTTTCACTTTTCCCTGTGTTTTTTTTTTTTTAAGGTACAGGCTCTAAGAAATCAGCCCATTTCATCTGAGTAACCAAATCCATTTGCATAGAGTTGCTCATAACTTTACTTCTTGTCCTTTTAATTTAAATAGAATCGCTTGTTGTCCTAGTTAATTTTCCATTTCTGTGACGCAATACTAAATACCCACAGAATATTGGAACAAAGGCTTATTTGAAGTCATTTTATTCTTAAGCAGCCAGCAATGGAGGAGGACCGCGGTGGCAGCCTTCCCAGAGGAAAGCTGTTCACTGTATGGCAAACTGGAAGCCTGGAGGGCAAGGTAGGGCAGGGCTAGTGCCATCCTTTCAGGTCATGTCCCAGTGATGAACTCCTTTGAGTGATCTAGCTCTTCTGAAGAGGCCCTACTTCTTACAGAATAGGAAATCAATGAATTAACTACCCTGAGTGAATCGCCTTCCAAACATCAATTATTTGTGGGATATTCCAAATCCAAACTATAACAATCTGTGATGATTCCCTTTTTTTTTTTTTTCTTGTTTATCCTGGTAAAACATTTACTAAGTAATAAGCTAACTGTATTAGTAATTGATTTACATGTGAATATTCTAAATAAATAAATGAAATGACAAAGCATCAGAGTAGATGAGAAACAAAAGACACAAGTATATTTTGTTAAAAGCCTCTTTAAATATAAAAACATATAGATTAAAATCAAAGTGGTGGGAAAAGTCCATTCTAACAGTAAAAAGAAAGCTGGAGAATCTGTGTTAAGCTCAGACAAGACCACCTTCAGCACAATGGAAGTCCTGAGGATATACACATGTATTACATGATAATTGAGCAATAGAACACATATGATCTACTTATTTCTGAGACTGTGTTTCACTATGTTGCACAGGTAAGACTTCATTTCACAATCCCCCCACCTCAGCTTCTCATTTGTCTTGGATATATCCTGTTATGGTTCTGAACCAGAGGAAATCTCAGATTAAGTTGTGCTTAGATCTTCTAACTGATAAGCTTTCTTCCTGGTTTTCAGGAGTCCCTTTGGTCACTGTATCCCACACAGAGAAGAGCAAACACAGGAGAGGAGTAAGGTCCCATCTGTTCCTTCTAATAAGGAGCTCATCTAGTCATAAGGGTTCTACCATTATGGCATAATATCTGTCCAAATTTCCCATCTGCATTTTGCTGGAGATTAGAAATTAAACATCAAAATATGCTGGACCACAGATATCAGTCCATGACACCATAGGATTGTGAAGCCCAAATGGCAAAGAACCATAGGAGATCGCTAGAGATTTTATTTTTTATTTATTGTGGAGACAAGAGTTAACAAAAGAAAAATGAATTTCAATACTCATCCGATGGTAGGAAATGCTATCAACAACCAAATGAGTATTGCAGAATACTTCAGTTTTAGACAAAAATCTAAGCCTGAGCAACGCTTCAGGGCAATCTTCTCACAGCCTAAGCAGAGGACCTTCTAAGTTGTTTGCTTTTTGTGCTATAAAAAGGAACTATTATCAGAGGAGAAGGAGGAGAGGGAGGTGGGGAAGGGTGCGTCGTAGGAGGCATGATCACAGTACATTATACACTTCAGCTTGGCATTTGATTTGGTAACTGTTAATTTCAGCAATCCGGTTGTATGGATAATATTACTTGCTGTATCAGTAGGAATATGGAATAATAGAGATAACCCAATCAATTGTTTGATGACAAATTATAAATTAGAAAATGCAATCTATATCTAACCAACTAGTTTCTTTATTTTTTCTCATTTTAAATCAAAGCGCACCAAAATAATGAAAAAATTGATAACTTTAAAAATTTAAAGACGATACTGTAGAAAATATGATGAGTAATAATCTTAAAAATCGGAAGTAACAAAATTTATGAAATAGCTCACAACAGCACAGCAAAACCTTTGTAGTATACAAAAGAGCCTTAGGGACACTGCTTTAATCATGCACATTAAAATTAGAAGTCTTTATGCATAAGAGACTAGAGCAAAACCTTATTAAAACATTATGCAATCTGGCATAATACTAAATGCTGTAGTTGGAACTTATGCTGTGCTGTATGTATTCTTGCTTATCATTTTACTGTTATAGGATTTGGAGATCTCAAGGTAAAGAAAATTAAAATATTCTCTTGTGATAAGCAAGTTTTCTCTTCCTGAAAATATATCTTAGCAAGTGACCACGTCCAATTTAGAGAGACAGAGAAAGAAAACAGATAGAAAGCTGGCAAAGATTTTGTATGTCAAATACAAAAAAGAGAAAATATTAATGTAGGGTAAGTATTTTATTAGATGATGCATCCAAGGAGAAATGAAATTAATGTGACTTGAGGTGTTGTTTTTATCCACTGGATTGACATTATTTATATTTTTATTTATATACTTGTTTGGGGCTGGATAATTAATATAATATATATTTATATGTGCTCCAAGCTATTAAGAGAAAACAATTTATTTTCATATGTTTAAATTAGAAGCATAGTGCAAGAAAAGAAATATGTGTATTCATTTCCCGCACCTACCTCCATTAATAGTAACATTGTTTTGGAAAACATATAAAATGATCTGAAAGAATAATTATTTGCTCCATTAGGAAGAAGAAATCGTAAGTGATTCCTAAATATCTCTATTTGTATAACAAGTTGGAGAGTCGTCCTAAGTAATTATACTTAGATCTCTAGGTATAATCTCCTGCTTGTAATAGTTCAAGAACTCAGTGAGTTGTATTAAATTTTCAAAAAAAAAATGATCAGATTCTCCTCCAATAATGGAAGAAGTAAGTTATATAGAAAGATATATTTTGATTATAAACAATACTAGAAATCGAGATCAAGAAAAAATGTACTAATCATCAAATCGCTCTGTTCTTATGATGGTTATTATTTGCACACTTTCAATACTTAACCTGTGGTGTGCATTCTAAGAAATGTGGTTCATATTTGCACTAACATGTTCATGCAATTGTGTTATTTTCTCTCTTTTTTCCTTAAATTATTAATCTACTCTATTTAAAGAAGTTTAAGGAGACTAAACAGCTCGTTAAAGCAAATGGAGAAGCCAGAAATAGCAACCAAGTCTGAAACTCACCCTTCTATGAATGGGGCACCTCCATTATTTTAAGATCTAAGTTATTTTTTCTCATTTCGTTAGTGTACATCTGTGACGTACACTGGCTGCATTAGACTTGAGAATTCTGTGCACATATATGACATCGACTTCACGATCCTTTCCCTTCATCTTTTTTACTTTCCTGTTCTCTCTTACACGACCCAGCTCCTAGTATCTCGCCAATTCGACTCATTTTTCTGGGTTTCCTAAGTTAGAGACACCATGCTGTATTTAATCTTCTGAATCTGACTCACTTTGCTAAGCATGGTAGTCTCAAATTATGTCCATTTCCGGCAAACGACTCAAATTTAGCTGTCTTTTTGGAAGAGTAGTACTGCTTTGTGTACACACACCACAGTTTCTGTATCCATTGGTCTATTGATAAAAGGAGAAAGGGGGATGATCTTAAAAAAAGGGGACCAAGTGGGTTGATGGTGCTAGTTAGGCGGGAGGGGACAGCTGTGGGAGGGTCAAGATCGAGAGGGGAAGGAATTGTAATTTTGACGCAATATGTATGTAAACTAAATACTCAAGTTCAATGTAAACATTACATATGGCATATATATATATATATATATATATATATATATATATATATATCACCTTTAAGTCCCCAGAGATGAAAGAAAAATGAATAATGCAAGTTGAGAAATGATTACAGTCAATATCCCAAAATTGATCTTGTATTATTACTCTCTCTGGCATTATTTTTATTTAATCGTTGTTATTTCTTTTGAAGATGAAAAGCCTGGCCTGGCAACATACTCTGGCAGTAAAATATGACAGAAGAAACAAGTGAGATCGGTGAACAAAAATCTCGAATGATGAATGTACTTTTAGCTAGTTGGTTTTGCCCCTTCCCCTTTGAAAAGATACGGAGCTGAACCAAATTGTTTCAACTAACAAAATGTATGGTTGCAAATCTTTGAAATTCTAAGAGTTACTAGACAAATTCAAAATGGGGATATATCTAGATTACTTCAGATGTGACACTCAGCTGAAACGTATAGAATCATATGCTAACAAGTCGTATAAATGTATTTCATTCCACATTATTTGGTTCGGTTGTTTTGTAACATTTTTATGATAACGTATAATCATAAAAGAAATCGGTGACTATTCTAGGAGTACTGACACACAAATAAACAAAACACAAGGGGCTAAGGGGTCGCTCAGGGGTAATGCATGGAGACTTGGAAAACCATACAGACATAAAAGGGATGAGAAAGTCAAAAGTATGTTATCAGTTAGGGAATAGTTGATAAATTATGCTGTCGATTATATGAAAGAATAAAGGTTAGCATAGCGAGTAAAACCTATGTTAATATAAAGCAAAACTACAACACCAACATTAAGAGAGGTATTTGACTTATATCTAGGATCATAGTCATCTATTAATGGATTTTAATTCTAACAATTCTAGAAAACAGTTATTTAAATAAATACATAGAATAGGTGAGTATGTTTTTTTTTTTAATGTTAGGAAATTTATACCCCGATCTTTACAAATTTTCCCAGGAGAAAAAGCTAGAATGACAATTTTAACAATGATTTCTGCCTAACCCTGTAATTCTCTCCTGTTTTATTTCAAAAGAATGTACAAGTCTAGTGCTCACATCCGTATCAAATGGTATCCACTCACTGTAATTGTTGGATGCTGGAAAAGGACTGATTATTTTGTTGCATAATTGTTATTGACCAATCACAATTATTGACTGCTTTGAGTATATAATTAAAGACATAGAATAATTTTAGAGTGATAATATTTAACTCAGTCCTTTGTAGCAGATCCCTTTTTGTCTAACAAGAGTGAATAGAATGTGACATTTGGTGACTCACAAGTCGTTCCATTCCCCTCCGCTCCATGGACAGACTCTCTTAAATATAAGCTTGTTATCATTTGTCAATTTTCAAGAACATAGTCATTTGCCAAAATACATTATTGTGTTGTGATGGATTGATGAATCGCCAATGATAATTATTCTCCTTTCATGTACTGTATTTTAGAACATTTCAATCACTCTCCCGGGAGCACAGGACATAACCCTGAACATTATTTTGAACTTGCACATGTCAATAGCTTTGGGCAAAGAAATATTTGCAAAAACGACACAAGCAAAAATATAAAAGATGCTTTTTTCTTGTTTTTTCTCTCTGACACTTGTGCACTGCATTGACCTGCAATCTCTCTTAACCCCAGGTGGAACAGAGCAGCCACACTTGACCTGAATGCATACAAGAAACACATGGTTGGATCCAAATACCACTATTATTATAGCACTATTGCCTGTGCAAACTGACTGTTTATGAGTATAGGAGTAATGCAAATATTGCAAAATGTAATTATGCTTTTTCTTATCTATTCAAATTTTAAATTTAAAGATATCATTAATTTGAATTGATCCCATTTATTGACAATGGAGACAATTTCCTTTGATTTTGGTGACTTATTAACAAAGTCTTTGCCTACACCTATGTCTTCTAGATATTTGCCTATTTTGTCTTCTAGAAGGTTCAGTGTTTCACTTTTAATAGCTAGGTCTTTGATTCACTTTGATTTGATTTTGGTACATGGTGACAGGTGTGTGTCCAGGTTCATTCTTCTGTATGTGGATAACCGGTTTTTCCAGCACCATTTGTTAAACAGCAGCACAATTGACAATAGCCAAAATGTGGAAGACACCAAAATACCCATCGACAGACCAATAGATACACAAATTGTGGTATTTGTACACGATGGAATACTATGCATGTATAAAGTCAGATAGGTTGGAGGCTTTTGTAGGCAAATGGAGGCAACTTGAAACCATCCTGCTTAGTGAAGTGAGTCAGAGCAGAAGGTGAAATATCAAATGGTTTCTCTGATATGAGAATCCCAGATCACAATTATCTCATGGAACTTAATGTGGAAAATAATGGGAACGGGTTTGGTGGTGGGTAGGAGGAGGGACAAAAGGAGAGAAGGAAAGGTCTTGTAACCTTGCCAAGATATGTATGTTTACAAAATGCTCAAGATCACTGTAAACTTCAAATTCTGCACTTCTACGTATCAATGAAATGGGGAAAAATATCATTAAACTTTGAAAACCTTACTTCAGAGCAAGTTAAGGGGTCTTTAATGTTAGTAGAAGTTTACTAGGGGAAGTTTTCAGATTTAAACATGTCTGAATATGCCTTTGATTCGTACATCTTGGAAAAGATTAATAAATAGTAGTAGAAATAAAACCTTGTGATATATAGATGGAAATATGAAGAGATGGATACTGCTAATGAGTTAGTGATTTTTTGTCTCCTAAATCAACAGAACAATATAAAGATGAAAACAAATATTACAAATTACATACAAGGGGAATACAATGAGTAAAGTAATAAGACGTTGTCAAACAGTGCATTTTTATATGTCTCTCTGTCTATTCATCAAGATGGGTTTTTTTTTACACTGTATTCCTCTTGTTCTGGGATTCAAGAAGACAACATTATGAAATATTATCAAAAATTTCTACCAACTAGATAAACAAAACCATATATTCACATTAACCAATATAGACAAAATAATTTAGCAAAATTCAATAACCATCTATGATTAAAAACTCACTAACATTAAGAATAGAAAGAAATTTCCCCCAAATGACAACGCATAGCTAAAAACACTCATAACTCACTTTGCACTTTGGTGTTTAACACTGACATGATTCTTCCAAATTGAAACCAGGTGATAAGTGATCACTGTCACTATTCACAATTAATGTGATAGTAGGATATGCAATCAGGGCATTCATGCAAAACAGTTTTCTGATCAAAAATAAGAAAAAAAAAACATTTTGATTTTTAAAGGAAACATTCTCATTGTCAAAAGCTTAAAAAACTCATAAAATATATTTGAGTTCACCATGAAAGATAGACATGAGAGTAGCAAGTGTGGTTTTATATGTTCGTAATTAAGACATGAAAATCAAAAGCAGAGACGCCATATAATTTATTAGCATTCAAAACAAAAACAAGCAGCTGCTTAGGAGTAAGCGTTATCAACATTGTAAACCTTGTCTCCGGAACTGTGTACAGTACTGGGGATAGTCAAAGAGGATCTAAATAAGCAAAAAGTTATACGTTTGTCTTGTATTGAAAGTCTCAATATTGTAAACATAGTAATTCTCTTCATGTTGCCATATAAGCCAAATCAAATTCTTAACAAAGTCCTAATAAACATCTTCATAGGTGTAGACATTTTCAGAAATATAGATTGAAAAAAATAGTTTAAACATTCTTTGAAAGAAAAATAATGTGGAAAAATCGTTATTCATTTTTTTTTTTTTTAAATTTTGTACTAGGGGTTAAGCCCGGAGAATGTGCATAGAACTGCATTCCTACCCTATGATTTTTTTGTTTGTTTGTTTTTGAAACATGCTATCACTCGGTTTTTAAATTTTTCAGGCTGAGCTGGAACTTTTGATTTGTCTTGTCTCAAACTCCAAAGGTGAGAGGATTACAGGCCTGTACCACTGGGAACGCCTAATTCCTGGTCCAACTATAGAGCTACAGTAACGAAGACTGTTTGGTGTTAGAGGCGGGACAGACATCACTGGAATGAATTTGGGTAGAGCTTTATCCATATCAGCTCAGGATGGAGCTCATTTCATTTGTACCTCAATCTGTTACCTCCTCTTTTTTCTATATTACTTTAATGCTATGCTAAGAAAAGTTACATTCTTACCCCTCAAACTATTATCTCTATAATTCATTGTTTAATTATCTTTAGATACAATCCTATATTTAACTATAACTACAATTTTAAGTTAATTCCCATATCTGTGAGTTCTACATGTGCAAATTCTTCCTATCTTGAATCAAAGAGCAATGAATGGAAATATCATTGCAGTGAACATGCACAGATATGTTGTTGTTATGCCCTAAACATTGCAACCTAACAATTTCTTGCCTCACATATACATTGCATTGATATTGTAAATCATGAAGGTGAAACTTAATCAAACATGTCATGACTTGGGAACTACAAGGGGAATTTGCATAGCTCCCTTCTGTCTTTGGGTGGGAGTGATCACAAAGGTGTATTTTCTGGTTATATTTCTGGGCTCTTGTGTTCCTGGCTCTTCTCTCTGGCCATGCATAGAAGCTTTGCTCCAGCAAGTCATTCTACCACAATGTGTTTGCCATGAGCCAAACCATGGCTTAGCCATGAGCCAAACCATCTCCTCTTTTAAGTTGCAAGTGTTGGATATTTTGTTGCCACTGGAAAAGCTGACAAACACACTTTTTTTTACTGTTTTCATTTTTGCTTTTTGTTGTTACTGTTGCTGTTTGTTTCTGTGCTGAGCCTTAAATTCCAAATGTTCTGCATACTAGTCAAGTGATCTGCAATGAAATACACCCTTCATATGCTTAGAAAGAATTCTAAAATGGCTTGTTGTACATAAAAGGATGTTGAAAACAGTTTATAATTCTATATAAGAGTTTTGAACATCTGTTCCTTTTGGTAATGTTGCAGAACCAGCGCTGCCCAAAAGCGAGGGACAGGCATATACGCTTTACTCTGGCTGATGATAAATTCAGTTGCCTTTGAAATGTTCCATTGTCATATGTTTAATAGACTTTCTGTGTTCTTATGTGCTCCACTCAAAAAAGAAAATAAATCAGTGAAAATTACACAATATTATTTTTCTCAAGTGTCCAAACTTCACAAGATTCTCTCATGTTGACCTTCCTTGGCATGTTTATTGAATTCTTTTTATATACATCTCATGTAATATAAATTGAATATATTTTTGGTTCTTCTATGTTTTGTCAAATACTGTATTTTACCAATGAGCCAAAGTGCAGCTGTAACTGAGAAACTGCAAGTGTCTCTAATATGTTTTTAGTAAAATCTGTGTCAGCAGGAAGCACCTGGGTGAGCACAAGAACTAGCATGACGTAATGCTGAGCATAGCCTCTTTCACGGTAAAGATCTGGGGAGTAAAACTGAATCCTTAGAACAATCATAATTTCATGGAATTAGTAAATTAGCAACCCCATTTTAGTTTTTCATAGGATATAATATACAATTACTTAATTAATAAACAATTTAAGTTTTTTATTTGTTTTTGTTCACAAACAATTACAATGAAGAAAGTGTTTATATGTGTGTACTTGTCTCTGTCTGCATATACATATATATGGATAATCTTTAACTATTACATATGTTAGATGCCAAAATTTGTGACATTATATTTAAATAATTTTAGCAAGACTCTGCAAAAGCAAACATAAAATATCTTGTTTTTAAATATATTCTGCCCACATTGGGTTACGAATAATTTAAGCTTACTTATTGCTCTTTAAAAAAATTGCTATTTCTGATTTTATTTCATAGGCTTAATATATATTTTCTTTATGTACTTTTGAAATATTCTCCTTCTGAGCATTTATAAAGTCCCTGAGTAATCTTTGATCTAGTCAACTTTTTATTTTATTCTGGAAAGGTAACCATTCAAAGTCACTTTGGGCTAGTTGTTAAAAAAAAACACCGCTTTACAGTTGTAAAGAAGGATGTTACATTCAAATTATTGAAAATGAGTTTTGGAACAAATCTAGTTGAATTTTAAAGACATAACATTTAAAAATTTTGTTTCTATTTTTTGAATTACAAGAGCCATGTTTACTAAAATAATTTTATTCTGTTTGATAAACTAGTATTTATGATAAAATTACCATATTTTAAATTTGTTTGTTGACAGATAAAATAACATAATTTTCAATATCACATATTATATGTGTATATGCTTATTAGCTCTACAGGAATAAAAATGTGTTCATGTGCAAATGTTTAAAGGAAAGAAAAATTTATTCTATATTTTAAATTATTAAGCGATTAGATTTTGACCCAATAACATGAAAAACCAGGTTGGCAAATATTATATAATTGAAAAACATGATTAGAAACTGAGAAACTAGATTATTTATATTGGTGCAGATAATGTGTTTATAAATGTGGCAGCATCAAGAATATATGACCTGTGAAAAGTGAAAACATGCAAAAAACCAAAGTATTTTAAAATGTCACATTTATTATTTCTAATTTTTTTTTAAGTTATAAAGTTGGTAGCTCATTTGAAAAGACTGGGACAGATAGAACATCTTCCTGTAATTGGTAGGGGACCTGAAAAATGTTGCCTAATTTTGCTCTTTGACTCATTATCATTGTTTTGTTGCTGGGTACTATTCCTTTTCATTTTTTAAGTTAAATACCTTATGTAAATGATGAGAACATATGTAAGATTTTCATTACAATTAAAAAACGCTCATAGCATGACAGGTAATGCACATATATTGAATATGTGGAAATCTATTTTACACAATTAAATCTACTATTACTTCAAAGCCAACTTTCATAAGCTTAATTTATCCCCTAACACATTTAAAAATAGATACATTCAAAAATTCTTCTGATTAAGACGAGCTTGTAATTTACCACTGAAGACCAAAAAAAAAAAATTCTTTTTTTTTAATAGCGAGAAGCAGTATCTGTCATCCAAGCCTCAAAAGTTTGCTCCCAATTCATGTGATATTTGTTGTCTTCTTTAAAATGAAAGAGCTTATTCTCATGTGGCTAATGTTTGTTTGCTTCTGTGAAATGAAAGTTCTTTCTGGGGCTTTATTCCTAAACCTGCGAGTAAATAAGACATTCTAACTGCAAGAACTTGTGATTAATATTAACAAGAATAATGTGTCAGGCGAACAGCTATTATCCAACTGTACTCTCTCCTTAGGTCAAGTTTGGACAGACAGAAGCCAGAATGCTAAGGAACTGCTACACGGAATGGCATTTTGCTACATGTCAAATGTATACTATGTATTTCACCTGTCTATGGGGCTCTGAGAGACATATGATATTGTTAGAAAGCAACTTTGGTACAGAAATATCGAAGATATTCATTGAAGGAAGGCCATATTTACATCTTTATCTTACAGAAGAAGTTAAAACTGGGAACAGTTTCAGGCAAATACCACTTAACACTACCATATTTTTTTTTCCTCAGCAATCTTGTAAATTTAGGGACAACGTGCTTTTTCATTTGTGAAATTTTTTGTAAGGATGCATTAACAGTGCTGGGGTGGGCTCCATGTACTGAAAAGGACAAGTTAGTACTAGAAAATATTGTAGAGATGAAAGTGTGTCTATGTGTTTAGAATGCTTGCCTAGCAAGCACCGATGCACATCTTTGGGTTCAATTGCTCAACACCACGAAACAGAATAGGGTGGTGACGCCTGTAATCCCAGCTCTCAGAAGTCAGAGGCAGGAGAATTGCCATGAGTTTAAAGTGAGTCTGGTCTCCATAGTGAGTCAGGACCACCCTGGACTGTAGATAGAGACACTGTTTCAAACAACAACAGTAAGACAAAAGCAAAAATTAACAAAAGAAAATGATATAGACTCTCAGACATATGCTGTATGAACAAATGTGTTTAAGAGATTGCTAATAATTGTATTTTCATGCTCATGCTTTTAGTCACAATCTCTTTCTATTCCTCCAAATGGCTTGAATTCTAATAGGCAATAGAATTAGGTAAATAGAGTGGTGATAATTTGGAATATGCAATTCTGTCTCTTTTTTATGGTCAGAAGCAAAATCTGTCATCTGAGCCTCAAAGGCTTTTCCTCTCAACTCATATGATACTTGCTGTCTTCTTTAAAATGAAAGAGCTGAATCTCATGCAGCTAATGATGTTTGCTTCTGTAAAATGGAAGTTTTTCCTGGAGCTTTATTCCTAAACCTGAGAGGAAATAAAACATTTTAACTGCAGGAACTTATGATTAATATTAACGAGAGCAACTTTTCAGGCAAACAGCAATTACCCGACTCCACTGCCTTCTTAGGTCAAGTGTGGATAGACAGAAGCCAGAATGCTAAGGAACTGCGACACGGAAGGGCATTTTGCTACCTATCAGAGGCATAGTATACATTTCACCTGTCTGTGGAGTTCTGAGAGACATATAATATTATTAAAAATCAACATTGGTTCAGAAATATCAAAGGTAGTCAATAACCCAAAACTCAATTCCTCATTGGACAATCAATCATTTCCAATGATTTTTTTTTATTACAGCGTTTTCCATTGTATGAACCAAAAGGTCTATCACAAGATACATATGTGCACAAAATACTCAACTTCATTGTAAAACTTAAACTTTGTGCTTATACATAGCAATAAAATGTGGGAAAAAAGAAAATAAGTCTCATGGAGCTGGAGGAACAACTCAGCCATTAAAGCACTTGCCTATCAAGCTCAAGGCCTTGAGTGGATTCCCCACTCCACATAAGCTGGGCAAGGTGGTGATCCTAGCAATCAGGAGGCTGAAGCAGGAGGACTGCCTGAGTTTGAGGCCAGCTGAGCTCCATAATGAGTTCACAACCAGCCTGTACTACACAGCAAGATCCCATAACAAAAAAGAAAATAAGTCTCAACTATATTTATTTTATGGTACTACATAATACAATTCAAGATTATACATTTTTCTATTAATTCACAGCAAACAAAAAAGTGAATGCTAATATATGCTAGCTACAATAACCATTTGGGAAACAATTTAATGTATTATATGGGTTGTAAGGAAAGTCATGACATTTTTTTCTTCATTTTATTGATATGTATAAGTGCAAAATTTAAGGTTTAAAATGAAGTTTAGCATTTTGTGCACCTATGTATCTTGTCAAGGTGACAAGGACTTTTCCTCTCTCCTTTTGTCCCTCCCTCTACCCACCGCTCCCTTTTTCCCTCCCCACCCTACATGACACATTTTTATAACAGATGTCACCAGTTAATTTTTGGAAGTACTAGGCTCATTCACATGTACATTGTCACTATGTTATTTGATAGATGACAGTTCTAGATTCATACTAAAAATTCTACTGCTTTGGTTAAGTTGGACATTTTAACATAAGTTTAAGATGGAAGATGAAATTGTGCATTTTCACCACTTTTTACTCTTTTACTTACATACACTGAAGAATGTGCATCAGGATTGAGTGAACTTGTGTACTCTACAAGAGTACTGGTGCCAATGGAGGGCTAAAATTTCGGTCCTGCTTACTTTGATCCCAAGAACACAGCTCTAGAGTGAGGGATAATGAAGTCCATGATGTCAGAATAAAGGCATCAATTGAGTCAAACACATTACACTCAACAAGAGATTGCAAAAACATTAAACATCTATCATTCAAGCATTTACAACCACCAGAAGAAGCTGGAACACATAAGCAATACCGAAACTTGGATTCCTTGTGTATTTCAATGAGTTCATGTGATGGCTCATGTAAACACATCTGATGTGCTCAATACACATGAGGAAAATGATTCTTCTTTGAAGCGACTCATAACTGGTGATGAATAGTGGATTGTTCACAACAGTGTGGTACACAAGTGTTCTTGGTCCCAATGTAATGATTCACCTGAAGATATCGAAGGCAGACATTCGTCAGAGGAAGATTATGTTTTCAGTGTGATGGAATTTTGAAGGTGTGGTGTCTTCTGAGCTCTTACCAAGCAACCAAATAATTTTAATGTGTACTCTTCGCAATTGGACATTTTGAATGAAACCATCATACAGAAATACATAGAGCTTGTCTGTTGCTAAGGACTGGTGTTCCTTCACAACAAAGTGAGACTGCACACACAAGTTTGATCGTCCATCAAAAACTATTAGATATTGGATGGGTTATGTTGTCACATAAACTATACTCATCCTACCTTACGCTGTCAGAATTCCACTTGTTTCACTCTCTTTAGTACCCCTTTCATGGTATAATGCTCAATTCAAATGAGGTTGTCAATAAGCACCTTCATGAGATTTTCACCTATAAACACAGATCTCTTTATGAACAACGTATTATGCAGTTCAAGGAAAGATATCAAAGGTTATGTATTGATTGATCATTGTTCTTTATATACATATATGAGCTTTGAAAAATTCACTACATATGTCATGATGTTTCCAACAATCCGGTTATTTACATTAAAATAATTTTAAGGGCTACACATTCTCCCATGTAGATTATTATCTTATGCTTTTACCTGTTTGACTGTTGATTCTTCTATGATGTATTTAAAGAATATATTAAGGATTAAACTGATAAATGCTCTTTATAGGAAATTACAGTAGATTACAGTCAGTTATTTAAATTTTTCTGAAAATGATTTATTGAAGGAGACGAGGTTAATCTTCATTATTAAAATAAGTACTTATCACAGTGAGATCTGTTTTGTACTCATTTGGCTTCATATAAAGTGAATTTATGTTTTATAGTCAGGAAAAATGAAGTAAGTTAATTTTTAATAAAAGTTGGCATAGCATTGCCATATGAACACAAGACAGAGATTGATGATGGTGATCTTAGGCCAAGTCTCGGGCCAGCAAGACATTTTTGTTTTCACTCCAGGCAAGCTCCTTCACCTCTGTGAGTCTCTTCCCGCTTTGTGAACTGACGACATGTGCGGTACTCTCCTCTGCAGTCCACTTTTCCCCATTGCTTTGCTCTGTGCCTCTGGACATTGACATTTGTGGAATGAACCAATCAATGAACCAATCAATGAACTTGGCTTCCTGACCTTCAATCGGTTCAGTGAAGGGAGGCACCAGCAGTAAGATAGCAGAAGTTTGATATTTTTTTCCTTTGGCTTTTTCTGTGCCAGAAAGAAGTCCAATAGTGCTGACTCTTTACTGAAGATGTTCCCTCCAACAACTCCAAATTTTACTGGATACTGGTAACTTTCAGGTCAATGGGTTGCAATCACCCGGATACCTTCCTGGGTCTTGTGTGATTTTTCTCAAATCAAGCTTACCTACCCAATCAGTCCATGTAATAAACTATCATTAGTTTTCTCCTTTAGTCATATGGTTATTTTCTATATGCACCCAAAATCACATGGGTAATCAATAAAGTACTATTAATGATATATGGTTGTTGTGGGAATTTACTGTTACATTTGTGGGAAAAGAATGGGCGTGTTAAAGGCCAAACGCATCTGATGAATTCATTTAGGTTGCATGCCCCAGAGCCTGCATTTGAAGTGCCCGCCTATCTATTTCTCCCCAGCATAATCCACACATCCTTCCTAACCCCAGGCAATCATTCACTAGGGTTCTACCTAAGGATCTTTTCTTGCTCTGTGTTCCTAAGGCTGTTCCTGAACTCATTCTGCCTCCCCAGATGGCCTTGAACATGGCAGTCCTTTCTGCCTCAACCACTCCAAACGGCTCTTACCAGGGCGTGTGAAGTGTATTCCATGTACTCCTCTGTGTTAGCATAGGCCTTCCCAACATTTAGGCCTCAAAGTCACTCTGCCTCAAGTTTGGCAAGTACGTGAATTTTATGAGATGTCTGTCACAGAAGTGACAGTGCAGTGTTGTTAGACAAAGAGGGACCGACATTGCTGACAAGATGACAGTGCCTCAGTTGCTGCATAGCAAAGGTGACAAGAGCTTGGAAATGGCTATGAATTCTTGACATTTCCCTACAGGGCACAGGGAGCTGTATCATGCACTGCAAAGGTGCTAGTCAGTTCGAAGAAATGACGCTTACAGGTGTTCCATTCTTTATAGTCACTTGATTAGAACTAAGAGGCAAGTGTCACATAGTTTTAAACACCAGAGTGAGAGAGTGTCGCTCTCCATCAGTCTGCCTGTAAGACAGCACAAAAGTAGAAAGATCATCACAGTAAAATCCTAGAAGCACTGGTTTCAACCTTGTCTCAATTCAAACTTTTTGACATATCTCTTAGCTGCTATGAGTCTCACTTTCGAAAAGCAAGAAATAAAGATAAAATAATTATGTTCATATCACCTCATACATATATCTAATGAGAAATGAAAATCAACAGCATTCAGTCCTGCTGTGTGATTATACAGAACCTGCTTACCTGTCCTTGGATTTGATTTCTTTTTCTATAAAAAGAAAAGTGGTTACTAGGGTTAAATTTTCACAGTGTACATAGAAATTTTAGGGCTTTTTCTTTCTTTCTTTCTTTTTCTCTATTTCTTTCTGGACAAGGCCTTATTCTATAGTCCAGGGTGGTCTGAACTCACTAGCTATCACAGGCTGGCCTCTAACATGACAATCCTTCTGAAACAGTCTCCCAAGTAGTGTGATTACTGGTGTGCACCACCACAGCTGGTTTATGCTGCTCTGGAAATCGAACCTAGAGCCTTGCATTTGCTAAGTAACAGCTTTAACTGCTGAGCTACATCCTAAGACTTAAGTGTCCTAATGGTTTACAATCACCACAATTTATGTATCAGGTAGCTCTTGTCTGAAATTGTAGTGCCTTTGTGTAGAAATTTATGAGATTAAATTGAGTCCTATAACATTTATATTCAATAAAATAATCATATTAGTAACAAATTAACAATAAGGATCTGATTATTGTTTCAATATTTTTCATAATTATTAGCTAACATAAAATGTTTCATAAATGTATCAAATTTCTGATTGAAAATTTTGCAACTATTGCTAGTTTTTAATATTTTTGATGTTTAACAACAGTTACCAATAAAAATAAAAGAAGACAATAAAATATATTTAGAAATAAATTAGCAGTTTGAACATCATGGACAGCTATGAAACCAATATATAAATATATTAAATATTTGTCTTCAGAGGTTATCAATATAAGCAGATCAATTAAAATATGCTAATTGCCTTGAAAAATCTTTTCAGTAATAAAATAGAATATCAATTTGATATTTAGATAAGAAAAATAAAAGAATAAGGACAAAATACAGGGTAATCATTCTTTATTTTTGATGAAAAAGTTCTGAGTCAAATATAACATAAAGCGACCATCTATTAAAAATTCATAAATTTGTCTAGTCCCTTAAGTACCCACATCCTGTTTACATATATGATTTAATTTGGAATTGTAAAATTTTAGATATTCATATTTGTGAATGATCACATCACTTCATAGTATAATTTTGATCACTTTTCTCCCTTGCCTGTGAATCTGTATCATTGCCACAATCTGCTTACATAATGTATCTTAACATCTGTCCACCCAGTGACTACAAAACTGTTTTGTGAGTATGCACTTCATGACTGTAACAAAATTATTTAACTCAAAATTATTTCATTTACATTGAAGCATATGTTTTTTATTTAAAATGTCAATATATTTCTTTTGTCTATATTTATCCTAATTTTTGCATTTCTGACCACTGAGTAATGTAAATAAATTCTTAGAAACTATTTTTCTCAATTGTGTTATTTCTTAGTGACTAATTGTTCTATTTTATTGAAACAATTTATTCAAAAGTTACTTCTTAAATTCTAATTCATTTAGGAAATAAGTCACCTTTCTCAGTCAGGATAGTGTAAAGTTTGTCTTCTATGGGAACAATAGCATTAGGCCATTCTATATCGACAACAAATTTGCTCTTACATTTAAATCTTTAACCCATTTAGAATTGATATCTCATGCCTTGGACATGATGAAGCTGCACTTTCAGACTGACTTCCAAAACGGGAAGCTATTTAGGGCTCTTTTGTTTTACAGATCTCCTCCCACTTGTGATGTGATGTTACTTTGGCTGTGTATCAATTTTCCATAGGCAGCTCTCTTCTAAGCTGTCTTCTGCTTCCGTTAGTTAATGTATTTTATCTCTGGATGATAGGCATATGGACATAATTACTGGTGCTTTTATAAATTTCTTAAACTGGGATGAAATTCCTCTTATATGGAACAACTTTATTATTCTTAGATCCCATATCTATTTGCAAAATAGACTTGTCAAGTTTTTTAGAAATCCTGATGAAAATTAACTAAAGTTTTATTAAATATAAGAAGCAATAAGCAAAATGTTGCCTGAAAATAATGATTTCAGTACTGTTTCAAAATTTGCTTCAGAGGTTATATCCACCTTTTGTCATAGAAATATGATAAAAGTATGATGAATGCTTGTTTTCTTTTTACTGCAATGAAAGACACATGAAGACGCATCTCTGTAAAAATAGTCTCCTATCCCTTGAACACAGTGGTGTCAGCGTTCTTGCCGTTGCCTCAAGCTCTTCTGTGAGTTTGCTTCCATGAGTTTCTAGTCACACCACTCTGGCTGCTTTGATTTCCTGACTCAATTCAAAACACTTAACTTTGTACGAGCATGTTGACTTTAAGGAACAGCCACAAGTAGCTCAGAGCCAAATTTACGGGATGAGAAGGGTGGGGCACACCACGAGGTGGTTTACCGTCCTGGATGCCCACGGAGAGGCCCTTGGTAGCATCATTCACAATATATATTCTATCATACCTTGAAATGACACTCACAGCAGAATTTCCAAAACTGTTTTAAAACGTGGCAAAACGTCATGAGTATGTTTGAAGTGAGATGGAGTATTTTAAAGGGACTCAAATCTTTTTGCATTTTTTAAAAATTTAGGCAATCGCCCTATACCATCTGTTTTTTTATTTATAAATACTTTTTATATTTTGCTTCTTCAATTATTTCTGTTTTTACCTTGTTTTGTTTTGTTGAGACAAGGTCTCTGTGGTTCAGACTGGTCATGGTCTTGAACTCTTTATATAACCCAGATCTGCTGAGAATTCGTGACAATCATCCTGCCTCAGCCTCCCATGTGCTGGGATTACAGACGTGTGCCACCGCACACAGTTTTTATCATTCTGGGTAATCAAATTCAGAGCCTTGCACTTGCTAATCAAGCATTTTAGCAGCTGTGCTGTTCCTCCTATGAGCATTTTTATTTATTTTTAAAAAGTTATTTTTTCCTATAACATAAAAATGAAAACTATGATTTTATTGTAGTGTTTAATGTTTAAAAGACATAGCTTATATGAATAATTTTAGTACATTTTTTCTCATCTTCACGTTAATATCTTGTTCCAAACTTATTTCACTGACCGATATGTTTTTGACACATTGAATATAATAGTCTTCTTTGGGCTCCAGATCCTACTGCTTATTCAAATAATGCTTAATAATGACTAGCAAGAATCAAATTGACCATGTGTTTATTTTACTGTCTGTTTTGTTTTGTTTTGTTTTGAGACAGTGTCTCACTGTGCAGCTGAGGCTGGTCCTCAACTCACTGTGGAGACCAGACTGGCTTTTAAATCACAGCAATCCGGGGGCCTCAAGTACATCAAGTGGTGTGTATTTTGTGTAAATTTCCTTAAAAACAAACAAACAAACAAAAAACAATTTTCCCTTTATCTGTTGATTAATATTTTTCCCCAGCCAGCACGGCTCTGCTGTGATTAATATTTTTAAAATCATAATGAATATAGACTTCAAGATAGGCTTTTTACTCTATTCATTGAAATAGTCATAGCAATCTGTCTTAACAAGCACAGAATGATTATTTTTATTTATGCGTTTTAATGTTGTGGATTACCTCGGCATATCATATATTGTTGGAATGTGGGTTATGGCTAGATGGGGCGAATGGGGCTTGACCTGGAGGGGTGTGTGCTGGTTCTAACCTACCTTCCCGACTTGGTTTTCAGTCTGCCCTGTTGTGAAGAACTATATTACAATGACAATGGCTTCACCATATTTCCACCACTGCCACCAACCCATGTAAGGACTATAAGGACTGTTACCTTTTGATACTGTGAATCAAGATAAATTGTGGATATTGAGTATTCTGTCCCAGTGATGAGAGATTAACAAAGACATAGGTCCTTAAGCAAATATAAATTTATTCAACAGAAAGAGTCTTTAGAGACAGATTTCTGCTTAAGAGAACTCTCCAGGTTTGAGTCCCAAAGGAGAATGAGCTAATGTTACACATTGGCTTTGAGCAGATTTCTACTTACCAAAGAGCAAAATATCCATCCTCAGTAAATTCAGTATGTTCCACTCACATAAATGGCCCTTGACCATTCCTGATTTAGAATGAGAGTATTAACACTTTGGTCACTGTGTCTATGCAAATGTTTTGTTGTTGTTGTTGTTGTTGTTGTTGTTGTTGTTCAACATAGCTGTGGTCTTCTAAGAACATGGATAACTATGCTCATACTGTGATTTTCCTGCTTAGCAGCCTCACCAGAATGTGTGCCAGTGATAATAATGTACCTCAGACTCTTTGGACAGCAGACATGAGAGGAAGACATTTAATGAGGTAGATAAATGCATCATAGCTATAGCACAGGTTATACGCTAAGATGATCATATATGTAAGTGCATGTGTGTGTATATACCAGAGAGATGTTTTTATCAAAATTTTATAATTATTAATTTTCTCCTACCATTTATCTTCCTAGTACTTGTGAATGCATAAATGTTATATCCACAATGAAAATAGATATTTACATTTTTTGTAAATTTTGTAATCAACTTGAGGCCCCATTGAAATCATATTCTCTAAAAGTTTACTCTTGTCATTTAATTTGACTCTGGAAATTTCAAAAAATAACTGAAGGGGATATGGATAATCCTTTTGTATCTTAATGGGCACTGTTACCAGTGTCAGAATTCACCATGTCACAACCCAAGGACACATGGCCTTCCAGAGCATAATTCAAAAGATACATTTACTTTTATTTCAAAAACATAAACATTTATTGGTCTGTGTAATCTACTATTTTCTAAATGTCAGGCAACAACCTGTCCAAACTTACATCCATGAATCAAACTGCACAATGACCGTGAACATACAAATGCAACACTTTCTGAGGCACCTTCACAATCTTTATGCTCCTATCCCCATACAATGGATGCATAATCAGTAGAAAAGGTAAAAGGTCACTAATATTAATTTATGCTGATACAGTGTGTACAAATTTGTCATATCACAATTTGCAAAACTTTAAAATGGTTATATCTTTTAATAGATTTTTTTTATGCCTCTGAAGAGCATCGATTTTTACAAATTAAAACCAGGTGTGGTGGCACATGCCTAAAATCCCAGCACTTTCGAGGCTGAGGCAGGAGGGTTGCCATGAGACCAAGGCCAGCCTGGGCTATGTAGTAAGTTCAAGACTAGCTTGGGGTACATCATGAGACCATGTCTAAAGTAACAATTAAAAATTACATATATTTTAAGTAACATCAAAATTATATTTAAGAACAAAACTTTCCCCAGACCTGGGCATGGTAGTACATGCCTATAATTCCAGCACTCAGAGGGTGAGGTAGGAGAATTTTTGTGAATTTTAGGCCAGTCTGGCATGCATAGTGAATTTTGGACAAGTCTGAACTAGAGAACAAGATTCGGTCAAAAACAAACAAATACACAAATAAACAAGCAAACAAAACACTTCACATAGTTTCTTACTATCAAGAATACTCATGTTCATTTAGATTATTGCTATATTATATCCCAAAGTATTTAATCGAGATGAGAAGAAACAATAAATATCCCTGTGATCAATATTAGTTTAGCCCATGCTGTGTTAGATAGCTTCCCCCTGTGCAGCTAATTTAATTATAGGTAAAATTGACATGTAAATATTTGGTAAGAGGCAGACATAGTTGTGATTATTTTGCTCTTATTGCAATTCTATTAAGAAGTACAAATAATAAATATAAAATAATGTAATATATGTCATTATTATTATACACATTAATTTGTGGGGAAATATTCTTGAGACTTTTCAAGTGAAGAATTAAGTGAACAATGGTTTCAGCCAATGGTAAAATGATAGTTTGTCCCAATTTAATAAAACAAGGATTTCTGTGGATTCTCTCGTTTATTCTTTCAAAATACGTTTTTTTCTAAAAATCGCCGTGTAATATGGAGTAGAAAGAAAAATCAAATAATAATGGTTTATTAGTCTTTTTGAAATTATTCTACAGAACAAAAACAACTAAGACAATGCTTTTTTAAAATTTCAATGTTTATAATTTTGCCTGATTTCAATTTGGCACAATGCATTCTAGTTAAAAATTTTGGTGCTTCTTTGACTGGCTGCTTTTTGATATATGTATTTACTAAAGGAGAAATATTTCTACTTAAGAATAATAAAACACAATAATTGCACTTGTAACAGAGCGATTGAGATAATTTTTCTAATTGATTCAATAAGAATTTATTAATTGCCTCTTATGTTCAATGTATGAGTTACAATTATAACTTTTACTATATATTTATCATACATAATTCAACTCAAATTGAAATGAATTAATCCTATTTTTAATTTATTTATTTCCTTCATTAGTATATTTCCCTTAATAATTGCCCATAAAGAAAGAATAAAAGAAACTTGAAGTTAAGATTCCTGTTCAAATCAAGAAATTTAGCATAAAAATTTCTACAAAACATTGATAATGTTTTAAGAAATGTAACATTTGTTCAAATATCTTTAGCTTCTGATAATAGCCCACCCAAACACTTTGGTTCATACAGTCTGAAATTTCTTTGGATGGAGCAAGTTGGAGGAGAAGCAAAACTGAGAGTAAAAAACACCAGGAGAGAACAGAGTTTTGCAACTTTTTGGCATTGTTGTGAGAAGGTTAAGTACTAACAATTTTAATTTTTTTGCTATGAAATATAGGATACTTGATATTGTTCTTTAATGATTGGTCTGTAGTTTATGGTGACATATTGTAAAAAACACTTAAAGTGAACCAAACCTCCATGTATTTGACCAGATTGGTAGGAAAAGTGGAATTTATATTTGGAAATGTGTGTGTGTGTGTGTGTGTGTGTGTGTGTGTGTGTGTGTGTTAGAAAAAGTGAATGAATATCAGGTTTTATTTTCTCTTTTAAACGTTTCTGTAGTAAATATAAAATAAACAAAAGTAAATAAATAATATTTCAGTTTGGAAAATTAAGATGTGAGAAAATTATGAATCAGTGTTTCCACAACTTAAGTAAAATACCTATTAAAATTTGGGGATAAAATGTTTCCTTTGCATACGTTTTGAGAAAAGTTTTTTTAGACACTGTCTCACTCTGTAGTCCTGGCTAGTTCTGAGTCCACTATGTAGCTGAGACTGGCCTCTAACACACAGCAATTTTCCTGCCTCAGCCTCCCGAGTGCTGGGATTACAGGTGTGTGCCACTATGCCCAGTTTATGTGGTGCTGGAAAATTGAACTCAGGTACATAGCATTTGCTAGGCAAACTCTTTAACAGCTGAGCTGTTCCTTCAGCCCCTTGACAATAATAAAAGTTTGAGGCAAAATATGAATTTAGAATAAGTGTAGTAAAAGTTTTCTAGCTTAGTACCTGTAAATGAATTTGGACGAGGAGTAAAGAAAACATTGCATCCTTCTCAGAAGCAGCTATAGTGATAAGGAAGAGAAAGAATGTTATGCTTATAAGAGAACTCATGTCCAAAGTCACCAAAGTTCTTTTGTTTGTTTTCCTTTATTTTAAGCTTAGTCTACA